>JAYESA010000018.1:69365243-69850243 GCA_036927795.1 Iris macrosiphon | reverse complement strand
TTTTCTATATACTATATATGCTTTTAAGAAGCCTCATGGTATTATACTAACAAACTATATATATATATATATATATATATATATATATATATATATATATATATATATATATATATATATATATATATATATATATATATGAAGGTATTTACATTCTATTCAATCATTATTATTATAATTATCATATTGACAATTATATAAAAAAACATCTATAACTTGTCAAAACTTATTTATAAATAAACGTATATTTGAAATATATATAGGCTATATATATATATATATATATATATATATATTGGGAAGGGGTTTTACATGATCTGTCTTGTGCAACAAACTTCACTGTATTCTTAAATGCTAGGATACTTGCCTCTACTTTAATTCAACCATGCAGAGACTCAAGGGTAAGTTGTCTCTAAATTCATAGTTAACATTTTTAACTTAGTAAGAAACCAACAAACAGGAAATATTGAAGGAATCTGCATGTGTCCACTGTATCCGCGCAAATATCTTCGACTGTGTATACCTTCTACGCGGAGACTTCACTTCAACTTGAAGTTTCCAGAAACTTCTAGCCTATATGGAAATTTTATTTTGCCTAAAATTAACCTTATTCTTTTAACAACATAGATTTACTCTCACATGTCCAAAAATAAGTTTTCAACAATTTTTATAGTTTCAGTGTCGATGGTACCACGTGATGAAACTTACACGGGGACTGTTGTGGATATTTATGCACTAAAAATAACATACCATAATCCATCACTGCCCAACTAGACATGGACCGACCAGTGGAGTGACAGGAGCTAATAGCCCAACAGGGCATGGATATGATGTAGTCAATAATGAGCGGCGATCGTTTCTTAATTTTTACAAGAAACCAACATCCATGTTCGGTAATGCGCACAAAGCGCCCTCCACACAAATAACACTAGATACTCGTACAGTCTGCTGGTACGCTTCGACCAACAAGCACTCGAGGAAATGCTCTCCAGGGACAGCACGAGTCCTTCTCTAAGGCTAGCAAAGCCTAAAAAGACCCGCAGGACATGGGTAGCAAAGGTCGTTGCACGTCACCCAATTGTGGAACATGCGCTCCCTGTTTATCTTTCTATTACTGAAGACGCACATCATGCGTTCACCCAAGTTAACCCTTTCCATGCGAAAGTTGAGGCTGTGTAGAAAGGTGCTCAGTGCCCAAACTTTGGCAAAAGAAAACACTACGATGCCAGATGTTCGTGTGTTGAGGCACGTTATATGCGGCCACAACAGAAGCCGCATAAATAAGAACCATGCGGCACCGGTCGGTAGCCGCAGGAAAATGGCCTCATGCGGCCATCACAGTAGCATAATTTTTATCTTCGACCGAATCTCACGCAGCGCTAACTCCATACGCCTTGTTGAGAAAGGGGAAGATGTAAAGTTGGACTCTTCATACTATGCACCAGCGCGTGCAATGACGAAGTAGACTAGGGCAATGCAAGCTTGCCAAGTTCAAGTAATTGCTCATTAGACCGACCGTCAGTAGGCACCGCTAACCGTAATACGTGCCCCTGACAGAAAGTTGTACAGAATCGACACATGCGTCCAGCCCGCAGTGGCAATTGGACAGGGTCAGTCTAAAATTCTTCTATTAGCAACCTAGGACAAGTTCTTGTATGAAACTCAGGTCAGGAAGCAAAATCAATACCTACGTTCCCATGTGCTCGGTCTACCCGGGCTCACAAGAAGAGTGCAAAGGTGAATCAACCCTCGTTTGACTTGCACAACATGAGTAATCAAAAGCGCAAAGCGAAGGAATCAACTACGGCATTTGAAATATCCTCCTCAGAGCATTATTGTGCCAGCATTATCAGCAACTGTTGTTATAACAAATTAGCAATACCCACAAACAGGCAGTCGGCATTCCAACGACGGCAACGAAAGGAACCTACCTGGCTGCAACCCGAAGAATAGGTGCAAGCACCAGAGGAAGAGGAGCTGCTATTTGCCTCATGTTATTCTGCTCGGAAGGCCACCTCCATAAGGGAGATCGGAAGTCCAGCACCTTCAGTCTGTCGCTCTCAGCCAGCAGGTCAAGAAGACGGGTCCAAAGGGGGCAGGCAGCAGAACCCTCGGAAGGTGTTCACTGCCAAAATATGATGAAATAGCGACATTTTTAGCAACGTCAAAGTAAAACATCGCTAATATTAAGATTTCAGCGACTCCAAAAATAAACGTCGCTATAAGTTGCTGTTTGGTGATATATAGCGACGTTTAGCGACTATAATTCAATTTTTTAAAAGAATAGTCACTATAAGCTTATTTAAGGTCGTTAAACGTCACTGAGTTTTATGATTTAGCGAAGTTTAGCGATGTATTTAGCGATGTTAGTATTTTTTGATATTTAGCGATGGTTTTAGCGACGTCAGTATTTTTTGATTTTTAGCGACGTCTATAACGTCGCAAAATATTTTTATTACTGACGTCATAAGTTGACATCGCTGAACTTCGCTAAAATTTTAATATAGGTTTCGATCCTCCCCTTCTATCAAAATCTTCCTCAATTTTTTAAAAATCCCCCCTTCCCCCCCCCTCTCCAGCGAACTGCACCCTCCGGCGTCCTCCACAGCGGCCTACTCCGGCATCCCTCTCCTCCTCCTCTAGGTAAACCCTAACTCTCTTTCTCTCTCTCTCTCTCTCTCTCTCTCTCTCTCTCTCATAGTATATGACATGACACTGACACAGACATGACACACACACGTGACAGACACGACACACACACACACGTGACAGACACGACATGACACTAACACTAACCGAATCTCTCTCTCTCTCTCTCTCTCTATCTCTCTCTCTCTTTCTCTCTCTTTCTCACAGATGCACATGACACTGACACAGACACGACACACACACACTGACACAGACACGACACAGACTATCATAAAGGGTGTAAACCCTAACCCTAACACTAACCCGATCTCTTTCTCTCTCTCTCTCTCTCTCTCTCTCTCTCTCAGATGCATATGATATGATACTGACATAGACACGACACACACACATTGACACAGATACGACACAAACTGTCACAAAGGGTATAAACCCTAACCCGATCCTCTAGAGACGATACATTACTACGAAGTTCTACTTAAGTAGGTTTAGTTCATGTTTGGGCCTTCCCATTGGAAGGATTGTCTTGTAAGTAACTTTGGACCATGTTTTGGGGCCTTGCCCGTTTGAGGGGTCTAGGACAATCGTCAAGCTTGCCCCCCTAATATTGGTCGACCCTGGCTTCAGCCCAAGTTGATTGATAAATTTGTCATAGTCAAGATATTCATCCTTAACACCCTAAACTTAACTTACGTTTTATTTATTTAGATTGAGTTAGGGGTATTTATGATTAACCACAATAAGGAAGGTTCAGTCGATTCTTTTTTGTGGATCAGTTAGTTCAATTTTGAACTCTTAAATTCTTGTTAAAGTTCACAACTTGAATTAATTAAAAATCAACTTAGATAGTTATATTTGGGCCAATTTGTTTAATGACTTAAGTCTTATAAAATTTAGGTTTAGAAGGATTCATATTAAAATTTGACAACAAAAATGACTTAAGTCTTCGTAGTAATTTGATTTATAGGTCGATACTTACAATGGATCCTCCCTAATCACCAATGCAAGGATCGTCTCTTGAGGATCCTCTACCTTATCGAAACCCAGCTCCACAACATATGCATCTATGGTGGCAGTTCTTGACTTAAGGAGCCTTCTCTGACTTGGTGTATAGGGCTTCAAATAGCAGGTATTGTCAGTACAAACACCAGATGTAAAGGGATGAGGTTGATAAAATAATCAAGGGTATTGTGTATCAAGTTAGAGAAGTTCTTACCTTCCTCCAGAGAATCACACTGTATTTAACGATGAGTATATATGCTAGGACTAGGAGTATCAGTGCATGTACTGTATTTAACGATGAGTATATACTTGAACGATGTCTATTCATTTTTGCAAAAGTATCTAAAATTGATATGAATTACTATCTGCATCATCATTCATGGATGTACAACCGTCATCATGATGACATGTGCGGTGTGTAGGATGAATTTATTGAGGGTGTACAACAGTTCCTGTAATTCCCCAAGGCATTCCCTCAGTATATGGACGGTACCAAAATTAAGTGTCCGTGTGTGAGATGTCACAACTTAAAATATCATCCAGAAGTAAAAGTAACATATCATTTGTACACCAAGAATTTCACGCCGAATTACCATCAGTGGACCGCACACGGAGAACTTGTGTCTTTAGCATCGGAGTTGGAGCCTTATGTGGAGCTGTATATGGATGTCTACGACAATGCTGCTTACGACGACAGGTGGGTGAACATGGTTTTTGATGCGGCGGGGCCAAGTTTCGATCTGGACAATCATGATGCAGCTGAGGAGGCACTGAATACCTACCAGAATGACCTAGAAACCTAGGGATAACCTAGTAACACCTAGTTTTAACTAGTATTGCACTATAAACCAACTTAGAAGCTAATTTTGAACCCAAATTGGGGCAATAACTTAGTTTGACCTAGTTTAGTTTGACCTTATTTAACTAGTATGACCTAGTTTTGACCTAGAAATGACATAGAAACCATATTTTAGCCTATTTAAGTATGTTTATCACTCTAATATACCAATTAATGTAGCATTTTATATATATGTCAATGTGACACCAGTTCGGATACTGTTTTGCATTATTTGCTCAGGACCACAGGCGAGTACATCTCTTTGTTAGTTTTCAGTCATGATAGTGTATATATCACATGTTCTAGAACCGTTTACTTTATTCTGACACAGTGGCTACACGGACTGGTACTAAATGGATCCTGTCATGGGATGTTATCCCCTACCTTGTTCAGCGGGTACTCTTTTACATGTATTTCATCCTGTGTATCGGGTATTGATTATCGTGTACTTTATGTTCATACATTGCTCTTGTTCAGTGTGCTTACCTACTGTATTCAACGGGTACTCCTTTACATGTATTTTATCGTGTATATCGGGTGTTGATTATCGTATACTTTGTGTTCACATACTGCTCGTGTTCAGTGTGCTTATATTGGATCCATGAGTATTGGTTGGGGATGGGAGAGTAGTAGTTGGTTATGTGATCAAGTCAGTGTATTCGTGTACATGTCGATTACATATCACACGTGTAATCGAGTTACCATATTGTATTCGTGTTCAACCTAACCCGATCACATAACAAACTTGTACTTTAAAGTACATTAACTAGTTTATCTATTTCTATTACTTGCAGTTATTTCTTATTATATATTCTTCTTTTCTAGTATATTACCTGTTTACTATAGTTTATTTTATTTCCTGTTGCTCGTTCATCTTGTATTATTTTCTATTACTTGTTAAATATGTTCTACCATACATTTGAAACTGCTTTCAGAGTTTTGTACTTTGCTCCAATCCTGATTGGATATATTTTTTAGATGACTGGTTAATTGAGATATATTCCACATATTACGGAGCACAAGATAGTAACCCAGTAGGAAAGAGAACATCTCTAGTACAGGTGGGCATAACACTAGCCACAAAGGAGACTTAGTTTTTATTATTGCTTTGTATTTGACTCTTAGACTTGGCATGTACTATTATTATTTTTAGAGCTTGGTGTTGTGGAGATTAGACTTGGACTTGTGATGTATTATGACTCTTCATATTTCTTTCCTTCTATTCCATATATCGTTTCATATCTTCCTCTAATTTTATATTGTGATTGAGTATTGATTGCATTATCATATATTATATTATTCCTCCAATTAAAGTTGAAATGACATGACAAGTACCAAATATATAGTGCGAGATATTTAGATAGTATTGTTGACCTAGACAGTGTTCTACGCCGTTGTTACGACGTAAGCTGGGCGTGGTTTACGTACTCGTGCCCTTATTATGGGTGCAGGTCGTGACATATTTTTGTGGTAGGCCATGCAGGTCCGGTTTTGTAATAGTGCAATATCGTGGTAGTGCAACGGCTTAGTTGTACTACTATGAGCCTGTGATAGGATGTAGGATGAGAGTTTACTCAATCACAACTATGATTTCTTGTGAAATTCTTGGGATGACCCTTGAGAATCTCACTATAAACTCTAATTTGAAATCTATTTCCACTTGTTTTCGTTCACTAGCGCTCTTTCGTTGTTGAATTTTATTTCTGATATTCGTTGTTAAATTTGATTCTTGTATCGAGTTGAATATTATGGACTAAGTTAAGGTATATTCTAATAACATAAATAGATAAGAACAGTGGGAAAGGTAACCGTCTACCTCAGTTATGGGGTCTAGAGTTTATCGCAGCTATAGTAACTGGCATGGTGAGGACATAGAGCCTGACTTTGGATATATTTATCTTGGTAATAGAATTTATAGTTTTTGCAGCCAAGCATACGGCAGGGCAAAAATTTTAGATACCATGATTCTAGAGGTATGTACCTTAGTTATGGACTCTATAGTTTATCGCAGCTATATTTACTGTCATGGTGAGGATTCTGTGTAACATAATTTCAGACAGACGTGTATGATTATCAGAGTATATTTTAAATTGGTTCTTAATATATCGTCTCTATCCATCAACCTTGATTCATTGAGATTTTGTTCTGTCATCCCTACTAATTTAGGAATAGAAATATCTTTAGTACCTCTAGTTCAGTACCTTATAGAGCTTCATTTCATTAGTTCCTAAGGTTCCATGATAGTGTAGTAGTTTCGTAACTTGCAATAGGTCTGTGTGTTAGTATCAGTGTTGATTATTGGGGTTGTAGCTGGTGAGTCTGTAAGTAGTTCCTAGTTGGGCATGTGAGCTATAGGCATCAGTCTAGAGATAACTCATAGTACAGTACCCTTGTACAAATAGTTCTTTGGTAGGTGTCAGTATAGTTAGAATTAGTACTAATGGTAGAAGGGAGTAGAATATCAGTTGGGATTCCAGGAGTTGGTATCAGTGTCATCATGAATATTTTAGATGGATGTGAAGTGAGCTAAATAGCAATGGAGTATCATAAAATTGTTTGAGCCTTACTATTCTATTGGTGCTTGATACTTAGTTACGTCAGGAGGAAAAGAATTTATATCCAGGAGAGATACCAGTGAGTATGCCATAATAGAATGGTACCCATAAGTATAGAAGAGTGTGGCAGTGTTAGAATGAGTTGTGTTAGTAATAAGACTTGTGCTATGTGTTGGGCATTGATGTGGGTAGATATGAGTGAATGAAATATGGTAAGTGAAATACCAGTGTGGGAGTTTCATGAGTATCAAAAAGTGGGGGTCTGAGTATTAGGAATTTCAATAGTGTATTATGGGTCGAGAAGTAACAAGATTGGACAAGGAAAATGTGTTAGTGTACCCTTGATTAGTGTATCAGTCTGTAGGTTAAAGTATAGAAAGTATAGGAGGATATATATATATATATATATATATATATATATATATATATATATATATATATGGAATCATGTGTCGACCTATGAGAGTGAAGAGAAACATGTGTATTGTAGAAGTAAAATAACTAGTGTATTAGATGCATGTGATCATGAGTTCTAGTGAGTGTGCTGGGGTGATCTAGTAAGTAAGCTAGTGTCAAGGGTGGTGGTAGTGTGTGATGAGTTATTGTGAGTGTTAAGAAGTTAGTGTCCTAGAACATTAAGTGCATATGTTATGTGTAGTTAGAAAGTTAGTATTTCAGCATCAAGAGTACCTAGAACATACCAGTGTATAGGGTATATCAGGGTTAAGCTGAGTATTGTATTAGTATCAGTAAATATATTTTTTGATAATATTAGATGGGTGTATCGGTTAATATAGATGAAGGGGTAGTTGAGAGTAAGAGTAGAAGTGTTCTAGACAGTGAGTAAGAGGGGTAACCTATATAAAAGTTAGATCAGTAGGTATAAGTACCTTTCTAGCTTTGGCTATAGGAGTTGTATGTATCAGGGAGTATATGATGGGTATAATGATATCAGTGAGATGTCATGGTGACATAATGGTTAGGAAGTATCTGTGTATATTATTTTGACACCAGATACAGGTAGAAACACTAGGGTGATGGCTAGGTATGAGTTGCACTGGATACCAAGATAGGGGAAGTACCTTAGTAGTGAGATCCAGAGTACTTCAAGTATTTTGGAAATTAGGGAACAGGCATTCTAGTAACTGGTGTACTAAGCGTAGATGAGGAACATGAGTAACCTTGTATGAGTATATCATCTAAATACCATATATAGGAGTTAGTGCCTTATGTAGACAGTGTCTACACTTGAGTAGGCATCCTATTGAGGGTATGCAAGATTGGTAAGAGTGTACCAATAGAGCCCTGATTAAAGAGTGATTACAAATGTTCATCGCAAGAGAATGGTTAAGGAATTCTTAGGTGATTGCAAGAATTAAGATAGAAGATAGTACCCTAGGAGTGTTCATATAGTACCCTGGGTAGTGTGTGCCAGTGAGGTAAGAGTATTCATGGCCTAGAACTATAGTATTCCACTAGAATTTGGTTACCCTCGATATTAAATAATCTTGGCTAGGTGGATGTTAGTGGATGTTTGGTGTGAGATATGAACTAGGCAACTAGTGGCATAGCAAACTGCCCGCAACAGTAGAGGGAGACACCCAAGCGGGGCAGGCTTTTTGTAATGAGGGTCGAGGGGACCAATGCTATAGGTGTTGGGTTAGCAAGTTCTGTTTTCTTTTATCTATTTATTGTGTGATACCTAGTATATTATAGTTGCCTTAGTAATTCATGCTATAGTATAGTCAATAGAAACCCTTCATAAGAATTATGATTTATAAAAGTTAGAGACTATAACCATGTGTGGTTGCTCCTTCAATAGAGTTGTAGAGCTGTATGGTATATGATAGAACTTTCTTGGACTATGATTGTTGGGGGATGACCGTAGTAAAATTTTGATGAATAGGTTATGACTGGACCAAAGAGAGAGGGGCAAGGTGTCTTAATTTCGAGGACAAAATATTTTTAAGGAGGGTAGGATTGTCACCCTCACATTTCCGGATGGGGATATTTTAGTCATTTTGCATATACTTATTTTTTGTGTGAATTAATATTTATTTATATTGTGTTATTAATTAATATTGTGCTTGTATTATTTATTTATAGTTAGTGGACTAGCCTATTATTTAGACTTGACACTAGTGAACCAAATTAGACTTGTCATGACAATAATTGAGCCTAACATGGACTAGGCCCAAGTTAGACACATCCCTTAGTTAATTAGAAGGATTAAGACTAATTGACAATAGTTTAGAGACTTTCCATTATATCCCTCCTTAATTATTCATCATAAATAACCATTAGGGGTAAATTAGACATTGGCAATTACTTGGGAGAGGGAAAATTAAGGGACGGCCACTTATAGGCCTTCTCTCTCTCTCTCTCTCTCTCTCTCTCTCTCTCTCTCTCTCTCCTCTACATTTGTGCACTCATTTTTAGATCCACAAATTCCTAGATCCCTAATTCACTTCATTCCTCCATCAATCCCTCTCAATTCATTCACATTCCCTCTCATTATCATCACTCAAGGAGCATTGGAGCTTGGAATTACAAGGAGCACTAGGAGAAGGAGCTTTAGCAAGGAGATTGTGTCTGTAGGAACAATTCATTGGGAATCCATCTTCCAATAGGTACAATTCTGATTTCACCTTCGTTGTAGGTTCCAAATCATGTATTTGACCATTAGGAACCCTCCCATGGCATAGGTACCTATAGGAACAAGTTCTAGGCTAATTAAATGTGTATTATGATTTCTACATGGTATTTTATATCTATTTTTGGTGAATTATGAGATTTACACATTAAATGTGTGTCATGACGCTAATTTAGTTATATGAAACTTAGATTGGGGTTGGGATACTAGCTACGTGTCCACAATTGGATACATGCAGGCCATATCATGATACATCGTAGTACGTGTTGGTAGATTTAAAGATTTTGCTTATAATTACATGATAATTAGATATTATATATGTTTATATATTATAATTTATATATTAAGAGGATTTCATGTGTTTTAGAGGTTAGTATCATAGTGGTGTTGGAGTATGAATAGAGTATATTGGTGCACCATGGTGTAGTGTAATACTAGTGCATGTTAGGTGTTTGACAATTGGTATCAAATGTTAATGTGGGTATTATGAGGATATTTGGTAGTATTTTGGTGTGTGTTTGTGTTGGGGTTGAGGAGAGTGTGCTTGGTATAATTTTGGGGAGTGTGTGTGTATAGAATATAAGTGGGGGGAACTCTTTTGCTACATTCAGCAGCTTTTCAGCAACTTTTCAGTGCTTTTCAGCATAAGCAGCAGCAACATAAGCAACAGTAACAGCAGCATAAGCAACAGCTTATAGCAATAGCAGCATAAGCAACAGCAGCTGCAGCAGCTGCTGGAGCTTATAGCAACAGCAGTATAAGCAGCAGCTTATAGCAACAGTAGCATAAGCAGCACCAGTAATAGCAGCTTATAGCAACAACAGCAGTAATAACAGCTTATAGCAACAGCAGCAGCAGCAGCAGCTGTTAGAAGTTAGTGATGCACAATTGTGTCCTAATGTATGTGTAGGATTAGTGTGTGTTAGAGTGGGGTATTTGAGTATGTTGGTATTTGTGTCAAGTGTGCTTTAGTGTAGTTAAGTGGTATCTTGATATCAAGATATCAAGTACCAATGTTGAGTAAGGGATATTAGAGTGTCAAGATATTGATAGGTGTTATTGAGTAAGTAGAGTGTTGAGTGAAGGTTAGTATTTTAATATTTGGTATTAAGTGTGTGTGTGTGTGTGTGTGTGTGTGTGTGGTACCATATTTCATTGTATGTATCAGTTAAGTTATTTATATTAAGGTATTCAAGATACTTAGTTATGAGTTATACTAAGGTCGGATAGTTATCATGATACGGCATAAGATACTAGGATACGGGGATAAGGTATTAGCTCAAAGCCAAGGTATTAACTCATAGATAAGGCATTTACCCATAAGCAAGGTATTTAGCCATAGTTAAGGTATATGAGATACGGCTAAGGTTTTTTATTAGGATACTAAGGAAATTATCTATAGGCCAAGGTATTAGTAGGTTTTAGTAGATAAAAGTGTATATTATAGTATAATAAGCTAGAAAACTACCAGAATGACCTAGAAACCAAGGGATAACCTAGTAGCACCTAGTTTTAACTAGTATGGCTCTATAAATCAACTTAGAAGCTAGTTATTAACCCAAATTGGAGTAATGACCTAGTTTGACCTAGTTTGACTAGTATGACCTAGTTTTGACCTAAAAATGACATAAAATCATAATTTAGCCAATTTAAGTAAGTTTATCACTCTAATATACCAATTGACATGGTATTTCATATATAGGTCAATGTGACACCAGTTCGGACACTGTTTTGCATTCTTTGCTCAGGACCACAGGCGAGTACATCTCTTTGTTAGTTTTCAGTCATGATAGCGTATATATCACATGTTCTAGAACTGTTTACTTAATTCTGACACAGTGGCTACACGGACTGGTACTAAATAGATCCTATTATAGGATTTTATCCCCTACCGTGTTCAGCGGGTACGCCTTCACATGTATTTCATCGTGTGTATCGGGTATTGATTATCGTGTACTTCGTGTTCACATACTGCTCGTGTTTAGTATGCTTACCTATCGTATTCAGCGGATACTCTTTCACATGTATTTTATCATGTGTATCAGATATTGATTATTGTGTACTTCGTGTTCACACAATGCTCGTGTTCAGTGTGCTTATATTCATGTTCGTAATATGTCGTGATTAGATCCATGAGTATTGGTTGGGGATAGGGGAGTAGGAGTTGGTTATGTGATTAAGCCAGTGTATTCGTGTATATGTCGATTATATATCGCATGGGTAATCGAGTTACCATATTGTATTCGTGTTCAACCAAACCCGATCACATAATGAACTTGTATTGTATTCGTGTTCAACCAAACCCGATCATATAACAAACTTGTACTCTAAAGTACATTAACTAGTTTATCTATTTTTATTACTTACACTTATTTATTATTGCCTGTTCTTCCTTTCTAGTATATTACATGTTTATTATAGTTTATTTTATTTTATTTTGCTCGTTCATCTTATATTCTTTTCTATTACTTGTCATATATGTTCTACCATGTATTTGGAACTGCTTTCAGAGTTTTGTACTTCGCTCCAATCCTGATTGGATATAATTTTTAGATGACTGGTTAGTGGAGATATGTTCCACATATTATGGGACACAAGATGGTGAGCCAGTAGGAGAGATAACACCTCTAGTACAGAGAACGTAATACTAGCCACAGAGGAGACTTAATTTTTATTATTGCTTTGTATTTGACTCTTAGATTTGGCATGTACTATTATTATTTTGAGACCTTGATGTTGTGGAGATTAGACTTGGACTTGTGATATATTGTGACTCTTCGTATTTTTTCTTATATTCCATATATCATGCCATATCTTCCTCTAGTTTTATATTGTGATTGAGTATTTATTTCATTATCATATATCATAGTGTTCCTCCAATTGGAGTTGAGATGACATGACAAGTACCATATATATAGTGTGAGATATTTAGATAGTATTGTTGACCTAGACAGCATTCTACGTCATTAGGATGGACGTGGTTCACATACTCGTGCCCTTATTTCAGGTACGGGTTGTGATACTCTATGTCGATAATACCTTAATAACTTTGCAGGTCCATCAACTCAAGAAGAACTCCTCCTTCAAGAGTCAGAATTTTATGAAGAGGCTACATAGAAGCCTTATAAAATAGTTGCACTTAAAATTACTGATGTTGTCCCTTAGCATGCAGTTAAACAAACTAATGTTGATATTAAGGAGCCTTCATGTGGTAATTTGGTTGTGTCTCATAGAACTACCATCATAGAGGCTCAAGAATCTCCAGTGACTACTGTTGCTTCTACAGTTGCAGGTATAAAACTGTCTCTGAATGCATATTCTCTTAATAGTTTAACTTGAATACTAAAGTTGAAATCCTTTTAGCAGCTTTGTCTTTTTCCATGTAACCACCAACTGGGCTCATCGTTAGGGTGCCCATGGCTCCAACTACTACATCAAGGATGAAAGCCCTAGTGAACATCCAGGTGAAAGGCTTTTATGAAACACTAGCGAATGGGCTGCCTTTTGTGACTGACAAGAGCCTTTAATTTACTATTATTAAAATCCACACCAAATACTAAGTTGATCTGATCCATAACAAATAACGCTATTTATGATGAGTGTAATAAACTCACCTCTGAAGTTCTCCTACATTAAGAAGAATATGAGAAGAAAATGATGATGCATGAACAGGAGAAGAGTATACTTAGCTCTGAATGGGATGAACTCTATGTTGCCATATAGTTTTGATCTTCCATAGAGGCAACTGTCACCTACAATACTACTACAGTAGAACAACAAATTGAAGAATACTACAAAAGGCACTATTTTTTGTTAGAAAAGAATAACGTTTCTTCTCGGTTAAAATATTATGGAACTTGTTGTAAACTCAAGACTGGGTTACAAGAAGTAAATATAAAAATTTAAGAGAAATCAAGATTGAGGGAAGATGAAGCGATGGAGGTCGAATCAGAGCAATTATATTACTCATTGACGATCAGACATAACTGTTGGAATAGAAAGTGTTAGGTAAGCAAAAGCTTTAGTGTCGAGGGTAATATCTGCTATTACGTTGGTTATTCTTGATAATTGCAAAGAACCAAGTATTTATAGAAGAATGACTTTCCGATGGACGTACTTGATTCGCTGAAGCATTAAGCTGAAGACGAGAAGAAGCCGCTGAGTGGAGAGCATCCATAAAGATAGTGTCCTGTAGTAGTGGTGGTATTTTCCATGTACGAGTGATGAATCCATAGAATTATGGCCACGAAGCTGGGCACATTCTTCTAAAAATAAGGCAAAGATGCCACTGAGATATTGAGGTTGTAGTTGAATATCCTATGATAAGATCATGGAAGAAGAGAGTGGACCTACGGTTGTAGACGATTACCCACGTATGCGTTAAGCTAGAGCTTATAGCAGAGTGGCAGCGATCGTAGGTGTAAGTAGCTAAAGCACATTCCCCAGGTAGACTAAAGATCATGGAGTGGAGGTTTTAGTGCTCCACTAAAGTAGGAGGGCATTATGGCCCCTTTCTATTGGTAAATAGCCAACGGAAGCAAGCTTCCTTTGTTACGACGATATGATCCTTCATATTCAGGATTTGATCTCATTTGATTTTACTGTGATGACTGTCAGCCAGTCTTAGATGCCTTTCTATCTTCCATAGGGTACGATTCGTTCATGAGCTGTCAAATCAAGCAATGATGACGTCTTTGTGTTATTCTTTCGCTGGATTCTCTTAGGCATGAATCTAAGACCGATTTTTTGTTGGAGTGTGTTGGAATAATATTTTTCTTGGGAATATTTGCTTTAGAATTTTCATGCTTCAACAAGACCTCATTTAAAGTTTTTTAAACCTTTCTATTTTTCTTCGAAATACTTTGAATAGTAGAAGGATGTCTGGTTTTGAGGGGATGGCTCTGCATGATAGGCCTCCGACATTGAAGAAGGTAGCAAGTGGAACATTCTTGGTAGGGAAAAAGAATGCATGTAGAGCATCTCCTTGAGGAAGAAAAAGGGTTAGAGGACCCGTCGTTGGGCGACTCAAGATTTTGGCTTCTATGAATAAGACCAAATCTGCACAGATGCAATCTCATTGGATTTCAAACATAACTTTCTTCGGATGAATTAATCTTGGTACCTTGAAGTTCTAGCAATTGGGGGAATAAGTTATTCAATCTCCTAGAAATTAGGGTTGTTATCATATGAATCGAACAGCCAAGAAGGTGAATGAATAGGCCAGGGATTAGAAGAATGCTTCATTGCCTTACTTATTTCATCGAGCCTTTTTTCACCACAGATGATCGAGTTTGCCTTTGTCTTCCCTCTTGGTGGGGATCTCTGACATGAGTAAGGCTGCATGGGGATCTGGTTCCCTTGTCTTTATAGATACTTGCATATTTTCTTGTATGTATGCTAAATATATTTCTTTTATTTGTAGAAGTTTCCTCAATTTGTCCTGACAATGATGGACACGAAAGGATATCATAAAGCTCCTTGTTCGTTGTGAATAGACAGATTACCTAAAGGACCATTCACCATCTCCAGACCCATTATGATTGTACACATCTATGGGACGATGCTTGCCTTTGTCAGGCAATACTATGTTGACGCTTGTCACGTCGTTACATCCATTGGCGAGCTCAGATAAACTGGGAAGGCCCAATTGCTTACCCTTTTCTCCATTGTTGTAAAGCCCCTCTAGCACAGTATTGTGTCCTCCGACCTTATACTTGTTGGCATGATCAGAGGGCATGGCTGTCAGGAAGTCTTCGCAGGTGCTCATATGGTATAAGCTTGAATACCAATAAAAATATCTTATCTTGTAATGTGATCTAAAAAGTCGATGAAAAGATATCATTTTGTAACTGATGTAGTTTGTCTTCAATAAAAATGAGTTGCTTGTCACAACCTATTTCTTTCTCTTTCTGTTTGACGAGCATAGATGTTCCACATTAATTAGAGTTACTTTCAGATAGTAGGAATATCCGATCGAGGATGCTAAGAATAATCCTTGAATACTTGTTGAAGGAGAATGAGTGACCTTTAGTAGATTCATAGCATATCTATTGCTAGATACAAATAATATAGAAGAGAATTTTGAGCTGGAAGCATATAACGAGATATAGTTCGAAAGTTCAAAGTCTGGTACGATCTTGATAGATTTGACAATCTAAAGCATTGGTTATTTAGAGGTAGTATGGACGTAAACAAACTTTAGATGGAAACCCAATACGTTATAAGATACTTTTACATTGATGACATAGTATGTTACCTCTGTTTAAAGATCTCATACGATATTTCAAATGGATCTTTCCTAGAGGACTACTACGATCAGCGTTGAAGCCAAGAATTATCATATTGTGGTTGAAAAATGGTGCATAGGTATATTCATAGTTTGTGGTAGACTACAGAGAAAAATGCTCTATGATGACCACGGATCAATGTGCATTATTTCGACTTTGATACCTTCGATATACCCAGTATAGTATAAGTTTTGATCGTGTTGGTTGTGGCAATACAGGTAGCTGTTAGTTGCCTCTAGACTGGATATAATCTTTGTTAAGTAGGATTATGTAACCTCTGTATCCCAAAATATTAGATTTTAGATATTATTTTGGCTACTAGTTTATTCATTTGCTAAAACAACTTTTAGATAAACTTCTCTAATTAGAACTGCCTTGAGGAAATTATATTAATTAGATTTACTTAAAATGATTATATATTATGTAGATTTATATGGAGTAATTATATTTAGATATGAAGTGGAGGATTCATTCCATATAGGTTTTAATTCATATTAATTAGCTAAAGGGTAGATTGGTAATTGCATAAACAAAATCACTCAAACAAAACCCTAACAAACTCTCCTCAAACAAACCGTAAAACAAAACCTTAACCAACCAAACATGAGACCGGCCCACTATCCCCTTGTAGCAGCCAACCTCCCTCCCTTGGTGGCCGCTAATCTCACCCCCCCCCTCCAAATATATATATATATATATATATATATATATATATATATATATATTTATTTATTTATTTATTTATTTATTTATTTATTTATTTATTTATTTTATAAAATAAAATCCAAGTTGCTTCCCATCTAAATTTCTAAACCCAAATCTTCATATTTCCCACTTATATTTTTTCCATATCCAAATCTACATCTTGGAGAAGTGCTAGAAGAGGAGATCAAGTTGGTGGAGAAGATTGTACCATCTTTTGTGTTAGATCTCTATTGAATTTGATCTTCAAAAGGTAACTTTAAACCATTCTTCTTAATCTTTAGATAATTCTATGAACTTATTTGTGCCAACAAGTAAAAACTCAACCATTAGAGACATAAAATAGGTTAGAAAATATCACATATAATTGTTATTAATTTTTATTTATATAAATTAGATATATACTTGTGTCTGTGTCCATCAAGTGTTTGTGATAATCCCTCAAAGGGCGGTTGTGTCTAATTTTGATAGGAGGTTGTGTCTTTATCCTAAATAGGATACATGTTGTTGAGTCAAAATCTGGTAGGATACGCATAGTAGAATCATTATATAATCATATAGAAATGGTGTCATATATGCACTAGATAGGTTAAATTTAGAATTTGATAAGTAATTCAGCCTTTCATAAGCAATTCAACCTTTAATAAGCCATTCAACATTCAATAAGCACTTCAGCTTTTCATAAGCTGCAGCCGAACTACAAATAAGCAGCAAAAGCAATAATAAGCTGCTACAGTAGCAATAAGCTGCAGCAGCATTCAATAAGCAATTTAGCATTCAATAATCAATCAACATTCAATAAGCAATAGCAAGGATAGTAATCAAATAGGTATTGCGATACAAGAATACCACGAATATGTTTTAAGACAAGGTCTCGGGGTATTAATAAGTAAGGTATATACATATAAACATACGACTATAAAGGATAAGTAAAGTTATAAATATAAGTTGTTGTGATAAGCTATAGGAATCATAGATATGTAACTAGATAAACTTACCTTTTGGCATTCTTAAGAAGGTAGGTGTTATAGCCTACTGATTAACCTTGCCGCCTATATTGGAGGGAGTGCACAACGTGTTCCACGTGTCCTAGCTGAGGCGATACATGAATAATCCCAGCTATGAACTAGATCATTCAAAAATTGAGATTGGACCGAATCTCCATTTTCTGGAGCAGCCTGTGGAGATTCTAGATCGCAGAGAGAAGGTGCTGCATAACCAGACGATTCGGTTCGTGTCGCTTGGAGGCATCAATCTCCAGGTGAATCTACGTGGGAGAGAGAGGATGAGATGCGTGAGTGATACCTCTATCTTTTCAAGCCGTGAGGTATTCTTTCTTTTTTCGTGCCTGTTTCATTCTTAAATTTTGAGGACGAAATTTTTCTAAGGAGGGTAGACTTGTAACCTCCGTATCCCAAAATATTACATTTTAGATATTATTTTGGCTACTAGTTTATTCTTTTTCTAAAAACAACTTTTAGATAAACTTCTCTAAATAGAACTGCCTTAAGAAAATTATATTAATTTGATTTACTTAAAATAATTATATATTATGTAGATTTTATTTTGAGTAATTATATTTAGTCATGGAGTGGAGGATTCATTCCATATAGGGTTTAATTAATATTACTTAGCTAAAGGGTAGATTTATAATTGCAAAAATAAAACCACTCAAACAAAACCCTAAACAACTCCCCTAAAACAAAACCCTAACCAACCCAACATGAGGCCGGCCCACTACCCCCTTGTAGCCGCCAACCTCATGCCCCTTATATATATATATATATATATATATATATATATATATATATATATATATATATATATATATATAAAATAAAACCCTAGTTGTTTTCCAAACCCTAATCTCTATCTTTCCCACTCATTTCTCTTTTAAATCCAAATCTAGACCTTGGAGAAGTACTAGAAGAGGAGATCAAGTTGGTGGAGAAGATTGGACCCTTTTTGTGTTTGATCTCCATCAAGTTTGATCTTCAAAAAATAACTTTCAACCATTCTTCTTAATCTTTAGATAATTCTACGAACTTATATATGCCAACAAAAATAAACTCTACCATTAGACTTAAAATAGGTTAGAGAATATCACATGTAATTGTTATTAATTTTTATTTATATTAATTAGATATATACTTGTGTCCATGTCCATCAAGTGTTTGTGATTATCCCTCAAAAGGTGGTGGTGTCTAATTTTGATAGGAGATTGTGTCTTTGTGTCCTAAATAGGATACATGTTGTTGAGTCAAAATATAGTAGGATACGCATGGTAGAATCATGATAATCATAACAAAATTGTCATAGATGCACTAGATAGGATAAATTCAGCATTTGATAAGCAATTCAGCTTTTGATAAGCAATTTAGCTTTTCATAAGCAATTCAGCATTCCATAAGCGCTTCATCTTTTCATAAGCTGCAGCAGAACTGCAAATAAACAGCAGCAGAAATAAGCTGTAGCAGCATTTAATAAGCAATTTAGCATTCAATAAGCATTCAATAAGCAATAGGAAGGGTAGTAATTAAATAGGTATTGTGATACTAGAATACCATGAATATGTGTCAAGGCAAGGTATTGGGGTATCAAAAGTAAGGTATATACACATAAACATATGACTATAAAGGAAAAATTAAGTTATAAAAAAAATTATTGTGATAAGCTATAGTAATCATAAATATGTAACTAGATAAACTTATCCAATGAGAATGCTAATCAACATAGTAATTAAACTAGAGGCCTAATAACCAAGTAGATGGATTTATTATGCTTTCTTTCACCTATTGACATTGCCAATTCATAAAATAGGTTACTTGGACTTTGATTTGGTACCAGATCAGTACCACCAGCTAAGGACGACAGGCGAGTACATTCTTTAAAAAATTTAATATTGATAGTTACTATAATGCATGTCTAGTAATATCATACTTGATACTTGATACATTTGTTACACGGATGATTATTGTATGGATCCTTATTTATGATAAGTTGTTTTCATGGTTATCGTATAGTTGTAGACATCGTACTCTTCTTTCTTGTATATTGATCTTTTATTCATAATTTTGGATCCATGTGTATTACCCAGGATGGAGAAGTGCCAGTAAGATATGTAAGCATACTGTAATTAGACATTGATGATAGCCAATCATACACTCTACTTATAATTGATCTAAAGGTTTAGATATTGAATCACCCCCCAAGATGATCATAAATCAAAGTGGAACATCAAAACACTTAGATAGCTACAGTCATTCTTATTTCTCTCCATATTATTAACATATACCTTATTGTTCATTCTATAAGATCTAGTATTATAATCTGCCACTACCACATTCCAAAATAGGAGTAATTTTATTATTTTATTTATTATAAGTATTGTGTGTATTTATTTTAAATAATTGCATGATATGTGTATATATATATTATATATATAGTGTTCTTTAATGCATGAGTTAGTAGACTAGACCTAGAAGCCCACTAGATGAACCCCTGACCAAATTATAGAGTTATGGATTTTAACTAGTATTATTCAGGATTTAAATATTGAGGTTATAAATTATTACCGTGATTTTTTGTCACTACCACATTTTAAAAATAGGGGTAATTTTATCATTTTATATATTATAAGTATTGTGTGTATTTAATTTAAATAATTGCATGATATGTGTGTGTGTGTATATATATATATATATATATATATATATATATATATATATATATATATATATATATATATATATATATACATATATTATAGTGTTCTTTAATGCATGATGTTAGTAGACTAGACCTAGAAGCCCACTAGTTGAACCTCTGACCGAAATATAGGATTATGGATTTAATTTGTATTATTTTGGGATTAATTATTTAGGGTTATAATTTATTATTGTAATTTTATTTTATTGTTGTGCCTTACCGTTGCTTCGATAATTGGAGCGTTACACTAGCTTTTGTCTTCCAACAAATTTTATACCCTTGTCCTAGACGTGCCCGCCTTCTATTCTGACCTTTGTGTAACTCATAAATATGCTCTCTTGTGCTTCATTTTAGTCGCACAATATTCGTCGCGGACGTTTATTTTTAATTCTAAATAAATCCAACTTTGTATCTTTGTGCATTCCAATCGAAATTGGAGACACAATCTCGATCCATTTTGTGCAACCCAAATTATGACAATATTCTATTCTTAGTCTTCTACGTTCTTGACACTTGTGTCTCACCTAATTTTAATCCCATGTACTTTCAATTAATTTTAGAATACCAGTTACATCAATTTTAATTAAATTGATGTAAGGACCCAACTTAACCCAAAACTAGGCCCAACACCAAACCAAACTTCCATTTACACCCTCAAGCTTCATGCTAAACACTACACACCCTTTTTTTAGCCAATACATCACACCAAACATGGTATTTTCCCTCATTAAATCCTAAAAACCCACTTTTTGTGCAATTTTTCAATTATTTGGGACTTATTTGCAAAAATGCAATAATGTGTCACCATCCTATTGGTCAAGCACCAATGAAGAAAATAACCCCTCCCTTTGACTGTTCAACTCTCTCTCCCTCTCTCCTCCTTTTGGTTTGACATTTCCCTTATGATTAATTTAGGCCATCCATTTAAAATGGAGCCATCCTCACCACACACACACACACCATTGTATATATATATATATCCTAACCCCTCTCCCAATGCAAACCCCATCCCAAGATGTACTTGGCCGGCCCTAATCCCTAGGTTGTCAACATCATCTTCTCCTACATGCAAAACCATCATTCTTCATCAATTTACATCATCTTCAACATCCCTCACCTAAACCCTAAACATTAAACCCAACCCTATTCATCATCACCCTCACCCTCTCCTTGCTCCGGTGAACCCAACCCCGCCGGAACCCGGCCTCCTCTGCCGACTGACCTGAACCGACTTCTCCCGCAGCAGCCTCCCAGACTACACCCGCCTGAACCCGGCCATCTCGACCCGCCGCCATCATCCTGACCACCCTATCCCGCTGAACTCGCCGAACCTCTCGCCTAAGAGGATTCGACCTTCTCTTCATCTCTTCTTCACTTTTCCCTCGTCGACTCTCCTCCTCGACAGCCCAGACTTCAACCACCCGCTCCCGAGCCACCCCGGCTAATACCATCACTAATAACACCTCGTCGTTCCCGGTAGCCCCATTCTTGACTTTGCAGCACCCCCAACAGCCGCCTGAACTTGATCCCTGTCCACCCGACCTCGTCGGGACACCCACGTCGACCCTGCCTCTTCACCACCTCCTTTCTTCCCAACCTCCTCGCCTGAACAGCCCGTCGACCTCCTCATGTTCATCCCTGCTCATCATCATCACCTTCATCATCATCATTATCAGCATCATCATCATCATCATCACCAATCATTATCATCATCACCAATCATCACCTTCATCATCATCACCACCATCATTATCATCAACATCGTCATCATCGTCGTCATCGTCATCATCGTCATCACCATCGCCATCGTCATCATCGTCGTCATCTTCGATTTAGTGCACGTGCACAGGTTCATACCTGTCCTCCCTCCCTTCGTGATTTTATGTGCACGTATGTGTGAATAGTATAGGGTTAGCATACTGCTTCATGACAGGTTCAGTTAGTTGGTTCCAGACCCGTGTCGGTGAACCCAGTGACTCGTAAGCGTATACATACGCGTATGCGTATAGTATTCAATTTAGTATATATATATATATATATATATATATATATATATATATATATATATATATATATATACATACATATATATTGTGTAGGATTTAATTTCTAAGTACTAATTATGACTGTAATGTATATATATACTAAATGACCCTAGTATAATTACGGATATCCCGTATTTACATTGGCCTGTGACCCTGAGTGATTGTGAGTAGACTGCCTTGTGTACACTGACGTATTGGCGAGACATATGTTAGTGGTTGACTGTCTGATTATGCACAGTAATTAAGGACCTGACACCCGTGCAGTTAGACGCACACTTGGCCCTGTTAGTTGAACAGTGTTATAATTAGCGTAGCCCCTGAGTTCAGAGTATTTATGATTGTATGTATGTTAGTGTATCGACTGATTCTGCATTACTATTATATGATGTCTATAGGACTGTTGGATTATTCAGACAAGACTTCAGAAACTGGATATTGGTATTACCAGCAGAGGACCTTAGGCGAGTACATTCTCTGACAATTTTTATTATATTGATTATCTCTATGATTCTAGTTGTATAGCATACATGATTCTGACACTATGTATACACGAGTTGGCATCATCGAGACCGATCACGAGGAGCCGTGATTTGGAATCCATCGTGCTAGCTGGGGGACGGGAAAATATTAGTAGATTATGTGATCATACCCAACTCTACATAAATCATAGCTCACCCACACCTCACGTTGGTGTAGCCTGACCATTACATGCCTCATAGCCTGTTATGTATGATTAGCCTAACTATTGCTCACATTATAGCTATCCGGATAGTTAGCCTAACCTTACATGAATCATAGCTAATCATATATAACAAGCCTGATCAGTCCCAAGCCGATCACATGATATGCTAATATTTCACACACTTAGCTTGATAGTTTCTACATGTATCTCTAGTTTATTGATCTAGCATTTCTCTATGTTCTAGTTATTGCTCTAGCATTCACTTATATTCCAGTTTATTGTTCTAGCGTGCACTTGTATTCCTGTTCATTGCTAGTTACACCATTGATGACATATGCTCCAGTATTTCTATTTCCAGTATATTCATGCTCGCTAGTATTTCTTATTTCTAGTAGTTATATCCATCTTGTATTTCTTTACACTGTATTAGAGTTTTTGTTAATATATATGAAACTGCTGTTAGTGCTTGTACTTCGCTCCAATTCTGACTAGATATTTTTTCCAGACTGTGACATAGAGGACTTGTTTCCAGCATACTTGGAGACGTGGATGTTATTGATTGCAGGTTAGATTATTTCTGTTGTTTAGACTTGTGTTGTATTTTATTATTTTCCTTGAGATCTTATCGTGCTCTAGTTTCTGTGATTGAGTATTCCATATCATATTATGATATATGTGTCTCCTTATGGAGTTGGATATTCATGAGAGATTGATTAGATAGTATTATGTCCTAGACAACGTTCTACGGCCGATGCTGCATCGTAGGCTGGACGTACCCACGCACTAGTGGTGGCCCATGCAGGTCAGACTTCGCAAGCTGTACGATGTCATAGTAGTACGACGTCTTAGTTGTACTACTGCGTGCCTACGATAAGATATATTACATAGGATATTAGGATAAGAGAGGATACTCAATAACAAATTATTTGAGAGATTCCTGGGACGACCCTTGAGAATCTTATCATAATTTCTAATTTAATCTTCTTCTTTGTTCCGTCCACTCTCACTTGTTGCTATTGAATTTGATTCTTGTTGATCAGTTTAATTCTTGGTATCGTTGTTGAGTTTTGATTTCATATCGAGATAAAATTTATGGGCTAAAATTTACGGTATTATCTGATGACATATATTGATGAGGACAGTGAGAAAGGTAAAACGTCTACTTTGGTTATGGAGCCTAGAGTTTATCGCAGCCATATTAGCTGTCGTGGCAGAAACGTAGGAACCTGACCTTGGATGTACATATTTTAGTTATGAAATTTAGAGTTTCTTGTAGCTATACCGGTTGGCGTGGCGAGAATTCTAGATGACATGATTATAGAGTTGCATATCTTAGTTATGGAATATATCGTTTATCGCAGCTATGCTTACTGGCGTGGCGAGGATTCTGAGTGTCATGATTTCGGACAGACGTGTATGATTATCAGGTTGTATCTTAAATTGGTTCTTAAAGTATCATCTCAATACTTATCCACTTCTGTTATTATAGGACCTTGTTCCATCATTTTCTTTGCTAGCAGTAAAGATACCTTCAGTTCCTCAGTCCAGTTCCTTCTTGAGCTTCTTTCCATTAGGGTTACTTGTTAGTGTGATAATTGGTGACTTACAATTAGGTCTGTGTCTTGTATCAGTGTTGACTGAGTATGGCTTGTGAGTCTGTAAGTATTTCTTGGTTGGACATGTGAGCAGTAGGCATCGATCTAGAGATAACCCCTAAAGTAGTACCTTGTAGCAATGGTTCTATGATAAGGTGTCATTATAATTATTATTGGTATTATAGGTAGAAGGAGTAAAGTGTATCAGTGATGGTTCCAAGAGTAAGTATCAGAGTCAGCATGCCAGTCCTGGATAGTCGTGAATTCATGTAGTTGGGTGATCATGTAAACAATTAAGTATCAAGGAAATTTTGTTAAAAATTAATGAAGCATGATGTTCAATTTGGTGGTTGATACTTGGGTGCGTCAAGAGTAAAGAAATATATATGCATGAAGGGTATTAATGAGTGTGCCATGGGTTGAGAAATATCAAGATTGGTCATGGAAGGTATAAAATGTATCACTGATTAGTGTATCAGTTTGTAAAAGGTTAAGGGGAGATACTTATACATCAATAGAGATATGGAACCATATGTCTGCCTTTGGGGGTGAAGTAAAACATGTGTATTATAGAAAGTGCAAGTGATCATGAGTTCTAGTGAGCGTGATGAGATGATCTAATGATGAAGCTAGTATTACCATACCAAGAGTGCTAATGTTTCTATATCAAGGATTAGTTGAGAATTGTGCTAGTAACAGTAAGTACCTTGTGTGATGATATTAGATTGGTGTATCAGTTAATATGATAGAAAATTATTGGGAGTAATAGTGCAAGTAATCCGGGCAGTGCAAATTTTAGTACACAGTTGAGGGTTGTAGACAGTTGGTATATTTGTGTGTATCTTGTGTGTTAGAGACTGTGAGTATATATATACTTATATAGATGTGGATTTAAATCTAGAATTTAAAGATTGGAAATAAATTTCAATTTTTAAGAATTTTTGAGGAGTTGAGATTTTATGTTATTAAAATTTTTGAGGATTCAAATTCAATTCAATAAACATAGTCAAAGCTATAAATATTTTGGAAGTGATTAAAATTTTATTTCAATATTTGAATATTTGACTTTTGAGGAAAGTATATACATTTTATTTTAAATTATTCAAGAAGCTAAATTTTGAGGATTTTATTTTGAGGATAAAATTTTATGGTGGGTAAGGAATGTATAATAGTATATGAGTGGATGAAGTACATGTGTAAGGATCTGTTGGCTTGAGCATGCCTGAGATGGCACTACAAACTGACTTGGGTGTCCATCTAGAGTTGTATTAGAGAGAGAAGTACTTAGTGTGCAGTGTTGTACTTGGCGTGCACTTGAGTGATAAGAACAACTAGTATAAATAATTGCAGTAGATAAGAGAGCTAGCAGTGGTTGTGCTAGTAGTAGAAACAGTGGTACCAAAGGGATAGAGGTATTAAACTTGGATGCAAATGACCTATGGTTGTGTTAGAGGTTCTTAGTATCATATTTTAGTATTAATAGACATGTGTGTGCCATGTGGATGTATCTATGGATATCTTGTGGACTAGTGATTAAGTTGATATGGGTATCAGTGTATAGGGATAGAAATTTGTGAATGAATGTGCCAGAGTTAAGTATATGATAGAGGTTGAAGATGTCCAAGTAATGGGTTAGAAGGCTATGTTCTGTTTTTTCCTTTTGTTCATTGTCCGTCGGTTTGATTGATTGATTGATTTCTTAGTACCATAGCTTGTATCAATGATTTTCTTGCTAGAATATAGTTAGTAGTACACCCTGACAGAGACTGCAATACCATGACAAAAGTGACCATAACTATGCATGTTTACTCTAGATTGCATGTTATATGACTGTAGGTAGGATTTTCTTAGACCTTGATTGTTGGGGGTTTGACCGTAGTGAACATTAATGAAGAGGTTATGACTGGACAGAGAGAGACAAGGTGCCTTAAATTTCGAGGATAAATATTAATTTAAATAAAGAGTTAAGAATTTAATATTATAGAATTAACAATTTTGTTAAATCATTGATTTTTATGAAGATTATGATATGATTGAATTTGATTAAATTTTGAGGAATTTAAGAAGATTATCATTATATTTATTTGACTGCAAGATATAAATTTAAAATTTATATTTTGAATGTTGTATTTGAAGATTTTATAAGTGTTATATTGTTTGGGTATGATGTAGAAAAAAAAAGAATCGAGGAATAAGATCACTAATGGATTAGTGTTTGAATTCAAATTTTTGGGATGAGGATTTAAATTTTATATATATGCATCGATTGGATTTAAATTAGAGGAGTAAGATGATTAATGGATTAGTGTTTGAATTCAAATTTCTGGGATAAGATTTTTTAATTTTTATAAATATGCATTGATTGGATTTCAATTAGAGGATTAAATATTAAATTTTTGTATTTAGTTATTAACTTAAAATTTTTTGAGGAGATTGTGATAAGAATGAAATTTGATTTTTAAATTTTGAAGATTTTCAGGAATATGATATTTATAGAATTTTGAAATTTTTGTGAAATAATAATATGGATTCGCTTCATGATTATATGGTTGATGAATTTGAATTTTGATGGTAAGAAAAATAAATAATAATAAAATACACCTATTGAGGATCTTAAATTTCGAGAACGAAATTTTTCTAAGGAGGGTAGACTTGTCACTACCACATTCTAAAAATAGGGATAATTTTGTCATTTTATATATTATAAGTATTGTGTGTATTTAATTTAAATAATTGTATGATATGTGTATATATATATTATATATAGTGTTCTTTAATGCATGATTTTAGTAGACTAGACCAAGAAGCCCACTAGTTGAACCTCTGACCGAAATATAGGATTATGGATTTAATTTGTATTATTTTAGGATTAATTATTTAGGGTTATAATTTATTATTTTGATTTTATTTGATTGTTGTGCCTTACCGTTGCTTCGATAATTGGAGCGGTACACTAGCTTTTGTCTTCCAACAAATTTTACACCCTTGTCTAGACGTGCCTGCCTTCTATTCTGACCTTTGTGTAACTCATAAATATGCTCTCTTGTGCTTCATTTTAGTCGCACAATATTCGTCGTAGACGTTTATTTTTAATTTTAAATAAATCCAACTTTCTATCTTTGTGCGTTCCAATCGAAATTGGAGACACAATCTCGATCCATTTTGTGCAACCCAAATTATGATAATATTCTATTCTGAGTCTTCTATGTCCATGACACTTGTGTCCCACCTAATTTTAATCCCATGTACTTCCAATTAATTTTAGAACACCAGTTACATCAATTTTAATTAAATTGATGTAAGGACCCAACTTAACCCAAAACTAGACCCAATACCAAACCAAACCTCCATTTACACCCTCAAGCTTCATACTAAACACCACACACCCTTTTTTTAGCCAATACATAACACCGAACATGGTATTTTTCCTAATTAAATCCCAAAAATCTACTTTTTGTGCAATTTTTTAATTGTTGGGGACTTATTTGCAAAAATATAATGATGTGTCACCATCCTATTGGTCAAGCACCAATGAAGAAAACAACCCCTCCCTTTGACCGTTCAACTCTCTCTCCCTCTCACCTTCTTTTGGTTTGACATTTTCCTCATGATTAATCTAGGCCATCCATTTAAAATGGAGTCATCCTCACCACACACACCATTGTATAATTATATCCTAACCCCTCTCCCAATGCAAATCCCATCCCAAGATGTACTTGACCGGCCCTAATCCCTAGGTTGTCAACATCAACTTCTCCTACATGCAAAACCATCATACTTCATTAATTTACATTATCTTCAACATCCCTCACCTAAATCCTAAACATTAAACCCAACCCTATTCATCATCACCCTCACCCTCTCTTTGCTCCGGTGAACCCGACCACGCTGGAACCCGACCTCCTCCGTCGACTGACCTAAACTGAATTCTACCGAAGCAGCCTCCCCGACTATACCCGCCTGAACCCGGCCATCTCGACCCGCCACCATCATCCCGACCACCCCATCCCGCTGAACTAGCCGGACCTCTTGCCTGAGAGGACTCGACCTCCTCTTCATCTCTTTTTCTCCCCTTCCTCATCGACTCTCCTCCTCGATAGCCCAGACTTCAACCACCCGCTCCCGAGCCACCCCGGCTAACACCATCACCATTAACACCTCGTCATTCCCGGCAGCCCCATTCTCGACTTCGCAGCACCCCCAACAGCCGCCTGAACTTTATCCCTGTCCACCCGACCTCGCCGGGACACCCATGTCGACCCCGCCTCTTCACCACCTCCTCTCTTCCTGACCTCCTAGCTTGAACAGCCCGTCGACCTCCTCATGTTCATCCCTGCTCATCATGATCACCTCCATCATCATCATTATTATCATCATCACCATCATCATCATCATCATCATCACCAATCATCATCATCATCATCATCACCAATCATCACCTTCATCATCATCATCACCATCATCATCATCAACATCGTCATCATCGTCGTCTTCGTCATCATCGTCGTTACCATCGTCATCGTCATCATCGTCATAATCGTCATTATCGTCGTCATCGTCGATCTCGTACACGTGCACAGGTTCGTACATGTCCCCCCTTCCTTCATGATTTTATGTGCACGTATGTGTAAATAGTATAGGGTTAGCATACTGCTTCATGACAGGTTCAGTTAGTTGGTTCCAGACCCGTATCGGTGAACCCAGTGACTCGTATGCGTATACATACATGTATGCGTATAGTATTCAATTTAGTATATATATATATATATATATTGTATAGAAATTAATTGGTAAGTACTAATTATGACTGTAATGTATATATATATACTATATGACCCTAGTATAATTACGGATACCCCGTATTTACATTGACCTGTGACCCTGAATGATTGTGAGTAGACTGCCTTGTGTACACTGACGTAATGGCAAGACATATGTTAGTGGTTGACTGTCTGATTATGCACAGTAATCAAGGACCTGACACCCGTGTAGTTAGACGCACACTTGGCCCTGTTAGTTGACCAGTGTCATACCTAGCGTAAACCCTCAGTTCAGAGTATTTATGATTATGTGTATGTTAGTGTATCGACTGATTCTGCATTACTATTATATGATGTCTATAAGACTGTTAGATTATTAAGATAAGACTTCGAAAACTGGATATTGGTATTACCAGCAGAGGACCACAAGCGAGTACATTCTCTGACAGTTTTTATTATATTGATTATCTCTATGATTCTAGTTGTATAGCGTACATGATTCTGATACTATGTATACACGAGTTGGCATCATCGAGACCGATCACGAGGAGTCATAATTTGGAATCCATCGTGCTAGCTGGGGGACGGGGAAATATTAGTAGATTATGTGATCATACCCAACTCTACATGAATCATAGCTCACCCACACCTCACGTCGGTACGGCCTGACCATTACATACCTCATAGCCTGTTATGTATGATTAGCCTAACTATTGCTCACATCATAACTATCTGGATGGTTAGCCTGACCTTACATGAATCATAGCTAATTATATGTAACAAGCCTGATCAGTCCCAAGCCGATCACATGATATGCTGATGTTTCACACACTTAGCTAGATAGTTTCTACATGTATCTCTAGTTTATTGATCTAGCATTTCTCTATGTTCTAGTTATTGCTCTAGCATTCACTTATATTCCAGTTCATTGTTCTAGCGTGCACTTGTATTCATGTTCATTGCTAGTTACACCATTGATGACATATGCTCCAGTATTTCTATTTCTAGTATATTAATGCTCGCCAGTATTTCTTATTTCTAGCAGTTATATCCATCTTGTATTTCTTTACACTGTATTATAGTTTTTGTCAATATACATGGAACTGCTGTTAGTGCTTGTACTTCGCTCCAATCCTGACTAGATATTTTTTCTAGACTGTGACATAGAGGACTTGTTTCCAACATACTTGGAGACTTGGATGTTATTAATTGCAGGTTAGATTATTTCTGTTGTTTAGACTTGTGTTGTATTTCGTTATTTTTCTTGAGATCTTATCGTGCTCTAGTTTTTGTGATTGAGTATTCCATATCATATTATGATATCTGTGTCTCCTTATGGAGTTGGATATTCGTGAGAGATTGATTAGATAGTATCATGCCCTAGACAGCGTTCTACCGTCGATGCTGCGACATTGGCTGGACGTACCCACGCACTCGTGCCCCTATACCGGGTGCGGGTTGTGACATTTTTATTTAATTGTTGTGCCTTACCGTTGCTTCAATAATTGGAGCGCTACACTAGCTTTTGCCTTCTAACGAATTTTACACCCTTGTCCTAGACGTGCCAGTCTTCCATTCTAACCATTGTGTAACTCATGAATATGCTCTCTTGTGCTTTATTTTAGTCGCATAATATTCGTTATGGTCGTTTATTTTAAATTCTAAATAAATCTAACTTTATATATTTGTACGTTCTAATCGAAATTGGAGACACAATCTTGACCCATTTTGTGCAACCCAAAATATGATAATATTCTATTCTGAGTCTTCTATGTCCATGACACTTGTGTCCCACCTAATTTTATCCCCATGTACTTCCAATTAATTTTAGAACACCATATACATCAATTTTAATTAAATTGGTGTAAGGATCCAACTTGACCCAAAACTAAACCCAACACCAAACCAAACCCCCATTCACACACTCAAGACTCATACGGTACACCACACACCCTTTTTAACCATTACATCATACCAAACATGGTATTTTTCCTCATTTAATCCAAAAACCCCATTTTGTGCAATTTTTCAATTGTTTGGGGACTTTTATACAAAAGTGCAATGAGGTGTCACCATCCTATTGGTCAAAGCCAATGAAGAACCAACCCCTTCCCTCATTGACCGGTCCAACGCTCTCTCTCTCTCCCCTTTTGGTTGTATACTCTCCTTCATATTAAATCATGGCCCTTCATTCAAATTGGAGCATCATCTACACCACACACACCCTCCTATATATAATCCCTCATCCTCACCCCTTTTCCCAATGCTAACCCCATCCCAAGGCACACATGGTCGGCCCTAGGCTAGCATACCCTCTCCTCCCTCATGCAAAAACTATCATCCTCCATTATTTTTCACCCACTATCCACCTACATCAACCCAAACCTAAAAAAACCTAACCCTAAACTTTATATCACCTTCATCCTCCGTCTCCGGCCCCTTACCGACTTCCTCCGCCCTCTCAGCCATCCACCACCACTCCACAGCAGCATACATCTCCGCCGAGCCACCGCTGACAGCACCCGACTTCATCCCTAACCCGTTCACATCCCCCTCATCCACGACATCATCGCCACGGCCATCCCCGCGTTATCCGATCATCATCAATATCATCGTCCCTCCGCCGCCTGAGCAGGAATGCTCCACCCCGAGCCAGCCCGACTCCCAATCGCCCGTTCCCGTTCTTCTCCAACCTGACTATATCTCCTCCCCGTTCTCATCCATCGTCCCCGCTGCTTACCGCCCCACCGCGGTCGAGCCCCGCTGTTCGCCACCCTCGTCCCCGTTCTTCGACCTCTTCCCCGGCCATCTCCTCCGGTCTGAACCACCGACTTCCCCTCACCTTCATCTTCCTTCGGACAACCCCGAGTCCCCACCTGAATACCACCATCAACACCGTCCCCAGCATCTTCCCGACTTCCCTACGCCATCGTCGACCACAACCAATCGCCTCGGACTTTAACCCACAACCCCTACAGTAGCCCTCTTCACGACTTCCTCCGCCGGATGACCACCGACTGCCTCACCCACAGCCCCGATTCGACCACCTCCCCAGGACTTTATCTCCGCCAGCAGCAACCCCAAGCACCGCCGGGTTACCTCCACATCATCATCACCTCCGTTCTCCTCCTCTTCCACAGTCTGCCCCGTCCTCGTCACAGCAGCATCGCCGAGCCTCTCCCCTCCGGCAGTCATCATCACCATCATCATCATCATCACCTTCATCATCACCATCATCATCATCATTATCATCATCATCATCGTCACGTCAACCCATCTCACCTCGCCGGAGATGACCCACAGTACCGTCACCCCCTCGTTCACGTGCACGCCAAGGCCAAGGTTTGAATTGCTTTCTCTTATAATTTTATGTGCATGTGTGAATAGTGTTAGGGATTAGCGTACTGCTTCATGACAGTTTTGGTTGATAGGATTTCAAGACCTGTGTTGGTGAACCTAGTAATTAGTATGCATATGTGTGCATAATAATTAGTTATATATATATATATATATATATATATATATATATATATATATATATATATATATATATATATATATATATATATTCCATGAAAATTGATGCTAGTACTAGGTATGACTATATAATATATACATGTTGTATGGCCATAAGTGTTAGTAGTGGGTATTCCGTATTTGCACATGACTGTGGGACCCTGAATATTAGTGAATTGACTGCCTTGTGTACATAAACGTACTGGCTAGACATGTGTTAGTGCCAGTTACTGTCTTGATATGCACAGCAATTGAGGAAATGATACCCGTGCATTTAGACGCACACTTGACCCTGCTAGTTGACTAGTATCACCCCTAGTGTACCCTCTAAGTTCAGCATAATTATGGTTGTGTATATGCTAGTATAACGACTGATGTTATATTATATTATATTATATTATATTATATTATATTATATTATATTATATTATATTATATTATATTATATTATATTATATTATATTATATTATATTATATTAATATAGGACCATTGGATCATTCTGCGAGACTTCGGGAGCAGGTTATTGGTATTGCCCGCTCAGGGCCACAGGCGAGTACATTCTCTGATAATTTTCGAGATTTGATAATTTCTATAATTCCAGTCTTTAGAAATATTATATCTGATTCTTGACACTGTGCTACACGGAATAGTATTTAGATTGGATCTTCAGTCGTGAGATGTTACATTGGTTACCATATTGATATTATACACGATATTGATATTAGACATTGATATTAGACCTTGTACATGATATATTGGATATTGCTCGTGTATCGTGACGTATCATGGTTGGATCCACTGTACTAGTTGGGGGCGGAGAAATAGTTAGCGAGAAATATGATCATATCCCTATCGTACAAGTATAGAATCATGTTAGTGTTAATCATACACCTCACGTATGATTAGCCAGGCCATATAGCTCTCGTACATGTTTCCAAGCCGATCACATATCGAAGCTACTATTTCAAACACTTAGAATAGTTACAGTTCTCAATTTTAGTTCAAATACTACATCACTCGTATATGATATTGTAGCTCTTTCTTTTCATTTCATATATGCACTGACTGTACCATATTGCCTATATTGCATGTTCTCTTTATTTTGCCATTGTATTTATTTATTGTCTTCTCTCAATATATAGCATCATCTATTTATTTTTTTATAGTCCTTATCAATTAACTGGAACTGTTATTTGGGTTGTACTTTGCTCCATCCTGACTGGAAATATTCTTCCAGACTGCGACTTGGAGGACTTGTTTCCGGTATACTTGGAGATTTGGATGTTATTGTTTGCAGGTTAGACTATTTTTGTTGTTTAGACTTGTGTTGTATTTCATTTATGTTCTCTGATATCTTATCGTACTTTAGTTCTGTGATTGAGTATTTACATATTATATTATGCTATTTGTGTCTCCTTATGGAGTTGGATACTCGTGTGAGATTAATTAGATAGTATTGTGACCTAAACAGCGTTCTACCGCCGATGCTGCGGCGTAGGTTGGACGTACCTACTCACTCGTGCCCCTATATCGGGTGCGAGTCGTGACACATTTTTAGTGGTGGCCCATGCAGGTCTGACTAACAAGTTGTACGATATCGTGGTAGTACAACGTCTTAGTTGTACTACTGCGTGCCTGCGATAGGATATAGGACATAAGATCCTAGGATGATAGAGGATACTCAATCATAAATTAATTGAGAGATTCCTGGGACGACCCTTGAGAATCTTATTATAATTTCTAATTTAAATCTTTCCCTTGCTTTCGTCTGTTCTCACTTATTGAATTTGATTCTTGTTGATTGGTTATTAAATTTAATTCTTGGTGTCGTTGTTGAGTTTGATTTCATATCGAAATAAATTTTACGGATTAAAATTTATGGTATCATCTGATAACATATATTGATGAGGACAGTGAGAAAGGTAAAACGTCTACTTTGGTTATGGAGCCTAGAGTTTATCGCAGCCACATTAGTTATCGTGGCAGAAATATAGGAAACTGACCTTGGATGTACATATCTTAGTTATAAAATTTAGAGTTTCTTACAGCCATACCGGTTGGCGTAGTGAGGATTCTAGATGACATGATTATAGAGTTGCATACCTTAGTTATGGAACCAATCGTTTATCGCAGCTATGCTTACTGGCGTGGCGAGGATTCTGAGTGTCATAATTTCGGACAGACGTGTATGATTATCAGGTTGTATCTTAAATTGGTTCTTAAAGTATTATCTCAAAACTTATCTACTTATGATATTATAGGACTTTGTTCCATCATTTTGCTAGCAGTAGAAATACCTCTAGTCCTTAGTCCAGTTCCTTATAGAGCTTTGTTCCATTAGGGTTGCTTGTTAGTGTGATAATTGGTGACTTGCAATTAGGTCTGTGTCTTGTATCAATGTTGACTATTGGCAGTGTGGCTTATGAGTCTGTAAGTGTTTCTTGGTTGAACATGTGAGCAATAGGCATCAATCTAGAGATAACCCGTAGCATCGTACCTTGTAGCAATAGTTTTATGATAGGTGTTATTATAGTTAGTATTTGTACTATAGGTAGAAGGGGGAGTAAAGAGTATCAGTGATGGTTCCAGGATTTAGTATCAGAGTCAGCATGCCAGTCCTGGATAGTCCTGAATTCATGAAGTTGGGTGATCCACGAAAATAATTAAGAAAATTGTGTTAAAAATTTATGAAGCATGATATTCAATTTGGTGGTTGATACTTGGTTGTGTCAAAAGTAAAGAAATGCATATGCATAAAAGGAATTAATGAGTGTGCCATAGTAGGAGGATACCCATAAGTGTATAAGAGAGTGTGAGAGAATAAGAATACATTGTGCTAAGTAGTAAAACTTGTATTACAAATAAAAGTAGGGCCTTGATATGTGATTTGATATGAGTGTACCAATATATGACTAGCGATAGGTATATTACCTGAAATTGAGGCAAGTGATGTGTTAGAAGCAATAAGGTGAAAGAAGTGTCTAAAAACTATATGCATGATGCATAGTGGGTGATGAGTGTCAGTGTGGGAGTTCATGAAAGTGGAAGCATGAGTATTAACAAAATTCCAATAGTGTGCCATGGGTAGAGAAATATCAAGATTGGTCATGAAAGGTATGAAGTGTATCACAGATTAGTGTATCAGTCTGTAAAAGGTTAAAAAAAGATACGTATACATCCATCGAGATATGGAACCATATGCCTGCCTTTGAGAGTGAAGTAAAATATGTTTATTATAAAAGTGCAAGTGATCGTGAGTTCTAATAAGTGTGATGATGTAATCTAATGATGAAGCTAGTGTTACTATACCAAAAGTGCTAGTGTTATATCAAGGGTTAGTTGAGCAATGTGTTAGTAGCAGTAAGTACTTCGTATGATAACATTAGATTGGTGTATCAGCTAATATGGATGGAAAATCAATTGGGAGTAATAGTACAAGTAATCCAGGCAGTGCAATATTCAGTACACAGTTGAGGGGTATAGCCAATTGGAGTACTTGTGTGTACCTTGAGTGTTAGAGACTGTGAATATATATAGGTATACTTAGATAGCTGTGGGTAAGAGATGTATATTAGTGTATGAGTGGTTGATGTGCATGTGTAAGGATCTATTGGCTTGAGAATGCTTGAGATGGCACTGCAAACTGACTTGGGTGTCTACCTAGAGTTGTATTAGAGAGAGAAGTACTTAGTATGGTGTGTTGCACTTGGTTTGCACTAGAGTGATAAGAACAACTAGTATAAGCAATTGCAGTAGGTAAGAGAGTTAGCAGTGAGTGTGCGTGTAGTAGAAATAGTAGTATCTAAAGGGATAGAGGTATCAAACTTTGGATGCATCATTTAACCGATGGTTGTGTTAGCATGCTCTGTTCCTTTCCTTCTGTTCCTTTCCGTCTGTTTGATTGATTGATTGATTTCTTAGTACCGTAGCTTGTATCAGGGATTTTTTTGCTAGAATGTAATTAGTAGTATACCCTGGCAGAGACTGCAATACCATGACAAAAGAGACCATAACCATGCATATATTTTTTTCTAGATTGCATGTTGTATGACTTTAGGTAGAATTTTCTTTGACCTTGATTGTTAGGGGTTTGACCATAGTGAAGATTAATGAAGAGGTTATGTCTGGACAAAGAGAGATAAGGTGCCTTAAATTTTGAGGATAAATATTAATTTAAATAAAGAGTTGAGAACTTAATATGGCAGGATTGACGATTTTGTTAAATCATTGATTTTTATGAAGATTATGATATGATTGAATTTGTCATTAAAATTTTTGAGGAATTTAAGAAGATTATTATTATATTTATTTGACTGCAAGATATAAATTTTAAAACTTATATTTTGAATATTGTATTTGAAGATTTCGTAAGTATTACATTGTTTGAGTATTGTGTGGAAAAAAAGGAAACGAGGAATAAGATCACAAATGGATTGGTGTTTGAATTCAAATTTTTGGGATGAGATTTTAAATTTTATAAATATGCATTGATTGGATTTAAATTAGAGGATTAGGCACTAAAAGTTTTTTTGAGTATTTATTTATTAACTTAAAATTTTGGAGTTTGTGATAAGAATGAAATTTGATTTTTAGGAATATGATATTTATAGAATTTTGAAAATTTTGTGAAATAACAATATGGATTTACTTCATGATTATATGGTTGATGAACTTAAATTTTGATGGTAATAATATAAATAAATAAATAAAACTATTGAGGATCTTAAATTTCGAGGACGAAATTTTTCTAAGGAGGGTAGACTTGTCAATACCACATTATAAAATAGGGGTAATTTTTTTATTTTATTTATTATAAGTATTGTGTATATTTATTTTAAATAATTGCATGATATGTATATATATATATATATATATATATATATATATATATATATATATATATATATAGTGTTCTTTAATGCATGAGTTAGTAGACTAGACCTAGAAGTCCACTAGATGAACCCCTGACCAAATTATAGGATTATGGATTTTAACTAGTATTATTCAGGATTTAAATATTGAGGTTATAAATTATTACCGTAATTTTTATTTAATTGTTGTGCCTTACCGTTGCTTCAATAATTGGATCGCTACACTAGCTTTTGTCTTCCAACGAATTTTACACCCTTGTCCTAAATGTGCTAGTCTTCCATTCTTACCTTTGTGTAACTCATGAATATGCTCTCTTGTGCTTCATTTTAGTCGCACAATATTTGTTACGTACGTTTATTTTGAATTCTAAATAAATCCAACTTTATATCTTTGTGCGTTCCAATCGAAATTGGAGACACAATCTTGAACCATTTTGTGCAACCCAAATTATGACAATATTCTATTCTGAGTCTTCTACGTCCATGATACTTGTGTCCCACCTAATTTTAGCCCCATGTACTTCCAATTAATTTTAGAACACCATTTACATCAATTTTAATTAAATTGGTGTAAGGACCCAACCCAACACCAAACCAAACCCCCATTCACACCCTCAAGACTCATATTAAACACCACATACCCTTTTTAACCATTATATCACACCAAACATGGTATTTTTCCTTATTTAATCTAAAAACCCCAGTTTGTGCAATTTTCCAATTTGTGGGGACTTTTATGCAAAAGTGCAATGAGGTGTCACCATCCTATTGGTCAAACCAATAAAGAACCAACCCCTTCCCTCATTGACCGGTCCAACGCTCTCTCTCTCTCCCCTTTTGGTTGTATACTCTCCTTCATATTAAATCATGGCCCTTCATTCAAATTGGAGCATCATCTACACCACACACACCCTCCTATATATAATCCCTCATCCTCACCCCTTTTCCCAATGCCAACCCCATCCCAAGGCACACATGGCCGGCCCTAATCCCTAGGCTAGCACACCCTCTCCTCCCTCATGCAAAAACTATCATCCTCCATTATTTTTCAACCACCATCCACCTATATCAATCCAAACCTACAAAAACCTAACCCTAAACTTTCCATCACCTTCATCCTCCGTCTCTGGCCCCTTTCCGACTTCCTCCGCCCTGTCAGCCAACCACCACCACTCCACAGAAGCCTACATCTCCACCGAGCCACCGCTGACAGCACCCGACTTCATCCTGACCCGTTCACAGCCCCCTCATCCACGACATCACCGCCACGGCCATCCCCGCATCATCCGATCATCATCAACATCACCGTCCCTCCACCGCCTGAGCAGGACCGCTCCGCCCCGAGCCAGCCCGACTCCCAATCGCCCGTTCTCGTTATTCTCCAACCCGACTACAAATCTCTCAGTATATAGCATCATCTATTTATTGTTTTATAGTCCTTATCAATTAACTGGAATTGTTATTTGGGTTATACTTTGCTCCATCCTGACTGGAAATATTCTTCCAGACTGTGACTTAGAGGACTTATTTTTGGCATACTTGGAGATTTGGATGTTATTGTTTGCAGGTTAGACTATTTTTGTTATTTAGACTTGTGTTGTATTTCGTTTATGTTCTCCGATATCTTATCGTGCTTTAGTTCTGTGATTGAGTATTTACAAATTATATTATGCTATATGTGTCTCCTTATGGAGTTTGATACTCGTGTGAGATTGATTAGATAGTATTGTGACCTAGACAGCGTTCTACCGCCGATGCTGCGGCGTAGGCTGGACGTACCCACGCACTGATGCCCCTATATCGGGTGCGGGTTATGACATAATCTATAGTCCCTTATCTAACTATTACCTCATTACCTACTTACCTAGACCAATACCTTGGTCAAATACTCATAACCCACTATTACCTTAGTTCTAGTGCTAGCACTTGCCTCATGGTATCATGATACCAAACACACAACTATCCCCCAGCCTAGGTCTGATTCCCCATTCTTCATACCTTGGTATCAGTTCACTTATACCCTCAACCAATGGATAGCCTTCTACTACTTAATACTTTTGTATTAACTATAACCTTATATTTGTATCTTCTATCTTAACCCTAGTACTCAACTTAAATATCATAATTATACACTAACTGCCACATGATGTATGGTATCATAAGATACTAACTCACTAATACTAATACTAATAATGACACACTCATATCTTATATGAACTAACCAGACCCCATACTTTGTACTGCTGCCATTTCCATTATATTAGTCTCAGTACCCTCCTTCACACCGATCATAACACACCCACAGCCTATCCAACTGGATACAACTACCTACCGATACTGTCAAGTACCAGTATTCTCTTATGAGATTACCTTACAGTGCACAACTGAGGTAAATATATAGCACCCTAACAAAGACTCTGGCACATTCTTTATATATTTCAAGCACCTAAACCACTAGGTATTACCTGATTTTTGATACACAATGCATACCACAGTTGCTGGAACAGTAACCCATCATAACCTATCCTAAATGTCCCCCAACTGATATACTAGTATCAGTTAATCACCCACCATGGCACTCCAAACTCCTCATTCTTGCTCTACTTGTTGTCAAGGTTGTGCACCCTACCTGAACACCCTCCTTATATTCATGGATACTTTACCACAGGTCACACACCTGGACTAAACTTATCTAGACACTCGTATTTGGTTCCCTAAGATTCTACATCCCATTTGATACTCCATAACTCAACCAATTCCCCAAACCTAAACACATAAGAATACACAACTAGATAGTTGCACCTTAACCAATTCCTACACTGGTTTTATTGCAGAACAACCACTACACGATCATTGGCTCACTGATACGCACTAGTATCAGACATCACACTACCAGTATCAGCACTCTAAAACCCAGCAGACACATTTACTCCTTATAGGAACAAATAACACTATCACTCAAATCTACACTAATACCCAACTCACCACACCTAAACATGCACAGACCTGTACACAACCCGATACCACATCCCTTGTTCTGTACTGACACTAACTGGTGTAGCAGTGCACATGCTCGTATGCACTGCCCACTAATCAGTGTACCCATGCTCTGAACTGCATTCATCAAAGTTCCCTTAAGGTTCTGAACTAGGTTCCTCGCTAAAGTATTGCCTGCAACTATAGAAAACCGAGCCTCCACATACTCACCTCAATCAATTAGACAAGCACTTGGTTTGCACTAGCTCATGATACATAAGTATCATGGCTAAAACACCAAGATACTCGTGATACACCACACCTACACCAACAATATCATGATACTCACACCCAAACAACAAGAAAACCAATAAACACCTAGATTATGATATATAAATATATGTAATAACTAAATACAATACCATTAAAGAGAATTAACACCTATTGGTTCTTAAACTCAACTCTATCGACATGCACCACGATGTATCACGACACGGCCTACACCTATCCAATTGTGAACATGTAGCTAGTCTCACACTACTAATACAAGTCTAATTAGACCTAAAAAATTAAATAACAAATACTTAGTGCACCAATCTCGAATTTTTCCCAAATAGAAATAAAACTCAATGTAAAAGTCACAATAGTGATTGTTAGAAGCCAAAAATTTATCCCATGGGTAGCCCTAATGTATGGGTGGGTTCCTAATGGTTAATTACAACAAATATTAGAAGAGTAATCTCAGAATTTACCTATTGGAAGATAGATTCTCAATGCCAAACCAAGTAAACATGATTTGGACACAAGCTTCTTGTCCAAAGCCTCCTCTCCGAGCGCTCTTGTAAATCCAAGCTTCTAGGCTCCTTAGATGTTGATTAGGGTAGGGAACGAGAGAAATTTGTGGAGGAAATGGTGTAGAGATGAAGCTATTTGGGGAAGAACTCTTAATTAGAAAATTTTGGAATGAAGAATGAGAGGAGAGAGTGTTCTCCCCCTTGAAATAGGGTCGGCCACTTGTCCCTTCCTCCAAGCAATGTAAAATGTCTATAATGCCCCTATTGGGTTGTCATGAAGAATTGTTTAAACTATTGGAGACTTCTCTTCCTAATGAGGGTTTAATCTAATCCCTATTTAATGACAATGGTTAACTTAATTTGGGTCCAATTTGACTAGCCTAACCATTTGTTCAAGTTGTCATGTCGTGTAGTTAGGTCTACTAGTGTCATGTCTAATCAAATAGTCTAATCACTACCAATATTAATATTACTCACTATATACACAACATACATATTTATTTATAAATTAAATATAAATACAATATTTGTAATAATATAAAATGACAAAAATATCCCTATTCTAGAAATGTGGTAATGACAATCATCTCTGTCAATGTTCTGTTCTTCCTTTCTGCTATTCCATTTGATTGAGGAAAATATGGAGCAGTTGTCTCATTGATAATTTTATGTTCTTTGTAGAACGATACGAATTCAATAGACATATACTCTCTGCCTCGATCACTTCTGAGTCTCTTGAGTTGTTGTCCAGTTTGACGTTCAGCCTCAGCCCTGAACTTCTCGAATGCTTCATCTTTTGACTTGAGCAGATAGACAAACGCGTACTTCGAGTAGTCATTGATGAATGTAATAAAATACTTTATTTTGGCCTTTTTAGAGAACTGTTTGAAGTCACAGATATCTGAGTGTACCAACTCCAGAAGATCTGTGCTTCGATTTACCCGATTGAACGATTTTTTTGTGATCTTTGTTTGTGCATAGACCTCACACTTCTCTACCTTCTTACCCCTATATTTGGAGATAAGCCCTAAACTAGACATTTTATTTATTCTTTTACGATGAACATGTCCTAGTCTATTATGCCATAACTCAAGAGAATAACCAGAAGAAGGGACTGCATTAAAATTATTAGCAGGAGTTATAAGCTGAAGTTCGAACATACCTTCGGTACAAAATACTTTTTCGAAGTATGTTCCTTTATAAGACATCACCATATACCTAGCATTGATGTCCATCCTTAATCTTTTATTGTAGAGCAGGCGTCCTAAGACCAGGTTCTTGGCAATCACCGGTACGTGCTTCACATCTTAAAGCGTCAGCAACTTTTTCGAAGTCAGATTCAGTACCACCATTCTGGTCACAAGTACTTCAGCTTATGCCTGGTTCGCCACCATAACCTTCTCAAATATAGGCTTATATGTGATGAACAACTCCTTTTTTAAGCAAATATGGCAGGATGCGCTAGTGTCCACCCACTAGTCAGTGTTGACACCAGCCGCGATAAGTTGCACAATCATAGCAACCTTGTTAGGCTCACATTGCTCTGTCTGTTTGGGCATGGATCTACAGTCTTTTCGGTAGTGGCCCTTCTTGCCACAGTTGAAATAAGTCACATATGACTTGGGCTTTGGCTTGAACGAAGCCGACTTTACCTTCAGATGGTTGAAGTCATTCTTCTTGTTGTGAGAAGCCTTCTGCCTCCCCTTGGAGTCACCAGCATACACCAAGTTGGCCTTGGCCAACTGTTTGGATAGTGTGTCCACCTTGTTTTGATCATTTAACTCATCTTCAATGTGGATTCAACGCAGTAAGAGATCAAGGTTGACCTCCATCTTTTTCTGGTGCATGTCAAGATAAAGTTGTTACACCTAGGCGGGAGCTTGGCGATAATACCACCCACCCACGTCGAAAGCATCAACCATGGGCATGCCATCATCCTAAAGGTTTTGACGTAACTTAAAAAATTTCTTGACTTGAGGCAACATTGTCTTATCGTCCTCAAACCGCATCTTCCAGACCTTTTCAGTCACATAGATCTTGTTGCGGTTCTCATCAGCCTTGTAATACTTTTTAGTGACTCCCAGACGATCTTTGCATAGTTCGTCTTGCTGTATGACTCTGCCAGAGTATCTTCCATGGAGTTCATAATTAGCAACTTGCAGAGGTTGTCTCTCCTCCACTTGTTTCGCGTAGTAGTTGCACTAGCAATCGCCCGAATAGTAGCATCATCACCCTTCGGAATAATAGGCTCAGGATCTGTCAATACGTAATCCACGTTTACGAGTTAAAGATTAAGGCTGATATTTCTCTTCCAGATATTGTAATGCTCTATGTCAAACTTCTCAAGTTTTAATATATATATATATATATATATATATATATATATATATATATATATATATATATATATATATATATATATAGAGAGAGAGAGAGAGAGAGAGAAACTATATATATTTTTTCACCGTCTTCGAAGCCCGATTCCTTAAACGAGAGCTTCTAAGCCGGAACGGTATATATATATATATATATATATATATATATATATATATATATATATTAAAAATGGTTATTCATAAAACATCATGTACATTAAATCATGATATTAACATCGAAGTCGATATTGTGCAGGACACCCAATTGTGAAGTACTCAAGCCTTCAGAAACTCAGTTGTTGCGTTCCTTCCAAATATGTTAAGTTGTTGTCAAAAGTTTCACCCGGGTCATTCGAAACCATGAGCTTCCTCTCCCTCACAGAGCAGAAATAGCATATATTTGAGTGATCATATCTCTTATATCTGATAGTTATAATTGGAGACTATTACATTGTTGTACCCATATCTCCCAAGTGTAGTTGCATTGGTAAAATAGATGGTTGGATGTTTCCGGCCTCTGCAAACATACTTTACACTCTGGATTGTTTATCTGTACGCCAAACCGGATTAACCTATCCACAGTGAGTAGCCTACCACGGAGGGTTTTATCATATGTAGCTGCATCTTACTCGCCACCTTCCGTACCCAAATAAATTTAGTATATGCTACTCTCGGGCCTTGTATCCTAACATGATCATAAGCCAATTTGAACTTGAAATCTCCCTCTTCGGTTCAATCCCAAGCCCATGTGTCCCCTGCTATGGTAGGGTCGATTGTTATCTCCCTTATTTGAGCGGCATAATTTCTACAAATGGGGTGATCAATGAGATGCCATTGTCCATTACGGATGAGCGTGGACACCATTTCATTTCGACCCACCACAGCAAATGTTTGCCACCCTTCTCTGTCAATGAGACTCTTGTGATCAAACCATGGATCCATCCACAAATGTGTGTTTCTCTCATTGCCAAATATTCGTGAGGTAAGCGATTGTATGACCAGTCTTGTGCTAAGTATCGTCGTGTATGTTACTAAAATATTATTGTTCATTTGCTAACACCAGAAATTTGCCTCTTTTAAATATCTGCCCTTCATCCACTACGCCCATAAAGAGTTTCCATGTATAAACTTCAATGTTAGTCGTATACCTGCCACTTTCCGTAGGGATTGTAATGAGCGTAAGCCAACACCTCCCTCATCCTTGGGATGACACAAATCTTTCCATGCAATGGTATAAATTTTTCCACGCCAAACAAAGTTGGCGCAAAGCTTCTCCACTTTCGTTTGTACAGGATTCAAGTCCGTTCAGTAAAATCCACGATATATCCAAGTTGCAGGACAAGTCTAGTAATTTGCATAGTCTATTTCTTCAAGTATATTTTGATAGAATTCCTATATATATATATATATATATATATATATATATATATATATATATATATATATACTTTTTCTTTAATATATAGAGGAGGGATCGGGATCCCCTCATTTTTGCATCCACTAATATTCTCTTTTTCACAGTCGTTGGACCATGTTTAAGTCATCTAACCTTATTGTTAGTTTGAACAATTCAAATCAATGGTTAAAATTATATAAATTAAACATGATCCAACGGTTGTGATCATGGAGATGCTTAGGGAATGCGACCCCAGCCCGAAGGCTACATGTTGGCTAGAAAGCCTCTGCACTCACACCACACATGCACTAAGCTACACCCTCTTCACATAATTCTCCCACAAGAAAAATAATGTGTTTCATCTGTTGCTCGAACTTGCAACCTCCGGAAAGATATGCCTCACTCATAAACACTTGATATATATATATATATATATATATATATATATATATATATATATATATATATATATATATATATATATATATATATATATATATATATATATGAGTTATTTGTATTTACTTCCCAATTGATAATAATAACTCTACTACCCCCCTCTCCCTCCCCCCCAAATTTTTTTTTAATTAGTGTTACCCCAAATCCTTTATAACATGATAATTGTAATTGTTGTTATCCCCCAAAAAAATTTCCTAATTTTTTAGAATTGGAGGGTAACACTAATTAAAAACAAAATGGGGAGGGAGTGGGGGGTGTGGAAATAGCTTTATCAATGGGGGGAGGTAAATAAAAATAAGTCATATATATATATATATATATATATATATATATATATATATATATATATATATATATATATATATATATATATATATATAGAGAGAGAGAGAGAGAGACTATATATATATTTTAACTGTCTCCGATCGAGATATATATATATATATATATATATATATAGAGAGAGAGAGAGAATAAGGGAGGTGAGGTGGCACCTCACTTTCAAAACAAGGGTGGCGGTGATGTGGCACAATCACAACCACACAAACGAGGGGAGGGGGTTAAGTACAATTTACCAATTATGAAATGTGTGGTTGGAATTGTGCCACGTCACCGCCATCCTTGTTTTGGAAGTGAGGTGCCATCTCACCTCCCTTATTCTCTCTCTCTCTCTCTCTCTCTCTCTCTCTCTCTCTCTCTCTATATATATATATATATATATATATATATATATATATATATATATATAGAGAGAGAGAGAGAGAGACTATATATATTCTTTCAACGTCTCCGATATGTATATATATATATATATATATATATATATATATATATATATATATAGAGAGAGAGAGAGAGAGAGATAAACTATATATATTTTTTCACCGTCTCTGACCTTAAGCTTCTAAGTCGTAACGGTTATGCCACTCCTTGCGAACCACTTGGGACAGACGAATTTGAATATATATATATATATATATATATATATATATATATATATATATATATTGAAAAAATGGTTATTCATAAATCATTATTTACATCATGTACATTAAATCATGATATTAACATCGAAGTCGATATTGTTGAGGACACCCAATTGTGAAGTACTCAAGCCGTCAAAAACTCGGTTGTTGCGCTCCTTCCAAATATGTTAAGTTGTTGTCAAAAGTTTCACCCGGGTCGTTCGAAACCATGAGCTTCCTCTCCCTCGCAGAGCAGAAATAGCATATATTTGAGTGATCATATCTCTTATATCTGATAGTTATAATTGGAGACTATTACATTGTTGTACCCATATCTCCCAAGTGTAGTTGCATTGGTAAAATAGATGGTTGAATGTTTCCGGCCTCTGCAAATATACTTTACACTCTGGATTGTTTATCTGTACGCCAAACCGAATTAACCTATCCACAGTGAGTAGCCTACCACGGAGGGATTTATCATATGTAGCTGCATCTTACTCGCCACCTTCCGTACCCAAATAAATTCAGTATATGCTACTCTCGGGCCTTGTATCCTAACATGATCATAAGCCAATTTGAACTTGAAATCTCCCTCTTCGGTTCAATCCCAAGCCCATGTGTCCCTTGCTATTGTAGGGTCGATTGTTATCTCCCTTATTTGAGCGGCATAATTTCTACAAATGGTGTGATCAATGAGATGCCATTGTCCATTACGGATGAGCGTGGACACCATTTCATTTCGACCCACCACAGCAAATGTTTGCCACCCTTCTCTGTCAATGAGACTCTTGTGATCAAACCATGGATCCATCCACAAATGTGTGTTTCTCTCATTGCCAAATATTCGCGAGGTAAGCGATTGTATGACCAGTCTTGTGCTAAGTATCGTCGTGTATGTTACTAAAATATTATTGTTCATTTGCTGACACCAGAAATTTGCCACTTTTAAATATCTGCCTTTCATCCACTACGCCCATAAAAAGTTTCCATGTATAAACTTCAACGTTAGTCGTATACCTGCCACTTTCCGTAGGGATTGTAATGAGCGTAAGCCAACGCCTCCATCATCCTTGGGACGACATAAATCTTTCCATGCAATGATATAAATTTTCCCACGCCAAATAAAGTTGGCACAAAGCTTCTCCACTTTCGTTTGTACAGGATTCGAGTCTGTTCAGTAAAATCCACGATATAGCCAAGTTGCAGGACAAGTCTAGTGATTTGCATAGTCTATCTCTTCAAGTATGTTTTGATAGAATTAATATATATATATATATATATATATATATATATATATATATATATATATATATATATATATATACTTCTTTCTTTAATATATAGAGGAGGGATCAGAATTTCCTCATTTTTGCATCTACTAATATTCTCTCTTTCACAGTCGTTGGACCTTGTTTAAGTCATCTAACCTTATTGTTAGTTTGAACCATTCAAATCAATGGTTAAAATTATATAAATTATACATGATCCAACGGTTGTGATCATGGAGATGCTTAGGGAATGCGACCCCAGCCCGAAGGCTACATGCTAGCTAGAAAGCCTCTGCACTCGCACCACACATGCACTGAGCTACACCCTCTTCACATAATTCTCCCACAAGAAAATTAATGTGCTTTATTTGTTGCTCGAACTTGCAACCTCCGGAAAGATATGCCTCACTCATAAACACTTATATATATATATATATATATATATATATATATATATATATATATATATATATATATATATATATATATATATATATATATATATATGAGTTATTTGTATTTACTCCCCAATTGATAATGATAACTCCACTACCCCCCTCTCCCTCCCCCCCAAATTTTTTTTTAATTAGTGTAACCCCCAATCCTTCATAATATTATAATTGTAATTGTTGTTATCCCCCAAAAAAATTCCCTAATTTTTGAGAATTGGAGGGTTAACACTAATTGAAAACAAAATGGAAAGGGAGGGGGGGTTGTGAAAATAGCATTATCAATGAGGGGATGTAAATACGAATAAGTCATATATATATATATATATATATATATATATATATATATATATATATATATAGAGAGAGAGAGAGAGAGAGAGAGAGAGAGAAACTATATTTTTTTTTTTACCGTCTCCGAAGCTCGATTCCTTAACCGAGAGCTTCTAAGCCGGAACGGTTATGCCACTCCTCGCGAACCACTTGGACAGACGAATTTGAATATATATATATATATATATATATATATATATATATATATATATATATATATATTGAAAAAATGGTTATTCATAAATCATCATTTACATCATCTACATTAAATCATGATATTAACATCGAAGTCGATATTGTTGAGGACACCCAATTGTGAAGTACTCAAGCCTTCAAAAACTCGGTTGTTGCGCTCCTTCCAAATATGTTAAGTTGTTGTCAAAAGTTTCACCCGGGTCGTTCGAAACCATGAGCTTCCTCTCCCTCGCAGAGCAGAAATAGCATATATTTGAGTGATCATCTCTCTTATATCTGATAGTTGTAATTGGAGACTATTACATTGTTGTAACCATATCTCCCAAGTGTAGTTGCATTGGTAAAATAGATGGTTGAATGTTTTCGGCATCTACAAACATACTTTACACTCTGGATTGTTTATCTGTACGCCAAATCGGATTAACCTATCCACGGTGAGTAGCCTACTACGGAGGGTTTCATCATATGTAGCTGCATCTTACTCGCCACCTTCCGTACCCAAATAATTTCAGTATATGCTACTCTCGGACTTTGTATCCTAACATGATCATAAGCCAATTTGAACTTGAAATCTCCCTCTTCGGTTGAATCCCAAGCCCATGTGTCCCCTGCTATGGTAGGGTCGATTGTTATCTCCCTTATTTGAGCGACATAATTTCTACAAATGGGGTGATCAATGAGATGCAATTGTCCATTACGGATGAGCGTGGACACCATTTCATTTTGACCCACCACAGCAAATGTTTGCCACCCTTCTCTGTCAATGAGACTCTTGTGATCAAACCATGGATCCATCCACAAATGTGTATTTCTCTCATTGCCAAATATTTGCGAGGTAAGCGATTGTATGACCGGTCTTGTGTTAAGTATCGTCGTGTATGTTACTAAAAAATTATTGTTCATTTGCTGACACTAGAAATTTGCCTCTTTTAAATATCTGCCCTTTATCCATTACGCTCATAAAGAGTTTCCATTATAAACTTCAACGTTAGTCGTATACATGCCCCTTTCCCTTTCCGTAGGGATTATAATGAGCGTAAGCCAACGCCTCCCTCATCCTTGGGACGACATAAATCTTTCCATGCAATGGTATAAATTTTCCCACACCAAACAAAGTTGGCGCAAAGCTTCTCCAGACTATTTTCCACAATCGATCTCCCTTTGACGAAGGCCGCTTGGTTCAATGATATGAGACCCTTCATAATATTCTCCATCCGCCGACACATAATTGATGTAATGATTTTATAAATATAATTGCAGCATAAGATCAACCTGAAATTAGCAAGGGATGAGGCCCCCTTTTCTTTTGAAGTACCCATATAGCTAATCCTTAATCAGCACAGAGAAGGAGGCTGTCGAGATACACTAGTATATCTTGTCCACCCAAGTAGAATCAAACCCCATCACCCTCATGATGTGGCAAACGAACTCCTTGTTGACTGTATCATAAGATTTACGGAGATCCAGCTTGATGAATGCTTTACGTCCGCCCACCTTGTTAAATTTTTGCACCATTTCGTGTGCAAGCAAACTATTTTCCACGATCGATCTCCCTTTGACGAAGGCCGCTTGGTTCAATAATATGAGACCCTTCATAATATTCTCTATCCGCCGACACATAACTGATGTAATAATTTTATAAATATAATTATATGGCGGCTCGAAGGCCCACCACATCCCGGCCTGCACTGCACTCATCACCAACTCACCACTTAATTCCTCCAATGGCGTCCGGGAGGCTCGAACCCGCAACCTCCTGGATAATATTCATCGATCTTAACCACTGAACTAGACGTCATATATATATATATATATATATATATATATATATATATATATATATATATATATATATATATATATATAAAGTGCATTCTCTCAACATCTAAGACAACCTTTTAGCCAAAATACACGAGTTACGTGATGCTACAAATACAATGGAATACATTTGCTCAAATAGTTATCCCAAACATACCGATTAGTTGAGACTTAAAATGAAGACGCTAGTCAACTCATTGAAGCATGACAGAAAGAAGAACAGTCAATACTAGTTTGGGAGTTAATAGGCGAATTTTGATCTATACTTGCATGAAAAGTGTATGAAATACATTCACATTTTGTCTCCTTGTAATTCCAAAATAAGTTTAGTTATGTTATAATAATAATAATAATAATAATAATAATAATAATAATAATAATAGTGTTCATGTTTACGATTGAGAAGTGACAGATTCAATGGAATCCATATAAATTTATGTGGGTCAAAATCAATTTTGGAGTTTGATACAAGTTGCACAATGTACAATATGGTCCATTCCTTCAGGTATAGGTATGGGCAAGGCTTCAATCTCTATAGGTCGTAATCTCTTGAAAAAAACAAATAGGGCTTTCAGTGGAAGATAAAATATATGCCAAAACTGATGACGTCCTCCCGTGTCATGTATTTGTGTTCGTGTCCCATGAAGCATAGACATTATTAGTATTTGGCCAGTTTTTTTAAATAATAATAATTTTTTATTATTATTATTATTATTTACTTATTACTTATTTTAAAGTAATCATGAAAGCCGTATACGAGCATCCAATCACGACCTACTAGAAATTGATCAAAATCAGGTATAATGCTTCCAAAAAAATATAGAGAGAGAGAGAGGGATCTACAAAACAATCAACCAATCAGTAAAGTTCCCAAAAATGCCAACCAATCTCCATTCTTGTCATTGACAAGAATAGTTATCTTCCACTGAAAACCCCTATCACAACCTATTGTTTTCTCCAAGAGATTATGACCAGATAGAGACTAAAGCCTTGCCCATACCTGAAGGAATGGACCATATTGTACATTGTTTGTTAGGTATGGCCACATTAGGCATGCAACTTGTATCAAACTCCAAAAGTAATTGACCCACATAAATTTATATGGATTCCATTGAATCTATCACTTCTCAATCATAAACATGAACACTACCAGAATAGCTATTGGACACGACACGGGTAATCTGGTCTCATATACCGTGTCCGGGCAAACATACGACTAGGAGAGAGTATGAAAAACAATACTTAAAACACTGGGGGCATACACTCTAAAAAAAAGTTTGAACATTATGCACTAGTGTGAAGTTGGCCTCATGATTGCCCGTTTCTTTTTTTTCACTTCTGCAATTATGGCACTCCTGGTTACATGCTTGGGCAAAAGAAAAGAAAAGCCAAGGAAGAAGCACTCAGTAGATGAAATAATTAGCAGTCATTTGAAAGAAAAGAAAAGCAAAACAGTAGTAGTTAAAGGGGAAAAAATGTGGTCCAGCAGCACTTCAAACTTGAAATAGATGAGAATCCTACAATCATAGCTTTGAACAAGCCTATAGACCCCTTTTTTGACTAAGCTTAGCAAATATACACTGGACAAATATTAACTGTAGTTAACAAAACTATCGACAAAGTAAAGACAATTTTGATTGATTCCAAACACAATCACACACTTAGAATTAAGAGAAGACATGATAATTGCGCAAACAATCGCAAACCATAGCAGCCTTATATATATGAGGATAACAGTCCTAAATATACTAATGATGGTATGAAAAATAAGATAATTAATGATGGTATCAAAAATAAGAAGAGCTTATGAAAAGTTCAAACTCACTCCGTGTTACAAGCAATGAGTCTTGAGAGATAAATGTAGTGGTCAATTGCCAACTCTCAAACTGTTCATACATGCCCGAGTAATGATAATATTAATAAAGCACTCGCAAAGCCAGATTGAGGCCGACAAAGAGATCAAGATGTCACAAAAGTTGAACTCTCAGTAAGACAAGCTAATCCAACAAAGTGGGAGCCAATAAAGCTCCATTAACATTGGCTTTTGCTATGAAACAGAGACATTTTTGAATGATCTGGTCTCGGCATTCACAGGCAAAAGGGTCCTGGCTAAGGACCTGATTGGTAGAGGCAGAGGACGAGAGATCATTACAGTTAAAATTATTTGACTATAACTATAAATCAAATGAAGAGGATACTGTATATTTTGTCAACAAATGGATGAATCATGTTAATAGAGTATGACTAAAGTGTTGAATTAGATGTGACCTTCATCTTCAAGTGACTAAAGTGTTGAATTAGATGTGACCTTCGTCTTCAAGTGAGATCTCATCATCAATCACTAAGCATAACCTCAAAGGTGTTTCCAAAGTCATCAAGGACAGAGTAAACTAACTTCTCCCGTGCACCTTCTCATTAGAAAACACTTATCATAAGTGTGTCAAGAAGACATTTTCAGTCACTGGCCCATGGAGGTCTTTGATAAAGTCTCAACTTAGATGAAGAAAGAGTGCACACCTTTTTTTGTTTTTATAATAAGCATAACAAAACCAAAATCTCCATTCCCTAATAGCAAAGGCATTAATAGGTAGGTATAACTTAGATTGGTAAGCAAAAAGTGACTATCTGTAGCTTAAGTCCCTAAACACTACTGAAATCAAAGGTGTTTAAACCAGACCATGAAATTTTATCACTGATTTCAGAGTTTCCAGCAAGTGGTTATATTGCCAATAAACTCAGGTAAATAGTACAAAAATGATACACATACTTCATTTAAAAAATAACTAGGCAATATGTTATGTAATGATTGAAACAGTTCAAAATCTGTGTTTCCAGCATCAGCAAATGCGGAGATGAGCCTCTAGGCCCCTAACCACTGAATGATACAAATTTCATGAACAGATTCCACTAATAATTCCACAAACAAACACTGGTGACCCATGCCATTTTGTCTCGAGTTATAATCAAGCATAAAAATGACATTAACTCCATCCATGATGATCTTACAAAGGCCTAAGAATAAGTTTATGTAATGACAATCTAAAGGGCACTGATGAACATATCCAGGGAAAAGGACAGTGAAAACAGAAGCTAAGCTATCTAGTATCTGCTTATAAAGAATAATTCTTAACATTACCATGATCAGCAGAACTGTATTCTTCTGATAATATAGAACAAAAAAGATTTGCTAAATATAAGATCAAACAAAGCTCCAGTCTGCACAGTGGCTACCTAACATATTCTCCTGCTTCCAGGATTCAGTCAGCTAGTAGAAAGAAAATCAGTAGGAAGCTTGCTCACAGAATCGATATGAAATATTATTGTTTTCATTGTTTGTAATATCAAGAGACCAAATTACTATTAGTAGAAATATACTGAACTGCAAATTTTGGAAGTTGAGGTTTTCAACTAGGCCTATGCTATGTTGCACTGATACAAAAATGATACATGCACGGCGACACGGACACCACTGACGTTTGGCTTATCCTAGTTTATTTTGAAGTGTCTATGTCATGTCCTATAGGTATCCGAGACAGATACGATAATGATATGTCCTATAGGGTCTTCCTAGGGCTGAAGATACTTTCTTCTTAACGATCAAAAATAGTTTCAAACAGTATTATGATAATACAAACAAATCAAAATATTGTCCTTTCGTGAAACAACTTTATATATTTCATTTCATTACTCTTTCCTTGTTTCATGGTCTAAACTAAAGTTGCACCTTCTATGATTTCTATCCTCCTCGATTGGGGTAGTAGAACAATATTCTTTTCTTGATTGTTTTAGTCTTCATTCACCTCCCTACTACCCGCATATACATTATGACCCAATTGTTGATCTTTTGTCAATATTTATTATACAATAAAAAGAAATTAATTGTTCTCTGGCTGCTTATTTCCAAACATATTATGTCTAACTTGCAACTATCACCCTATATGATTCTTATTACATGTCAACTATCACATATCATTTCATCTTTGTTGTTGTCAAGGTATATTCTGCGAGGTGATCATACAGCAGCAGCAAGCTGTCTCAAGACACCAAGATTTGGAATTTTGCTTTCCATCACTTTGTAAACTTCAAATTCTTGCAAATTGATCTTCAATGACTACAAATATACTAGGTACTCAACATCTTAAGGTGTCGGCATTGAGGAACTATTGCATTAGACACAAACCCAGATCAATACGCTGATCCAACCTAGATTTTATTCGTTGTTCCAAGAAAAAACAACATTTTCATACATTTCAGTAATAGTAATTTTCATGGTTTGGAAGAACTTAATAAAGCCTACTAGAAAACAAAAATGATAAGTATTCTTTTACCATGGCTAAAAAATCTTCCAAGTAAAAGAGGAGGAGGGTCCCCACATCCTTTATTTGTGGATATTGAGATATTCTTTATTTCTTTGATAGCTTTTAGTGCTTAATGTTGCATATTAGAAAGAGAGCTACCAAATCGTCCAGAGCTATAAACAACTCAAAACAGGGGGGACAATCTCAGCCTCTGCAAAATGATGCTCGAAGAAAGAAAAAAAGTATTCCTTGCAGAAGTTTTGAACCAAGATGTTGAAGTTACAGTGATCAAGCCCTTGCAAATCGAGAGAAATAGAACAACAAAATCCATAGTGCTGCAATCCAATTAACAAATGTCCTACTTTTATGTGCCATATATAACCTTATTCCAATACTAAAATAAATATCAAGAACTGAATATCGAAAGCCATTGAATACTATGACTCAATGATATTCCAAGTTTGATATGTTCACATTACCCTATATCTTGAAGGATGTTACCTGTTTATTTCAGAAGCGAAAAAACTGACTAGATACAAAAATGGATGTTAAATTTCTTGAAGTACACGAGAAAGGTAAAGAAGGTATTGTGAAGGACAAAACAAATGTTCAATATAAGCACGGCAGTATTATCTGAGGATATACCACTGAGTACAAAGTTTAGGAAGAAACAGTAAGATGAGTCATACCAAGTGATTCCCACACAAAAGTTCTGCATGAACAAACAGTATAAATGCTCAATTGGTGATGTTAATAAGATTCCCGATTTGTAAATAAGTGACTGCATTCTTTCTCAGATTCAAAGTTTGGAAGCAAAATGCCAACTATAGATATTCACATAGACAGAGGTAACATCAACCTTCTCTCCCTTTTCCTTGCCAACTTTCTTTTTCTGGAAACCTTCAGGCTTATAGGAAGAAGAATTCCAAGGCAGATAATAAAACCTGAGAGCCTAAAGTACTTGTAATAAAGTGTCGCATATGAAGATAGTATGAGGAAGCAAAACAGTAAGGCAAATGAAAGAGACACAATGACGTCATTCCTGCAAAAGAACATTGAAGTCCAATATTTAGTTGGTAACCGAGAAGTTTAGAATACGATAAAAATGACATTTGGCACAACACAGAACTACAGTTTATTTGAGATGCACAATCATCCATGCAAGTTCTACCAATGATAACAGTAGCTAATTGTAGATCCTTCCAAAAATAAATAGAGGGTACAGCTCTCCAGTTAAGTATGATAGTTTCCAAGAAAATGTATCTTGGCTAACAAAAGTAGTTAGATGGAACCAAAATTTCCAAGAGAAAATCATTTCCAACATGCAACCTAGTTCCTTTAATTGGGCATTTGATCATACATATAAAGGTCGACAAATATTAGGAATCTTCGTCAACGTTAGGATGAAGTTTTAGTTAGGAAACTTGGCTTTCTAGGCTTGCTCAACACTTGTAAGGGACATTCCCAATTCCTATTATATTCAGGTTGATTAGCGGGCTAAGATAAGTGAATAAGTAGATAATTCACTATATGAGAAAATGTTCTATTGGACTCAGACTTGGACCTATTTCATATATGAGGTGAATGCTCAGCTAGGGTTTGGGTTACGTAAGGGGCAACAGCCATAATTTTCATAACAAATACAGCGTGGTCACAGGTGTATTCCCTCTGACCAGGTGCTAAGGAAGAGGGAGAAAGAGGGAGAGAGACAGGAGAAAGAGACTTCCCTCTTGCCTTTCAACCATTGGTGTTTTTTCCCCTTCTCGATATCTCATTCTTCCTTCTCTATGGCTCCACCCACCATCAATAATTTTGTTGACTCTGTTCCCAGCAGAGTTTAGATCACTTCTGCAAGGTCTTGGACGTTAGTAGTTGGTGTCACGTCCCGGTCTCCCGCAGGCTAATCGGCCGTCCCCGCTAAGCGAGAATCACCGCGCGAATCACCGCGCCAGCGCTCCCGCGGGACAATCGCTTCGGCCCATCTGGACGTGATGCCGCACGAGCGTGAGCCGCGCCCGTGCAAGGCCGTGGTTCATTGGCTGGCGGTAAGAGATTTAAGCCACAGAGTCGCACAAATTGTCCGAGTACAGCGGAATTATAAACGCATAGGCGATTTGGTAACAAAGTTACTGAGTCGACAATAACGGAAGCATTGAGAAACACAAGTTGAAATAAAACAAACTCTTTATTAATATTGAACAAGTGTTACAGGCGGCGTATAGCCGAGATTACAAGTCGCTCAAGCCTCTCTCTCTGAAATAGTAAAGGCGTGCCAAGTAGCTACATTTGTGAAAAATGTACAGGGGATGTTCCAATATTATGTCTTGTATATATGCTTCAGTTCCGGACGCAGCGTTCCAAGGCTCCAGAGTGAACTCCCCACGCCTTAGCACGCACGAATGAGGCATCCGCACCGAACGATGTTCTCCCGCACCCTGCAACAATCTGGTGGATTATCAGTACATGAATGCACTGGTGGGGAGACTACTCGCCCGCTCGACAAATCCAAATACGTAATATAGGTTCTGTGCACCAACTATTACGTTGTCTTTCTAGTTGCCTTAGGATCAGTTTCATGGCGTTATTGAATAGCATATCTCGTGTGGCAGTGCGCCGTGCGACATAAGAGAAAACACGACGAGACTTAGCAACTTACCATTTGTCCTTCCTTGTCCAAGGCAAACCAAGTTAATTAAAGCACGAGCATGTATAAACATTCAGGGATAATAGCATATGCAAACACTGTGTTGTGAGTGAGATTACGCTTTGGGTGCACGAGTTACACGGATGATCAGGTGTGTTGCATAAGATGTTGAAGTGTTCAATTGATGTACAAGTATCTTATATCCATGATCGTTCAGGCATTTCCGATATTATTGACCCGATGCAATGACTCGCACGCGGATAGCCGCTAAGCGAGGATGACTTATCTATATGAACAGTTGTCGCTGGCATAGCCATAAAGGACAGGTGGTAGTCTATGAACGAGAAAGGATGCAACGGGAGAACATGGCGCTACAAACCATTATGTCCAGCACAAGAGACTAAGATCCTTTTGAATAGAAATAGCGAGGCATTAGCGGAGACGCCACCCTGCCGAGCCAGGATAAGGCTAAAAGAATTCCATCCGGATCAGATCGGCCCCGGTGCTCCGGAGACCGTCTGTGGAACTAAGATCCAAAGATCCACTTGTTAAACAAGTTGTCCACGACATGCAAGTCTGGGTCATTCCAAATTCATAGCTTGACATGCAAGTCTGAGGCATAGCGGGCCTAGTTGCACAAGGCAAAGGTAGCATGCGAGGGTCTGATTATAAGCAAAGTTTCATTTCTATGTTCTAGCACAAGCAATACAAGTTGAGATTATTCCCTTAGCTAGGTGCGTTGTATTCTTATTAGCATGCAGAGGGTGATTCACCTAGCGACTAGCATGAAACATCCATATTTTAAGTGTGCTGGCTAAGCAAAGACAAGTTCATTGTAGCCACCCATCTTAGCGATGATTCGCCTCTGTCGAGCGATACTCCGAGCGAGCCTCTGAAAGCCTAAGCCAAAACTCCTGAAGGGACAAGTCTGGATATCCTTTGCCTCAAACGAGTATTCTCGCCTGAGCAAAGTCGGTCGGGACGTTGCATTTTTGTCGTTTGAATCGGCAGTCCGCTTGAGCGGAACGGGATGTTACATCATACACCACTCGGAAAAAGTCTCATCCTCGAGACTTACTGAGCGCAGGTCGTTCTATCGCATTATGGAGTCTATCCCAAGCGTAGCAATCGATACCACTAAATTCAATTGAGCATAATCCCCTACTTGATCCTTATGCCGAGTTGCGTGTATGTTGAGTCAGTCTCATTTGCGCTTTAGCGCAGGACATGTTGCTTAACGCGGGGTACGTTATAATCCGTCTTGGATAGCGATCTAAGGCTGAGACAAACTTATACAAGTTATTATACTTGTCTATGTAGATATTCACTTTCACTAGCATCGAGATCAGCATATCGCGAGTCTGGATCGTGCACATATTCGAAGCGTCCTTCAAACACATGCATGTCAACCAACTTAGCGATAGCGAAGTCTTAGCACTCGAGTTTCACATCTCATTGAGTCTTGGATCGTGCACACGTTCAAGGCGTCCCTCAAACATATGCATTCAACCAAACTTAGAGATAGTGAAATCGGACAAGCTACTTTGCGAAAATCTCAAGGGTCTCGTTTTATGATTCACAAGGATGCTTCCGATAGGGTCAATCAAATTCGATATCATCTTCCATCCAACTCAATTCAAGCATTTTGCACTACCGTTAAGCATGATCCATTCGATTTTATCGACTAGCGTTCATCCGTTCGGGTCAAACATAGCGCACATTTTCGTTTCCAAGTCTAATCCTAAGTCTTGTTGCCCAGTTCTGTGGTTTGTTCAAGCAATATGCTAAAGTCGGTAACACAGGTTCGTTCACTCGGCACGGGGTCGTCTGCCCAATTACTAGGTCAGCTCACAAGGTCATAGGTACAAGTTCAAGCACACGATACATCGTGCAAATTCGTCGCACAATGCTCGCCCCAATTCCTAGGATCAAACCGTTGTTCATTTGCACGGAGTAACCTACCCAAGCTCGTTTCACTCAATTTTCTAAACATCGAGCACAAATTTTCCTACTCTCAACAACACGTTCGTTTGTACAGGAGTTCGAGTTCGTTCAGTCAAATCCATAATATATCCAAGTTGCAGGACAAGCCTAGTGATTTGCATAGTCTATCTTTCAAAACATGTTTTGATAGAATCTCTATCCATTCCAAGTCTAGTCCACCAAGCCAAGATTCGATTCTAAACCTTTAGTTTAACTCCAATTCGTTCAACATGATTCACGTATTCGTTCACGAAACCATCAAGCGTGATTTATTTCAGGTTCTAGGCTAACTTATCCATCGAAACATTTTCGATCATTTGCATTCCAAATTTGTCTTATCGCGTCGAACCAAAAGTCAAGACGATCCATAGTTGTCACGCTCCGGTCTCCCGCAAGTTCGATCACCCTCGTTGGACGTGAGATCGCCACATCATCGCTCCCGCTGGATAATCGTCCTAACCCGGACATAACGCATGTACGGACATAGAGTTACGCTCGCACAAGACAAGAATGTTTGAATGTTATGGCTTTCTTTGACACGATCGAGACACCTTATAATTTCACTTTTGCTCTACCCAAGTTATATCTATTTCCATCGAGTCAAGTCCGTTCATGCACTGATTATAATTCATTTAGCAAAATCATCCAACTTTAGTGTTACCGTTTGGTAAATTCATAGTCTACTCCTTTCATTTCTTAAGCAACTAGTTTCAAATATTCAAGCCAAAGTCTATTCCATCTTTTTGATACGTTCCATGCATCGAGTTCGTTTGGAATAATCACCGAACATGTTCCCGTGAGTTCGATCATCCCCGCCGTACGTGAAATCACCACGCCGGCGCTTCCGCAGGATAACCGTTCTCGTTAGGATTGATTTCGAGAGTTACCGTTTCGAACTTGATTTCAAGATCGTTCTTCCAAACTCTAAGCCAAATCCATTATCGTTCATATCTTTCATCGAACCAATATATTTATTTCTGGCTAACTTCTATTCGAGCGATGTTGTATTCAAATTCAATTCGTTTGTTTCAATCCGAAATCGCTCGTACAATACTCCAAGTTTCCAACAAGTTTCCTTAAACAAGATATCGATTTCCATTTCCGTGAATCCCAATTCGATATAAGCCTTATCATTCATTCAAGATATTCTCCAATTGTTCGATCCGACTATCGCACGAGACCTATGGATCCGTTTGAACATTTCTAAATGATCCATACACCACTCGGAATTGAGTCATCCAATTTTATCCTCAATCAATTTCTATCTTCCGACACGAAATACCGTTCGAACTATTTCCAAAATCCAAGCACAATTTTTCTATATTCGCCTAAGCGATAAATCCGATAAGGTTTCAGTCGGTTGGCATTCTAAGTCTAACTTGCCTTATTCCTAAACGATATCCAAATCTCGTTTGCAACTCGGCTTGCACCAAAGGGTCTTGGCGCGCAATACTCAGCACAACTTAGCCAAAAGGCTGTGTGCAGAGCAAATCGTTCGGGCAGTATTCGATTTCACACTAACCAGTTGGGCAAACATGTATAGGTATCGGGTTTGCTCATAATGCGCAAGTTCTAGCACGAGTCAAATCCCAAAGGTCTAGCATAGGTCGGCACAAAGGCGATTGCATCACAATTTCGTACAAGCAATCATATCATTCACATGTACTTTTCGAAAGTATTTAGACTCATTGTTGGAACATTCCGTTGGGACATTGAGAGAGAGTGCACATAACCCACGAACGAGCTTTTGAAATTGATAAAATCGAAACGAAGTCCAAAGGCGTATAGCCAGGCTCTGATACCAATATGTCACGCCCCGGTCTCCCGCAGGCTAATCGGTCGTCCCCGCTAGGCGAGAATCACCGCGCCAGCGCTCCCGCGGAACAATCGCTTTGGCCCATCTGGACGTGATACCGCACGAGCATGAGCCGCGCCCGTACAAGGCCGTGGTTCATTGGCTGGCGGTAAGAGGTCTAAGCCACAGAGTCGCAAAGATTGTCCGAGTGCAGCGGAATTATAAACGCACAAGCGTTTTTGTAACAAATTTACTGAGTCGACAATAACGGAAGAATTGAGAAACACAAGTTGAAATAAAACAAACTCTTTATTAATATTGAACAAGTGTTACAGGCGGCGTATAGCCGAGATTACAAGTCGCTCAAACCTCTCTCTCTGAAACAGTAAAGTCGTGCCAAGTGGCTACATTTGTGGAAAGATGTACAGGCGATGTTCCAACATTATGTCTTGTATATGTGCTTCAGTTCCGGACGCAGCACTCCAAGGCTCCAGAGTGAACTCCACGCCTTAGCACGCACGAAGGAGGCATCCGCACCGAATTAAGTTCTCCCACACCCTGCAACAATCTGGAGGATTATCAGTACATGAATGCACTGGTGGGAGACTACTCGTCCGCTCGACAAATCCAAATACGTAATATAAGTTCCGTGCACCAACTATTATGTTTGTCTCTTCTAGTTGCCTTAGGATCAGTTTCATGGCGTTATTGAATAGCCTATCTCGTGTGACAGTGCGCCGTGCGACATAAGAGGAAACACGGCGAGACTTAGCAACTTACCATTTGTCCTTCCCTGTCCAAGGCAAACCAAGTTAATTCAAGCACAAGCATGTATAAACATTCAGGGGCAATAGCATATGCAAACACTGTGTTGTGAGCGAGATTACGCTTTAGGTTGACGAGTTACACGGATGATCAGGTGTGTTGCATAAGATGTTGAAGTGTTCAATTGATGTACAAGTATTTTATATCCATGATCGTTCAAGCATTTCCGATATTCTTGACCCGATGCAATGACTCGCACGCGGATAGCCGCTAAGCGAGGATGACTTATCTATATGAACAGTTGTCTGGCATAGCCATAAAGGACAGGTGGTAGTCTATGAACGAGAAAGGATGCAACGGGAGAACATGGCACTACAAACCATTCTGTCCAGCATAAGAGACTAAGATCCTTTTGAACAGAAATAGCACGGCGTTAGCGGAGACGCCACCCTGCTGAGACAGGATAAGGCTAAAAGAGTTCCATCCGGATCGGATCGGCCCCGGTGCCCCGGAGACAGTCCGTGGAACTAAGATCCGAAGATCCACTTGTTAAACAAGTTGTCCGCGACATGCAAGTCTGGGTCATTCAAAATTCATAGCTTGGCATGATAATCCATGATTCTTGTTCTGAACCGAGCATTTGCTCCACGAGCTGTGATTCTTTCTTTACTTGACATGTTTCTCGTTCAGAGGTAGACTTGGTATAATTATCATTCAGATGTAAACATTGATAGGATTCTTGATCAATGAACAACTTGCCTTGATGCATTCCCCTGGTGCGGGAGCTGCCTTGGCGACCTAACGGTCCCGGATACTTGCAGGTTCATTTGCACAGAAGAGCTATTTGATAGTCTTCTGGTTTACTCGAATGCATGCACGATACGGATAGCGTTCTTGATTATGGCATAGTTTCGTGTGGCAAACATTGAGACGAGGCAACATTACAAGTCAACATATAAGCAGGCAAGCATTGCGTTCATAAGAAAACTTAAGCATTTACGTTGGCTCGGACCCGAAGGTAGGCCGAGAAGTGAAACCGAAAAGGGACTTACCGAGCGACATGATCTAGGACCGTGCAGTGTAAACAAGTGAACAGTGCACTAAGAAGAGCATATTCATATCGTTCTACTCGAGGCATAGCGGACCTAGTTGCACAAGGCAAAGGTAGCATGCGAGGGTCTAATTATAAGCAAAGTTTCATTTCTATGTTCTAGCACAAGCAATACAAGTTGAAATTATTCCCTTAGCTAGGTGCGTTGTATTCTTATTAGCATGCAGGGGGTGATTCACCTAGCGACTAGCATGAAACATCCATATTTTAAGTGTGCTGGCTAAGCAAAGACAAGTTTATCGTAGCCACCCACCTTAGCGACGATTCGCGTCGGTCGAACGATACTCCGAGCGAGCCTCTGAAAGCCTAAGCCGGAACTCCTGAAGGGACAAGTCTGGATATCCTTTGCCTCAAACGAGTATTCTCGCCTTAGCAAAGTGGGTCGGGACGTTGCACTTTTGCCGTTTGAATCGGCAGTCCGCTTGAGCGGAACGGGGTGTTACAGTTGAGATCTTCAGACTTGTAAATCCACTTTCATCAATTTTACTGACAAACCATCCTCAAATAGCTAAGTTTCCGTGTAGTTTATCCAACCATACCTTATTAGTTTTTGAGTCGGTCGCCTCTTGCTTAGAGCTTGTAGTTAAACTCATGGTTTGCAATATTGATTGAAACTGTCCTAAAATTTGGGGGTCGATGGAGATCATTAAGTATTAGTCAAAAACTTTTTGTGTCATCGATATTGACCGATATTGACATCGGATTCTCTTTCCCAATCAAGCGAACAAAAATAAAACGAAAAAAATTGGGACAAAACAGTCAATATGGAGCTTGGAGATGTATTTTTGAGAGAGAATTTTTGGATGTTTATTTTTCTCACAGTAGAGACTATTACCAAATATAATTGTATTTTTATATGGTAATTATTAAATAAAATATATTCCTACCATATACAAGTACTACCATATAAGATGGTGTTCTTATATAGTAAATAATAAACACAATATATTCCTACCATATACAAATATTACCATGAGTAACACTAATACTCTCTCATTGGAGCATAAACATCGATCATATCCAACTTGTCCAGTGAATCATAAAAGGTTTTCTTAGAAATACCTTTTGTAAGAACATCTGCTAGCTGTTTTTCAGTAGAAACAAAATGAAAGCTAATAAGCCTCGTATCTAGCTTTTCCTTTATGAAATAACGATCAACCTCCACATGCTTAGTGTGATCACATTGCACTGGATTTTGTAATATCTTAATAGCTGGCTAATTATCACAATACAACTTTATTGCACTTTTAATATTTAATCCCAAATTTTATAAGAGATTTCTCAACAACAAAAGCTCATAAATTCCATGAGTCATGTCTTTGTACTCAGCCTCAACACTTGACCTTGCCACAATATTTTGCTTTTTACTTTTCCATGTCACCATTTTACCTCCAAGAAAGGTGAAATAATCGGATGTTAACCTCCTATCTGATACAACCAATCCAGTCTGTATTTGTAAAACCACGTACCTCTAAAACAATGTTGGGCTTAGAAAATATCACTCCTCCCTGGAGTTGACTTCAAATATCTCAAAATTCTCACAACAACATCCATATGGCTCCCACTAAAATGAGGCATAAACTGACTGACAACACTCACTACATATAAATCTAGTCAAGTACGAGCTAATTAAATCAAGCGCCCAACTAACATCTGATAACGAGCTCGATCAGTGGGAACCTAATTTGCGTACTCCGCTAGGCAATAATTCTTCTCAATATGAGTATCAACGGGCTTACAGTCCAGCATACCTGTCTCAATTAGCAAATCAAGTATGTACTTCCGTTGACACAAGAAGATCCCTTCTCTCCCTCTGGCTACCTTAATCCCTAAGAAGTATTTGAGGTCACCCAAGTCCATCATCTCAAACTCAGAAGCTATCGTAAATGTAGCTTGCCAATATATGCACTATCATTACCAGTAATCACCATATTATTAACAAAGATAATAGGAATAGTTACCTCCCTTTAGGACGATAACCATGCTTACTAGGGTACCAATTTAGCTTCCAAAAAGTTTCTTGGATATGGCCAAGTCCATTACAGTAGAAAAACGACGAGGTTTATTGGAAAAACCCGGTAGGGGCCCTGTTGGCGTAGTAGGACTGAATTTTGTTGTTGAGGAGGCATAGGAGCCTTAACTTGAATAACTAAGCTTGAAACTTTTGTTTGAAACTTCTGTAGACTCTCTTGCTGAGACTCATCTTTGCGGATATATGTGAAAGATGTAGTCAAGCTAGGAGAATCTGTCATCCTGAGCATTTATCCCTTAACAATGTTATGCTTACATCCAGTCCTCTCAAGAATACACGAACCACCTCGAGTTTCTTCTCCTTCTAGTACCACGTAATATCCTCCTGGTTTTTGATCTTGCAAGGGCACTTCTGATCGATCTCAACCCCTACATTTTTCAGCTTTGCATTAAATACGGACACCGGTTGCCCACTCTGTCATGCTAGCAGTTTTGTACATCAGCTCATGAACCTGTATAAAATCATATTCATAGGTATACAAGTCCCCTATCGTCTTCCAAATCGCCTCAACAGTCCCACACTCTTCCACCATATGCATCACATCATCAGTCATAGCTCTAAACAGGACTACCATCACATACCCATCAACAACTTCTCATTTTGCATATGCTTCCTTATTAACTTCATCCGGAGCCTTGATTGTTCTAGTCACGTCACATCTTGTGCATAGCACAGAGAAAGACAGATATAATCTTCTAAGTTTGGACATTAGTATCATTGAGCTTGGTACCTCCAAATGATCAAGAACCAGAAACCGAGGTATTGACAGAAACGTCAAACTTCTAGACTTCATTGATCTTAGATAAGCCTTCTTTTGCATCATCCATTGAAAAATTGCAGCGAAATCAATTAGACAAACAAATTTCGATGGGTTGAAGGAAACAATCAATGAATCGAATCAGTATTTTCTGATCTAGGAAAGAAATTCTTGACGATAAACTCATCTAAGAAACAATCAAATTAAGAAGAAAGTTCTTGACCAAAAACTGATATAAGAAACAATCAAATTGAAAAGAAAGAGACAAAGTCCTTACGGATATTTGTTTTGATACCAAGTCAAATATAGAGCTTGAAGAAGTATTTGAGAGAGAATTCTTGAATGTTTATTCTTCTCACAATGGAGGCTATATATAGGAATTTGTATTACCATATATAATTGTATTCTTATATGGTAATTACTAAATACAATATATTCCTACTATATACAATTACTATATGATGGTATTCTTATATGGTAAGTACTAAACACAATTCATTACTACCATATACATATATTACCATGACTCACACTATTAAAAACAACGAGTCAGTTGTGCCTAGGATTGACATGCTAGGCTATGTAGATAATATTTCTTATTGACACATTGTAAACATAACATTTTATTGAAAATTCTATATTTGTAAATTGACAACAACCATTCATGTTAATTACAAAGAAATCCAAAGAAAGAAGAGAATCTTGAATATATAGTGCTATAATGATGAGTTATTCAACAATTATAGATATTATTTCATTCAAGACCAACAAAAAATAACACAAATAATATATCATGCCTAAATTTATCAAATATTTTCCTTGTTTCTAATAATTTTAATTACTCTTTGGCTTTTTGAAACTGGAATGTACACAAATAAGATCAAAAACTGTAGATACCGCAACTCATAAGGGGGTACAATTCGATACTATGAACCTTGGTTTGACTTGATATATAGTGCTATAATGATGAATTATGATCTTTGTTACATAATATATTTTGCTTGGGTAGGGAATCATGCATGCATGTGCCTCTGTATAGTGTACCCGGTATAATTGAATCTTGAATAGAGTTAGGGGTGTAATCGGACCAGACGGGTTCGGATAACGTAGTGTTTAAGCTCGGACCGAAAATTGAATTGGACGGACATGAGTCCGGCTTGGTTAAATTCGAAAAAAAAATTGTGTTCAGACTCGTCCGATAATTTTAGATCGTGTCCGTGTCCGGTCCGATAATTTTGGATTATGTTTGTGCCGATGGGAACAACCTCGATGTAGAAGATATTGGCACGGACGGTCGGATGTGACGGAGGGCAAGAAGCAGGGAGGAGCTGAGGGCAAGAGGCGAACGGAGGAGAGGGAGGAGGAGAGGTAGGTGTTGTTGAAAAAAAGCAATTGCTTCTCTCTCTCTTTCGTAGTTTTTGATTTGGAATGGGAGAGGTCTTCTCATGTGTGTAAGAGAGAGAGGGGGGGGATGGAAGAGTCAAGTGAGTTACGGTGGTTCTCTATTTTCAAGGAGTGGGCCGTCCTTATAATTAATAGTTTATAGCTATTGTTCAATGAATAAAAGCTTGGGTTTGAACACTATGAGCTGGCTTCTCTCTATTGGACAATGAGTAGTTCTCTATTTTCAAGGAGTGGGCTGTCAAGGAGTGGAAAAGCCAACTCTTTAATATTAGGATCATTGGACAATAATAAAAGCTTGGGTTTGAACACTATGCATTGGCTTCTCTCCATTGGACGATGAATGGTTCATTCATTGTAATAGCTATAAATTAGAGTGATTGCCGATGTGTTTTGACTGTTGAGCTTCTCGGACCAGACGAAAATTTTGGACTGGATAGTGTTATGACCGATTCTGAGTCCGATTTCTAAACGGACCAAAAAAAATGTCCAGGCTCTGTTCTTTAATTAGATCGAACGGCCCACGATCGAACCATTTACCGAGTCGGACTCGTACAGACAACGGATTGTCCTGTCCATTTTACAGCCCTAAATAGAGTATCAACAAAGGTTTGTGGTTTGTAAATAGAGTATCAACAAAGGTTTGTGATTTGTAGTGTCAGTCAATACCCGTACGTATGGCAAGTCCGTTCTGAGTGTCGATACCGTAATTAGGGCTCTCATTCCAGTAAATTAACAACGAAAAAGTAAAAAAGTAAATGAGTAAATTGTGGCAAAAACAATGTTGAACCAATGATTTCAATGTACCGAAGATCAACGTGTTGAACCAAGATCAACGTGTGACATTTTGTCAATAATACTCCTCCTGTCGATACCGAAATTAGGGATCTCATTCTAGTAAATTAGCAAAGAAAAAGTTAAAAGAACATGGAAGAAGTGTGGCGAAAAACAATGTTGAACCAATGATTTCAGTGTACCGAAGATCAACATGTGACATTTTGTCAATAATACTCCCTATTCACACATTATAATCATTACATTTGTCAAAGTTGTATATTATAAAACTACAATGCTAGTATCTCTTGATATTATTCAATTAGAAACTATATTTTGGGATACTTTATCGAAAAGAAAGTACAATTTAAACAACAATATCTATTGTGGCTAAACAAGTTAGCAATGTAGGGTATCATTTCATTCAAAACAACAAATAATACATACGAACTATGCCTAAATATATCAAATAGTTTTCTAGCTTTTTAAATAATTTATTGTTATCTTTTTGCTTTCCAAAACCAAGAACTCCGATTTGAAACCTTAAAAACAGCCGAAACCACCAATACTCATAAGAAATTCTCACGCAGGTCTAAAACCAACTTTGACACTTGCGAACCTTGGTTTCCACATGCTGAAATTAACTAATTTGGTTTGGGTTCTGCCTTAAGTTAGTTCAGGAGTCGGAATCTGAGAGCTAGAACTTCTACTTACACCAACAACTAATATAATTATTAACGTATTAGTGAGTGTTAATGTTGGAATCCAAAAGCCAAGAGTATTTGCCACAACTCTCGAAGCCGGTTTTTTTTTTTTTAAGGGAATTCTCACAACAAAAACTTACGTATAATACCACGTCCCGCTCCAACTCCAACGTAGGGAGGGTGTACATAATAAGACCAGCTACACAACTATGACGAAACAAATATATGAAATGACTCGACTTCCTCACTGGATTACGAAACAAGAAAAATGGTGACAGGAATAAGATAATAATTTAAATCGAGAAAAATATGATTAGCAAAAATACGAAACAATACAACACTAAATGAGAATTTTAAAAAAATTATAATATACATTTTTCATGAAACGGTTATACATATATATAAGAGGTATAACAAAAAAGTATTAGTAATAAACAAAGATATATAAAAATTTAACTAAAATGATATGTATATGGTGGTTTCATAGTTCAAAAGTTCGCAATGATCATAACTAAATTAAAACTTATTAAGAAAGTTTCAATTGACCTGGTCAAAAAATGTCAAAGTTGGATAGGCAAAGGTGGCAAAGTCGAAATATTTTAAGAGGGACAAAGTTGTGTTCATTTATTAAATTCTTCATATTCGCCAAGGTTAATATTCCAAAGAGGTGCGACTGTTAATATTCCAAAGTCAATGATCACAAAAGTTACAACTTTGATCAATGAAGATAGATACCGAAGGATTATTGGCAGAAGAACAACTAATGAGAGACATAACAAGATGACATAAAAATTAAGGTATTATAATAAATAAGACACATGGACATTGCAAATTGGTGTCTTGACTATGTCGCATTACCAGACATTATACTAACACAATAAAATATACATTAACATGCCATTCCATCAAGTCCATGTCCGTACAACATAATATAAAAATCAATTATAAATATTAAAGTTAGGGCATCCAAGGGATTATAATATGAAAGCATGCCCTCTTCATATGTGCAATGCTTACGATGAGTTATCCTTACCACCATATTTCATTGATCTAGTCTCATAATAGCAATTGCAATCATGATGGTGGTGTTAGGAACGAGGAAGATAGTACCAATGTGCATGGTGAGCATAGGTGTGATGAAAAGATGGATTATGGCAAGGTTTAAAAACACATTACCACTTTTGGTATTGACCTTTTTATCAATGGTTTTAGTTGTTTCAACCATTTTGGATTGAATACCAGAGTTCAGGTTTCGGCACTTAAAAATTATAAAATTAAAATGCTATATATATATATATATATATATAGCCTTCATATATAAAAAAAAAAAAAGTATAGCCTTTATCCTATAGTTTGGGATCAGCTGTTTGAATCATTTTCTTCCATTCAGCTCTATTAAGGACCATTTTTCTTATGTAATGCTAACAAAAAGAACATCCTTCTTTAAAACCTCTATCCAAGTTCGTTTAGATCTACCTCTAGTCCTAGCAGCTTCTTTAACTATTATCTTATCGATCCTTCTTATTGGTGCATCTATTGGTCTGCATTGTACATGTTCAAACCATCTAAAGATAAATTTCTCTCATCTTATCCTTAATTGTTATCACACCTAACTTCCTACGAATACACTCATTCTTTATCCTATCTTTCAATATATTGTCACTCATTCGTCTTAGCATTCTTATTTATGTGTTTGATGATGTTTTCTAAAAAGAACTATAATAATACAGTGATATAAATATTTGTCTAAATTCTATACCTATCCTTTATAGCTCTCTCTCTGAAGCAATATCAACAATCAATTAAAGAAGTTATCGGTAGATTTTTTTATTTTCTGACAAAGTTTTTGTTGAGTAGCGGAAAATACTTACCTTTGTTGGACAATACTTCATTATAGCGGCCAAAACGATTTTGACAAGGTTCCAAATCCGACAGTCCAAACCGGATCCAAACAGCCAAAATGTATTGGTTCCGGCCAAAATGGGTTATGGTTGTTAGAAGAGAAAAGGAGATACTTTTGAATAACCACTTGGTGTTTTTCAATTTCCATCAACATATAAGACATGAAAGAATGAATATGGCAAGAGGGAGGGAGGGGTGAGGGGAGGGGGGAGTGCAATTCAATAGTTTATAGTTTAGATTTTATTTTATTTTTGTGCCTAATAGCAGGTGAAGCCCTCACTTGTTTGACTTTGACATCGACTTTGGTATGGCTGGTATAGTTTATTATGAGACGATTTTGGGCTTTCTGTGTATGAGCCCATCTTAGGAATAGGTACTAGGATTAGACACGACTTATAGGGGTGACCTACAAGAATTGATTAACGCAATACCTAGTGATCTTAGGTTGACTTCTGAGTTGGGACATTTTTCATTAGTCTACTATCTGGTACAGTTTCTGCTACTAAATGAGGCAAGTTACGGCTTCTTCTGCTACTATATGAGGCAAGTTGTACATTAGCTCTTCGCTTTTGGAATTGCGCTTTAAAGTTGGCATCGATAGAAAAGAGAACACTCCTCTCCTAATTGGTGATCATTTGGCGACTTCTACTGCTACACCATCTTCATAGCTTTGGTGTCAATTATTGATTAATAGGAAAGGAAAGGAAGACCATATCTTGGGAAATATTCAGATTCGCCTATAACTAGGGACGGATGGACACTAGGCCGAGAAGGTATGTCCGCTCATGGTGAGATTTAAGAACATACATACATACCAGCTTAACCCAAGTTAGGCTCCCAGTTGTACCAGCCCAAACCAAGTCCCTCTACCCTCAACCCAAGTCAGGCTCCATGTCCTGCTCTCATCGATTAACCAAAACCCAAGCCCATAAAACCTAAATATTTGAACCTATTGGGTTATTCCTAATTTGTTCGCCCCTCCGCTCGTTTCTACGCGAACTAAAGAAGAAAAATCCTAATCCAGCTACATAAAAGCATCCTCGGCTGTCGGTGCAGGCTCTGTCTGCCACCTTGCTGCACGACTCCTCACTCAGTTGTTTGCCATCTCGTTGCCAATTACTAAGATTCGCCACCTCAATGCCAACTTCCAAGGTCTCTCTTTCTCTGATTTTAAGTGTAGAATGCACAGACAAGTGATATTGCATATTAGTTTGAACACAACATAATTTCATCTTAGTAGATTTTCAGATTTTAGAACTAGGGGTAGACAAAGAAGAACTTGGATCGAGGTCCTAAGTCCTAACAAAGGAGATGATTTTCCTTTATGTTACAGTGAGCATGACCTACCAGACTTAAATGGAAGAAAGAAAAGGTTTCAAATAACCAATCCCGAAAATTTTGGTATAAAGGCTTTGTTGTTTTAATAGATTAAACATAAGCTTTATTAGGATATGGATGTATCACTCTTAAATGAAAAATGAAATGCCTTGGCTATTTGATGTTGTGGGTAAGTGAAGCATATCCTGCTGAAATGTCAAATCCTGGATTGCAATCTAAGAGAGAAATTCTACTAAAAGACAACCAAGGATCTGAATATAGTTCTCTAACCCTTCTTATATATGGATGTATCATGTACCACTCATAAATGAAAATTGAAATGCCTTTTCTATTTGATGTTTGTGGCTGATTGAAGCATATCCTGCTTTAATGTCACAAATGGCGGATTGCGATCTTCTAAGAGATAAAAGCTACTAAAGGACAACCAAGGACCTGAATATAGTTCACCAATCCCTCTCATCTGTCATAATTTTTGCAGAACATCAGATCTTTTTCATTTCCTTGTTATTGAAATGTATTGAATCGCCCTCCATGTTATTGTACATAGCCAGTGACGTGCCGGGGACTTAAGTTCAACAAATTCAATTTGACAAATAGGGTTTATAGGAGATTTATCAAGTGAGCAAGTTCTTTGTACATATTAAACAGAAAATGGTGCAAGGATGGAAGCAGACCTAGGTGTTATTATTGACTTTGAAATTAAGTTGCACGACTTATCCGGAAGAGCACAATTCACGCAAATCATCAAGAAATGTGCACCATGAGGAAGACACCTTCAACACGTGTTTGAACTCCTCAGGTTATAGTGCACAGCTCGTTGTCAAGGAACAGGATAGCACGCGTGAACACGAGAACGATATACTCGACAGTGTGCTAAAAATCGGTATGTTTGGCATTCTAGGCGCCCCTAGGCCGAAGCAAAAACTCTCTATTCGTAGTATTATACGGTTGTCTTTGTGCGGCCCTGTTCGGACCAGTTCGGTGCCTAGATGTCATGTGCGGCTTATGTGTCTTTGTACGTCTTGTGTTGGAAGACTATGGAAAGAAAGAGTTTAATGCTTAGGAGTTGGGATACTTTTTATGTTTTGTCATGTTATGTTTTGGATATGTTTGATGAATCATTGATATGTTTTCGATGTCTTATTGTTTAGTATAAAAGTAAAAAAATATAATGTTGTCTTATTGTTCATACAAAATGATAGTTTGAGCCATTGTTTTTATTGTTGCAGCCATATAGAAGTATTTCAATCATGTAATAGCTAACAAAAGACGTTTAGAGATGAGAGAAATAGTAAATGGAACCCAAATTAGTTTAAAAAATACTATTTAAGCTGTTACAAGGAAGTAGGAGGAGAAAACAAAAAACTGTCTGATACATGTTCAACGCCTAGGCAGCCTAGGCGTCCCTCCTCCACATCGAACCGCACAACAAAATTTAGAACACTGATACTAGATCCATATTTGACTTTCGCTTTTGAAGGAGTTTAGCGTCTTCGTCGATTGTTTGGTTCCAGAACATTGTCAATTGAAGGTGACTACTCAAACAGTCCTCCAGGCAAGGCAGAAGATCCTTCGGCAAAGACGTAGACACAAGTTTGGCATAATAGGAGAGAAGAAAACTTACTCAATTAATTGGTTTCACACATGGGTTTAAAAGTGGATTTTATTCTCATTCATTATTTATCTCTTTTACAATTCTTGGACTCCTTGTACAGTCATATAACTCAACCATAAGATAATACAAAATAATTCAACGGATAAACAAATAATCCTAAGAAAAATAAGCTTCACATACAAACTAACCTCAAGATAAACAAATAAAAATAACAATATATACCTAATCTAATGGAAGTTTAAAAATCCTATCCAAAGTTGGTAAAGGAGATGGAAGAAGATTTCTTCATAAACAAATATATCTCAACTCCTCAACCAAAATATTTTGCATGAATTTTGCAAGATGATTAGTCCAAAACTCAGACTCGTCTCTGCCTCATGTCGTGTCTTGGTCGAGTTTGATCCCCATCAACTCTCCCTGGCTTAGAAGATTAACGAGGACGAGGTAGATATTTCCACAACTAATTCATATTTAGTGGATAATGATACTCCAGGAGATATCTAGTATCTGATATCATTTAGCAGTTTTTACTCGTAGTTATCTATTTTAGCCTTATATGTACTTATGCCGGTAGATTTTTGGATTGACTTGGTTACGTTACTTGTTTTAAGACATCAATCCATGGATTATTACTATTTTAGACTAGGTAGTCCTTTCATGCTTTATATATCTTCACGTCATAGTATTTTCTGCTGAATGAGTTAGATTAGCATATTATGTGATTACACATCTGTTGGATTATGTAGATTACTTAATGACGGGTTCACATTGAGGTATAGACAGCATACTGCCACAAAGGCGTAGGCTGGACGTACTCAATCTGGACGTACTCAATTACTAATATTTTTGCCATAACACTGGAGGAGACAGGTGCATCCTGCATCCAGAGATGTGAGTATGTCCAGCCTATGTTGCGGTATCGACGGTAGTACGTTGTCTATACCTCAATATGAACCATAAGCAAACAATTTATTGCATATCATCTTATCAACCACATGGCACAATCCATTCTCCACAAGCAAACACATTTTCTATTCTTTTTCCAAACTAAGAAGCTTTCTGTTACGACTCAAAACTATTTTGTTGTATATGTTATGTTTATCACAATAGACCAGATATACCAAATGTAATAAACTTACTTAAACTTACTCGAGTAGCTAAATATGTCTTTGTGGGTTTACTTTCGTATCTACAAGGGTCATTTTCATTTTCTCGCCTGTGGAGAACAAGGTTATCATTTCACTTAACGTTACCCTTCTCTAGTAGGGGTCATGTCTTTTCCCTTACTCTCATTTCCTCCCCCTCCCTCTTCGGAGCCTTCTACCAACCCTCGAGCAATTGATCCTCATATCGATATTCTCGGTCCCTGCGGAAATCAAAGCTTAGACTTGTAAGTATTGTAAACCTCATGTCTTGTATTTTGAACTTTTTCTGATTTTTTCATTTAGCTTGGTAATATCGTATAAGTAATATATATATATATATATATATATATATATATATATATATATATATTGTCAATTAATTATAACTTAAAATAATTTTCTATCCTTCTTGTAAATAATTAAAATATACAACTTAATTAAATAAGTAACATGAACTAAATTAATAAATACATAAATAAATAAATAAGAGAATAAATAAATAAAGGATAAAATAGGTTTTCACATTTAAATTAATCTAGCTACATTTAAGCAAATCTTAAACTTACTAAGATTATCTAAATTAATTCTAAATCTAACTCATGTAAATCTCCATAATCCTAGTTTATTAGGTTAATCAATTAAAATGGAAATATATAAAATAGATATTGACTTTAGAAAATTAATAGAAAAATGTAATAAAGATATACATATAATCTAAACTTAATAAAACTAGTTAACTTAAACTAAATATGCCTTTATCCTAATGACCTTAGGATTCCCTAATCCTAACCTACAACAACCGAGCACCTTGCTCCTAGAAAACCTATATATACAACCTGCTATTAAGAAATCTACCTTCATGTGCTTTATAAAAAACACGCTAAAAAGACACTTTTAGAAATCCTTCGTGTACTCCAATCCAACCTTTGTTCACATGTTCATGTTCTCCCGACCTTAACTCATCCCGTCAGGCCATCCTGAAACCTCTCCGCTCGACACCATCACTGGTAGGCGTGACCACCACCGTACCCCAAAGAAGACCCGTCACCATCCGTCCAGATATCCAACGCACAGATAGCCAACACGCGACCACACAGACTTCTCCACCTCTACCTACTGCGACACGCCCTACTCGCCCACAACCTTCTCCTAGCATTCCAACAATCCCCAAGTTCACTAGCTCCTCGCCGAGACACTTGCCACCATCGTCTTCCCTGCTTAACACCTCTCCTCGTCACCTTGCACAAACCGAGCAGCCAACCCAAGCCCTCAAAACCGATGTAACTGTCTCCCCCGACGAAAGACAACCGAGGGTGATCCCAGCCACCCGACCGACCCTCCTAGTAAGGATCAGCGCAACAGAGAGCCGTTGCAGCCAATAGAAACCAAACTCCCCCATCGGAGACCCAAGAAGATCGCTAGAGAAGAAGATCCCTCTCAAAATTTGAATCTGTTGTGGTTATTTATATGATTCTTTTACCAAACCCCCTCACAATTTGATAATTACAACTTAGATTCCAATCAATGAATTAATTACAAATTTAACTAAGAACTTATGTTAATTATATATAACCTAATTTATTAATTATATAAAATAGTGAATAAAATTATATTATATCTATTAGGCTCCTTGGATCATCTGGGACGTAGGATAGTTGACGAGACTGTTTGGCCTAGTCAGATGTCTAATTTGTCTCATTCAGAGGTGGAAGGCAAGTATAATACTACTTTATTGTCACCATTATTATATATGTTGTTTTCATTGTCTTCTTTTGTTCGTAAATCTTGATTCATGTTTACATATTACTTGTACACGAGAGAGAATGTTGTTCTATTGATATTACCATACATATTCACTACTATTTACTAATGTTTCTTGTTCATCAATGTTAATGTTTCAAATGTTATCGTGATCGTGTTGTAGTGAGATATGGGCTGAGGAATATCGTTAGTACACATGTAGTCTTTCCAAATAATATTCAAATCTTAGAAGTCAGAAGCGGGAGCAAGAACAGGAGCAGGGGCAGAAGCGGAAAAGCGTAACTATTTAGAAGAGTCTGAAGTTGAGAGCGTGCGCTAATAAATTTTTTATGTTTATTAATTATTGTTATCAAAATTTATAGATATCTTAATATTTATTATAACTTGTAAAGTTCGGTTCAAAATTATAGAGAGATCATTCGTATGATAATTTTTATGATATCGATGTAAGTAATCTTTAACTTTTTTGTTACTTTGATGAACATGTATTAAAAATTCTCCAACTTTCTTTCCAAACTTTTTGTCATATTTTAAAATTATGGTTATGTTATGAAAAGCACTCATGTCATCGGGGAAACGTACTCCGATCGCCGGAGAAACGAGCTCCCAAGTAAGAATCGTCGAATCGAGATCCTTACTAAAATTCGTTAACCTCATGTAAGGTTCTGGCTTCTAAGGTTCAAACATCTAATAATCACCCAATGATTGCTATTAGTCAAGCACCACACACTACAACTGACTGATATATTGTACGCCCACATGCAGAAAACGTATACTAATGTATATGGATTATGATTTCTTAACAAAGTCTTCTGCATGTTGATCCTCATAGTATCACCATATGCATATTGTTATAGCTCATGTTTTTCTTATCTCATTCTACTTATGATATAGTCTTTATACTGCTTCTTAGTTGTCTTTTCTTTTCTTCTGCTATTATGTTAGTGTTAGTAGATAAATCATGCTGTGTAACTATATTGTATTAATGTGCTTTGTTCCAATCCTAATTGGATAACGTTGACAGAATTAGACAAAAGCTACCATACACACTATGGTTCATATGAGTATATGGCTGCTTTTGGAGACCAATTCTATATCCATGAGTTAGATATTAGTTTAGCTAGTTTCTTTTAGAACTTTAAATTCAATCTTTATTAATTAACTAGCGGGTTTGTTCCTGAGGATTGGACCTTCCCTATGTAGTAGATGTTTGGTATCATTAATTATTTGTGAATGGATAACATTCACAGAATTAGACAAAAGCTACCATACACACTATGGTTCATATGAGTACATATCCATGAGTTAAATGTTAGTTTAGCTAGTTTCTTTTAGAACTTTAAGTTTAATCTCTATTAATTAACTAGCAGGTTTACTCCTGAGGATTGGACCTTCCCCATGTAGTAGATGTTTGGTATCATAATTATTTGTGAACTTTTAGTTATATTATTTGTCATGGTTATTTTCTTTATCATATCCTAGATTAGAATTATTGTTGTGAATGAGTTAGTGTATTCCATTATGAGTTTAATGACTATGGATATCAAGGTATACACAACGTACTACTACCGATGTTGCGGCATAAGCTAGATTTGGCCACGTACTCGTATCACAAAAAATGGGAGCGGATTATGACAAGTGTAAATGGTCATATCCACAAGATTGGTACCAGCAACTGTCATACCCTTGTTGATCTTCTGCCCTGATTTGCTGATCCTCCTCCCTTGCATAAGAAACCATATACTTGCATTTCACATTTTCACATTGGATAATGCCAAGTTTACAATCAATAATGGTTGTAAACTTTACAACCGCCTACGTGGCAGTTATTAATTAACCCCCCTCCTCCCCCCCAACCCAACATGGGGAGAGGGGACCAATTGGCAACCGCCAAGTGGTGGTTGTAAAGGATTACAACCATTATTGGTTGTAATCCTAGCATTGTCCTTTCACATTCTACTACTCACTTTTTTCCTACTATTGTTTAACTCCATCTTTATGCCACATTTTTAGCTTTCTATTCTATGTTCCTATTCTGGTATCTTGGATTGCATAGAAAGATAAAGGAAATGCAGAGCTTTAGAAAAAATGGCACATGGAATCTAGTTTCTCTACTTCCCTACAGGTATACACTTTAGGGCACAATCCTGATGGTACTGTCGAATGCCTGAAAACTCCTTTGGTCACTAAGGGATTTACCCAACTTTATGAGATCGACTATAAGGGAACCTTCTCTCTAGTTGTCCACCGAAAAAGAGTTCGACAATGTGTTCCTTAATAAGGATCTCTCTGAGGTAGTCTATATGCAGCATTCACCTAGTTAGTAGTGTGTGGGGGAGAATCTCGTTTCTCTTGTCCACCAGTCTATGGACATAGGCAGTTTCTCTATCTCCACAAGTCATAAACTTGAGCAGTCTGCCCGAGTCTGGTTTGACAAGTTCCATCGGGTTGTTTGGTGGATCAATTTCAATGTAGTATACACAACTTTTCTATTGTCCATTGTTGAACCAAGGCATAGTGATTCTGATAGTCTATGTATGTGGATGGTATTATCATCACTGACTACAATATTATTAGCATCTCCAAGGTCAAGCCTATTTTGCTAGTCATTTCCATACCAAAGATTTTGGTCCCTTGCGTTCGCGTTGAGCTTGATTGCAAGAATGGTTCTTTAACTCATTCTTAAGGCGGGTGTTGTTTGGATCTATCTGATGAGTTCAAGTTTTATGGGTTTTGACCGACTAACTCCTACGGATCAAAATATCCGTCTCTTCGTAATTAGCTCGTTCGTCTTTTTGTAGTTAGATCCCTTGATCCATCTCTCTCTGATCTAGGTATGCATCGTTATCTCATTGACAAACTCAACTATTTGACTCATACTCTTCCATAGGTTTCCTTTTGTCAGCATGTACATGCAGCCTCCCACCGTCTCTTATCTTCATTTTGTTAGGCAAAATTTCCAGTAGTTAGAAAATCTCCAAGCTAGGGGTTATCTATCGAACGTCCTCCACCCTATCACTTATTGCATATGTTGATGCTCACTATACAACATCCATCAAGGATCCCCACTCTACTAGTTAGTATTGCATGTTCTTCGATGACAACCTAGTCACATATTGTAGCAAGAAACATATTGTAATTGCATGCTCTTCTACTAAGACTTATTATTGCTCAGCTTCCGGACTCGGCTGGCATAAAAGCATTAAACCCGATCTTAGGGACTGATCTGAGTGTTCCTTTCACTTCTCTAGCATCTCCCTTTTTTGATAAGAAAGCTACTATTCACATTGTTGAGTATCTCGTCTTTCACGAGTACAAGAATCATATTGAGGTAGGTTGCCACTTCATTTGGATCAAAGTCAAGTTCCAGGAAGTTCGTCTACACCATGCCGTGGCTCACTGTCAATTCCTGTTTGATACATCATGTTATGGCCATGTGTCGAGCCCCGTGTGGTACATCATACTATGGCCTTGTGCCAAGCCATGTGACATCATGTTATGGCCACGTGTCAAGCTCTGTGTGCTACATGATGTTATGGCATCGTATCGAGCCCTATGAGACATTAATGTTATGGCCTTGTGTCGTGCCTAGTTAACAGATGTCCTCACCAAAGCTCTTCAAACAACAATTTCTCGTCGGTCCGGAAAGTTTTTTTTTTTTATAAAATCCGTTTATTAGAAAAATATATATATTCTTGAAAACGGTAGTTTGGGAAAATATTATCAAAACAAAGGTAGTTTCCAAGTTCATTCTCTAAGATGCGATTTTAACTAGAGAAATCACGTTTTGAGTACACGATTTCATGTCATACCTAATGAAATCGACTGTTTTACTCAGAAAGAAAATCCCCAGGGATTTCTATGAAAGTTCCAAACCTAAATTGGATTATCAGGATTTTAGGTTTTGATTATCCCATCCAAATTATTAATGACGAAGAAACCCTAAATTGCACTGAATTATGAGTGATATAATAATAGAGAAAAATCAAAGGAATTACCAAAACCCTAATGAGGAGGAGATTGGACCTGGTGATGATGTTGGGTTTGGGGGAGAAGGTGTTGAGAGCAGCCCACTTGTGCTGAGATCGGATCTGATACTCCCTCAGCTGCTCCACCAACTTCGACCGAGTTATCATTCTCCCTCCACCACCAACCCAACAGGAGCGGAGCGGGAAGGAAACGGATCTTTGGCTAATGTTATGTGGGTGCCAAGCTACTAAGAAATACCCTGTGGGCCCATTATACATATCGTACTGCTATATTAGTATTTAATACAAGACAATATAGAGGGTTTTTTTTTTTTTTAAATGGACAATATAGAGTTGTTATTAGAGGTATACGGATGGTCGTTTTTTGAACATATGCAAGTCGTACAACTAAAATTCTGAAGACATCAAAAATTTTAACCTCCATATATAAAATTCGAAATCTTCATTTTAGATTTAGGTCAACTTATTTTTCAGAATCTACACTAACATGTCCTTAGAATATCAGAAGAAGAAAAAAAAAAGTCTTTCATAAGAATGGTTAAAAAAGACCATTTTTAAGTATTTATACAGGACCCTTAGAAGGTCAAAAACGTCTCTGGTTGTGTGATTGTGTTCGAGAAGGAGTGGAGAACCGAGACAAGGTCTACAACAGTGAAGTAAGAGGAGGTAACACGGAGGGTAGTTTTGGGCATCTCAGGCCCTTGTCTCGTATCCTTACCATGACATTTGGTCTATGCCTCGACTGTCTGATATCATGGACTAAGTAATGGATAACAAAGGGAGATGTAAGATTCATGTTTGTATAGGAACCCTAGTGTGTATCAAAGTAACCCTAGGTTGTGACAACGAGAATAAACCATCTGACATCTCTTAGGGGATAATTCATCGACACCTCGAAGACACCTCAATGCATACAGTAGAGTTGATGAGTCGCGTGGAGTAGATGGTCCGGCCTCGTAGTCATGCTGGCTTCAACCACTATAAAAATATAACTAAATAGTGACGTATGCAGCAATGAACCATTTTCGATCGCAGGTCATCAATGGAACATCGACCAACTTAACATGGGACTAGTAATTTTTCTCTAGTATGTCGTTGATTTCATCACTCAAAAGCGCATGATGTACTAGTGACAAAAAGTTTTCACTAAGACGTCACCATAACAACGTCGACTTAGCAGTGGAGTAGTCTGTCGCTATTGTATATTACGTTCTACCCTAACCCGATTTAAATTTTAAAAGATTACTTAAAATTTTGTGGGCCAACAGGCTCCTCTCCTTCTCCTAGCAGACTAGCAATCGAGCCCCCTCTTCCTCGACTGATGAGTGTCCTCCTTCAGCGTCAATTGATAATCGTCGCTTGTTCTCTCCTCCTCGAGCATCGACCGACGAGCGAGCCCATCCTCATCATCCATCGATTGCACCCTCTATAGGTCAAAACATGGAAGAACGGTACATTATCCTTTTATCCCAAATTTTTTTAATCTTGGCATGTTTGTGTCGCATCCATGTAGTGTCTTTATCGTTGATGTGGGTATGAAGGGGAAGATGTGTCAGACCCCTTCCCCGGCGTACATTTTTGGTACGTATTTTTTGCCTTAGCTTTGACAATGGCATATATTTTTATGCATTTTCCTTCTCTTGATTGACCATCCTTGTGCACTTTTGCTTGTGCACGTTTGCTTGAGTTTCTCATTTTGGCGTACTCCTGGTGCTTTTGCTTCTTGGCGCACTTTTGTGCATTTTGTTTAGCTCGCGCACTTTGAGCGCATTCCCCTTGTGCACGATTAACTATTGACTGGTGGACTTCCTTGTTTTGTTGATTCGGTTGGGATTGTGATTGTGTGGCTTGGATCGGTTAGGTGGGATCCAACGGCTCAAAATCCAACATTTGTTATATATATTCTTGTCTTCCCTCTCTCTCTTCCATTATTGTGTTTTTATTATCTTTCCATCTTTTCTTCACAGGCAAGTACATCTTGCTTGGAATGAAGAAACATGGATCATGCATGGATTTATTTCTCCATTAGTTATTTGATTTTATTAGCTTATATTGTTGGGACTGAGTTTCTCTTGATCTTTAGTGCTTGCTGATTTAGATTTCCATAGCTAGGATCTTGTAGATCTGAGTTATTGATTTATGGATCTTTTTGATATTTTTGAGGGAATAATTTTTCAAAATTTAGTATTTTGGAAAACTACTTGTCTCATAGTGATGAGCATCCTATATTATGTAGCTTTGCTTCTTATCATTTATGATTTGGAGCACTGGCATAGTCTCGAGCTTGAGTTATGAGTGCATCAATGGTGGGTCAGTTGGAGAAGAAGAATAGTGACAAGAAGTACACAAGAGAATTTGCATTATGGGCGCATGTTGAGTGTGACCTGCAGTCAATGGGCGCATGTTGAGTGTGACCCACATTCCATAACTAATACGTACTTTAAGAGTACTGTCAATTCCTTGCAAAAGTATGTCAAGGAGATAAATTCTTGAAAAATTCTTCTTGGCGCACTTTTGGAAGACTTCAGCAATTGGCGCACAATTGATGTACTAACGAATGAACCAAGCAAAAGTGCGCCAGTCTACCTTTCAACGCACTTTGAACCAACTTCCTATTGACCGGCACACAATTGACACATTGTGCATTAACTATCAAAAGTGTGTCGCTCTTATACATATAACCCTTGGTGCACTTTTAATAGATTAATGACCCGGCGCACTTGTTATCTCTTGGCACACTCTTGCTCGGTTCAGCCTCGATAAGTGAGCTCTGACTTTGGCGTGTCTTAATTTTTGAGTCCTCGACTGTCGTGCCATCGACTGTCGCGCCAGCCTTGAAACTTATATTTTGTCTTTTAGTTATTGTCATCTTTTAGCTCGCGCACTTTGCTGAATGCGCCACTCCCTGTTGCTGGCATACTTCAACAAAATGCGCTGAGTGTCTTACTTGTGCACTTTTGTGAGAGTGCACCGAGTTGTTTGTTTGTTTGTTGGCCTTGTGCTCCACCATTATTTTGTTTGGCCTTGAGTGCCTAGACCCTTGTGGCTTGCGCACTTTTGGAGAAGTGTGCCAAGTCTGTCTACCTAGTTTTATGCGCCAACCCTGTTTTGCCCAGCCCGTGTACTGTTGCAAAGTGCAACAATGCTTGTTTCCTTGGCGATTGTGTGCCACTTGCCTATTTTATAATTTTTGTTGCCTTGGGCATATTATTGAGTGATGTTAAGGACTATTGCCTTTTTGATATTTGCATGAGGTTCTTGGCCATAATGTACGGCACCTAGCATGGACTTGTTATATTGAGAGCCTTGTAGATGTGGCCCTGATTATGCTTGATGTTTTCTTTCTAACTTTATTTTATGCGTTCGATGGGGTAAGGTGTCACTACCACATTTTCTAGGAAGGATATTTTGGTCATTTTTATAATTTAACAAGTATTGTGCATGTTAATATTTAATTCTTGTATTATTTATTTATGGTTAGTAGGCTACATGATAATTTGGACTTGTCTTAGTGCAACCTAGCTAGTTTAGATTGGACTCATGGACCAACATTATTTCTAGTTAGACTTGAGCACAACAAACTAGCACAATTCATTAAGTTAATATTATAATTAGTCAAACCATTAGTATTAGAATCTTTCTTCCTTAATTACTTTCTTCATGACAAGCCCATAGGAGTATTTTAGACTTTTCACACTTGCTTGAGGGATAAGTAAGAGCCGGCCATAAGAGGGTGGAGAGAGCCTCTCTCTCTTCATTCATTTTATTTCAATTCTAGATCTAGAATTTATCTCTTCCAAATTTCTTCATCCCTACACCAATTCCTACCCAAATTCTCTTCCAATTCCTTCTCTACTCACCATTGGAGGCTATTGGAGCAAGGAGGAGGCAATAATCTACAATGAGGTAAAGAGTGGACAAGTTGAAGGCTCTTTGCATCCATTTGGAGACTTGTATTAGGAATCCATCTTCTAATATGTACAATTCAGTTTTTCCCTTATAATTAGACTCGAAATCTATAGTTTAATTATTAGGAACCCTCTCATGTACTAGGGCTACCCATAAGAAAAAGAATTAGGTTCATAGGAGGCCCATGAAGAAAGTTATGTTGTATTTTATGTCAATTTTGGGGAAATTCTAAGATTGGCACATCATGTATTTGTCAATAGGTTATTTAGACTAAATTGACTTATGTTTGGTTGTGTGAGACTAGTGTCGTGTCCACAAATGGATACGTGTATGTCGTATCACGATAATTTGATGATACAGATTAATTTGGGGGATTTTCCTTCGATACGGGGGTGTGAGCATGTCACATTTTGACATAAGCACGTAGATGAGTAGCTAGAACCTTATATTATCTTTAATTATAATCCTAGACTTGCTTGTATCCTTCGTGATATATTTGGTGATGTTTCGGGGCCATATCGTAAGTGTATCATAGATTGAGTGTGAAACGGGTGCGGTGCTCTCCACGTGTTTGTTGTTTTGCATTCTATTTCAATTAGACTTGTGTTTAGCTATTTTAGTAATTGATATTGATAAATATATGATATACATATATATGTATTGATTATATTACTTTATCTGTGTTTTTATTATGCTTTGAGGTGTTTAGATGTATATTGGAGGGAGGTTTTAGTATGGACTGATATGGAGTTGTTGCTCACAGTGTTGAGCCCACATATGGACTGTTTGGAGTGTGTTTAACTATTCTAGTGTCTCCTTTGATATATTTAGGTGATATGAGTATTGGTCGGGCTGTGCACTTGAAGTGTACAACAGCTGTTTGTGGTATTAAACGAAAGAACGAAATATATATGATACGAGGTTTGCACGAAACCCGCCTTCTTTGGTTTACAAACAAACTTGTACAATTTGATCCTATACGAGGATGTGGGAGTAAAATTTATTTAATCTGGGTAGATGATTGCTATAGGTGTCTGATCTGCAGTCGATCACTTTAGCCCTTGGACTACACGATGGTGAAGAAGTGCCGTGGAAGACGGAAAGCAGCTTCGGAAGTTACGAAAGAGGATGGATGCACGATGCCAATGTCGTCGATCGCTACCCTTTGCCTGAGCTCTGGATGCTTCTCTCTCTCTCTCAAAGACTCTTCGACCTCTCCTCAATCTCTAATGTTTCGACCCGTGGTTCGATCTTCTTTCAAAGTTTCGACCTTGTTCAATTTTTAAAGTCTCGACCTGTTCCTCTGTTGATAGAGGTCTCTATTTATAGAGTTTTGGTGACAGTGACTACTCCATCGATGTGGAAACCGAGTAGTGGAAAGTACAGCACCCTTTTACACAACGGTTAAAATAACCAAAGCTTGCGTATAGATGACCTTTTGAATGAGCGTGTGACGCGGGTCCAACTAAGGGACAAAACGCGTATAATCGCTACGAAGATCACGGCGTAGAAGCCACGTAGGTAGGTATCCCTCGTATAGAAGAGGTTGGCGTAGAAGCCAATGTCTGTCACCATGGCGTAGAAGCCGAGTAGGCATAGAAGCCGAGTAGGCGTAGAAGCCTGATGGCATAGAAGCCGAATAAGCACAGAAGGCCGAATGAGCATAGAAGCCGAACGAGCATAGAAGCTGACGAGGCGTAGAAGCCGAGCGGGCACAGAAGCTGAATGGGCGTAGAAGCCGCTGCGTAATGTGCCAGAGTGGTCATAGAGGCCGAGCAGTCACAAAAGCTGAATGGGCATAGAAGCCGAGGTGATGTGGACGTCTTTAGCCGAAATCACGGCTCTTGGAGATATAATCAAATCTCTCGCATTAAATGCCGAGATCCGCCATCATCATTAATTGCAAAGACGTGTTCTGAAGGCCTGCCACCGTTCTGAGCATTAGGTGCAGAGGCGTGCCTCGAGCCCTGTTCAAAGAGCAGCTTTTGACGTGGCAGTCTGTTTGTCTTCCGCGGAGCGTAAACAGTTTACGTCTGCCTGTGTAAAACAAGGCAGCGTATCCTCTTGTAAGCGTAAAAGCAGTCTCCGCTGAGGGGATGTCAGTAAACGATGGTTCGGTGATATTTAATCAAATCCTCTGCATTAAATGCAGAGATCCGCCATCATACTATGGGGCGCATCCCGAGTGGTCTGCCATCTTTCCAGCCGTCGTCTGGGTAGCCGTGCAGCACTTTTTGTCAGGAGTCAGATGTCAGGTTCACTGCGTGACTTGACAGGTTTATTTCGGGGAAGACGAAGTGTTCCTCATACGCTTTAACGCTGCTTTGAAAGCGGATGAGTTTTACGCCATGGAGGCGATGAAGCACCCCGTCTACGCTGAAGCAGCCTGGACATACTGCATTTACGCGGACGGTCCCCTCATATTTTACACCGTGCTCAGCAAAAAAGCTTCGTTGCACTCTTGATGGCCCTGTGGTCCCCTGCTTTACGCTGCCCTGCATCACCATGTTGCGTAGAGCTATCCAGCGTATTTTTCATGCTTCTACAACATCTAGGTGGTGATGTGCACTAGTATGCACAGCTGTGTAAGGGTCAGGGTGTCTTGCTTTCAACATTGCAGCAACAGTAGCATATGGGAGCTATTGTGGTCCACAGTTGGTTCACACATGTGATGGAAGTTGGTTGATGGTAATGTTAGGACTGATGTCTGTTAGTTTGACTGTTAGTAAGATTTAAGTTAGATGTCAGTAGTTAGTATTAGTGAATAGGTGATATGTATTTAGCTGGGGATGTTAGGTTAGAAGTTCTTGATATATATATATATATATATATATATATATATATATATATATCAATTGTTAGTGAGTCATTGATGTAGCGTTGTTTCCTTTCTCATTGTTATGGCGTTTGTGATTGGAGTGCACGACGCCTGCAGCAACGGAAGGATAATGCGGTTCCAAAGATAGGGCATAATTTAGGACTTCCCTCATCGTCTGATATTGAGGAACGACCACATGTGCATGGATGGCAGGACACAGACCACTTTCAAATCTTCTAGCATGACTCGATGCATCAGGTAAATAGGAGCTGGCAAACTTAGCGAGCCGGTTGAATTCGGCAGAGTATTGCTTAAAGTCTCTTTTGAGCCAGGGTCTCTGACTCTAAGCCCACAATATCATGAGATCCATAATGTGTAGGGTACCACTCCTCAGTGTCATCTGGAAAAAATATATCCAGTCAGAAAAGGAGCAGAGTACATCTCTAACAACACTTCTAATCAATGATAAAAACTATGTAACAATAAATAGATGTGAATATACAAGATGCACAATAGATACGAGAGATATACAATAAGAAAATACTGGAATGAATACAATATGACAATGAACAAGAATACTAATGACTAAGTGTGTAAGTACTAGCTTTAACATGTGATCGGCTTGGGAACATGATACAATATATATGGCCTGGCTAATCATACGTGCGGTATATGATTAATACTATTCACTGAACAATACTTGATACAATGAGGGTATGATCACATATCTACACTAAAGTACTCCCCACCCTCGACTGGTATAATAGATCCAACCAAGGTACGCTATAGTATATCAATCCGTGTAACCATCGTATCAAGAGAACATGGATATCTACACTAGATACAATGAACATAGAGGATATCATAAATGAGAAACTATCAGAGAATGTACTCGCCTGAAATTTAAAGAATAGTCTCACAGATGTCTGATACGGTGCCTCGAAGACCTAGATATGGAATACAACATCAATACAAGGTTCCAGAAAGAAAACAAGTTAAACTAGTCAACTTCTAGGTCAATAAGTCAATTCTAAGTCAAAGGTCAAACTCGATCAACTCTAAGTCAACTATGGTCAATTATAGTCAAACTATGGTCAATTATGGTCAAACTATGGTCAACTACCTATTTTTAGGTTGCAAAAGTCTAATACAAAGATATTGGACTCATACTAAAGTCTAGGTCATAAAAACTTTATCTTAGGATACTAGGATACCGTATCTCTGAATACGTAAATCAATAGGTAAATCATCACATACATATATCAAACAAGTATTAATTATATAAAACCTAATTACAAACATTAAATAAATGCCTTGGTTTTGAACCAACTTGGTATCACAACACTAAACCATAAACTTGATACCCAAACCTAATACCTTGGGTATTCCCAAATACCTTGATACTTACCTTGGTATCTCAAGGTAATATCCAATACCTTGTTTATACTAACTACCCATAAATAATATATGCTACAACTAATTATTATACATATAGTATACTAAAATACAATTAGAAAGTTAGGAACATAAATACGTATATATTAATTACTATATATATACACATATATATCTATTATATTTAAATATCTAATATTATACAAAACCGCAAAACTGTCATAAAAAGTCGCTGCCCACTGTCGCTGAAACTATCGATACTGCTGATACTCTACTGTTTCCGTGACAGTTTCTGCTGTTGTCGCTAAACTGTTGTCGCTGCCTGTCGCTATTGCTGCCTCTGCTGCTGTCGCTAATGCTCTTGCTGCTGCTGCTGCTGTTGGCTGTTGTCGCTAATGCTCTTGCTGCTACTGTTGGTTGCTGTTTTGGTGTCGCTGACCGTTGCCAAAACTCCCTGCTCTCCCTCTATCTCTTATATATATATATATACCCATATATATACCCAATATATATATATATATATATATATATATATATATATATATATATATATATATATATATATATATATATAACACATAATATATATACTAAAATATGTATATAACTACAACTAATAAATATACATACCCACATACTCCTCCCATACATATATATATATATATATATACATAAATAAATAACTACATAGTAATATACACATACATAGTAACATATATATAACAACACACATACGTATATGTATATATAATCATACACAATATATAACATACATTATATAAATATAAATATAACAATATATAAATATCTACTTAACATATACACATATATACAATTACAATATATACATATACTACACTATTAAATAGCTCTTACATATGTGAAAATAGCTACATACAATATACATAAATAGATACATAGATTTATGACACATAAATACAAAATATATTCATCATATACATGTATATATACACAAATATATAATTACACATCACCATGATCAAGAACAAAAGAGAATTAGATCTAGAAATAAATGCACAACCATATGGAACGTATCACCCCGTATCCTACTAGATCTAGGATACGCTTGCGACACGAGTCCACCACACATCCAAACGTACCCCAAAGGACACGAGCAAGTATAATATATTAGTTATGAACAATACGAAGAGTCAAATACAATTCTACGTGTCCGTGTCAAAATGTGACATGCACAAAGTCCCGTGTCGGAGGAAAAACTCCCAAATCAACACGTATCACCAAATTATTGGGATACGACCTACACATACCCAATTATGGACACAACACTAGCTCCAAACACACAAGCACATGTCAAATTGATCTATAGGACCAATTGATACACAATAATTGTTAATCTCGGAATTCTCCCAAAATTGACACAAAAAGCACCATAACTTTCTCAATATGCCTCATATGAACACAAAACCAAATCCTATGGGTAGCCTATACATATGTGTTGATTTCTCATGGTTAAATCTCAGATTTAGAACCTAAATTAAGGTAAAAAACTGAATTGTACCTATTGGGAGATGGATTCCCAATGCAACCTCCAAATATGATGAAATTGACCTCCAACTTATAGATCCTTGCTCCTCTTTGTAGATCCTTGCTTTCTCCTTCTAGATCCTTGCTCCACTAGTATCCAATGGTGATTTGGGAAGGAATTGGGATAAAATTTGGTAGGAAAATAAAGTGGGAATGAAGGAATTTTCTTAAGAAAAATTCTAGATCTAGTTTTCAAATGAAAAGAGGAGAGAGAAACAAATCTCCCCCCTCTTTAATAGGCCAGCCCCCCTTTTCCCTTCCTCAAGTCACTATGTAATGTCCATTATACCCCTTGGGGCCTCTCATGAAAAAATAATTAAGGAGGGAAGCTTCTAGTCTAATGGTTTAATTAATTTTAATTCTCATCCTAATCAATGGGCTTTCTAAATGGGCTCAAATCTAACAATTAATACATGTTGGTCCATGAGTCTAAACTAAACTAGTTAGGTCCACTAACACAAGTCCAAAATAAATAAATAACTAATATCTAACAATAATTAAATAATATAATAAATAATTATTTATCATGCATAATATTTAATTAAATATAAAATTACTAAAATACCATTTCCTAGAAAATATGGTAGTGACACCAACCCTTAATCCTATATGAGAGGTTGTGAAGGCCGCAACTATGGGACAAGGCGATCCTAGACAAATCTCATGAATATGGTATAAGTACGCATGGTCAGTCAAAAGCGCTACCCGATATACCCAAGAACCTATAGCGTACTATATGTGCTATTTTTCTGAGTCTAATTCAAGAAGTCTGATTCAAGGCCTAGTCCATCAAGGACTTCTTCAGATAAAGACAATAGTCACTAAGTGAGATTTAAGGCTGTAGTCTATCTCATTTATGCAGAGTATATACTTGCCCAATTTTTTTCTATTATTCTTTTTTTGTTATCTTTGTCTTCGGAACTTGATTTTTTTTTGTGGGGAGGAGGATTTTGGCTGTGTGTTGATTGCTCACACATAGTGGAAGTAAAAACCAAGTCATTGCTCATTGTTCGGTTCTATTACTCCCACGTTGGATAGTTGCACTCTTATGACCGGTTCTTAGGATGCTACGTTGAGAGTTGTCATGCCCCAGTCCTAAAATATCGAGGGACTAGACACGTGGCAATGGCCAGCAGCACACACCGATGGGCAAACCCAATTTAATGGATCCATCGGGATATACTTAAGCTGTAGTACAACAATAAGGTCTACTATATACTAATCTCATCCACAAATATGAATAAAATAATATCAGAATCAATAAGCAAGATCAATCACAATAAAATATAAACTCGGAAAATAACCCGATAATGAGTCTGATACATCTGTCAAGATACAAGAATAAGGATAACAACAGCAATTACTGAGTATGGACAAAGTAGTATACTCAGAAGATACCCTCAGGGATAACTCGTCTATTGGATCTGGTACTGCTTCAGTGCCTGCTCCTGTTAATGCTCCTGTCCCGTATACCTCGGGATCGATCTCGTCTGCTATACCTGGGGACATAATCCGGATCCAGGTCCTCAGGGGACATAGCAAGGTACAAAATAACTCATGCCAAAAATAATACAATGCAGCAAATAAATGAATAAATAGGGTAATACTATATAACCAGCTAAGTGATATGCAAGATGAGAGCAGCACTAGAACTCAGGCTGAAACAACTACAAGCTCTGTGTTTGGGAGCCGGTAGCAGTGATATCATGTGGTTGTCTAGCTCGGAGAGAGACTGAGATGCCGGCATAATATAATCAACCTGTAGCCTGTGTGACTCTCCCCACCCAATGTAATCATACGTCTCATGTCCACGACGTCTCATGTCCATACCACGCAGGATCATAACTAATGCATCAAGTCATATAAGATCTAAGCAAAAGAATATGTCATGTAACATGTATCCTATACAGAATCACCATGAATATCTCAGGAAGACTCTGTCTCATGAATAGTGTCAAGTGTCCTGGGCTATTTTGTACTTGATAAGACAAGCACGAGAATGTAAAGGGTCACGATATCCATCTCTAGGTGACGTTACACAACTCCGTGTACGGTGTTGGCACCCGACTATTAATCGGACGCTAAGTAAAGTCATACGGTCCTAGGTTAAGCAGGTACAACATATAAATAATACAAGGAAATATGTAACAAGAACTGCAAGATTTGGCAAGGTACACTTGTCTGGGGTTCTGGCTCCAACTGTAGCTCTGATCTCAGTGGGACTTGCAGGTACTCCTCCGGTTGCTGAAATAAATATCACCATCAAATTCAAAAAATATCATATAGCTAGAAACGCCTGTCCTTGAGTCCAATTTGGACACAGGGGCAAAATTGACAGTTTCTGGTCAAAGCGGGGTCCACATGTAGGCCATTTTGCACCGAAAAACGTGTCAGGAATAAAGGTCTTCAAATTCATCAAACTTAGTGTCAACAAGTCCAGAACGTTGATACGAAGCCAACGGAACTTTCAGACTTGGATTCCGATGAGCCGATCACAAAATCGTCCGTCAAGTGGAGCCGTGGGGCCAACGATACGCGATTTTGTCAACGTTCTCAGAATCGAACCAAACTTGGGTCATAGGACCAGCGTATTGCTATGAGTCCGATGGCATAAGTTTTGTTTTGATCCGACGTGTGTACACAAAGTTATAACTAGATCCAGAACAGACGGATATGGGGCGTTGTCGGCGGATACGCGTTGATTCCGGTGTGCACGCACATCCAAATTAACTTCTGCGAAATTCTGCACGTCCGTATCAACGGCACGCACCTTTCGGTAAAGATCGCACGCGACCAAGTCATCCCGTTTGGCGGGACACACTCAGTTTCTGGGAAAAAATGGGATGTTATTTTTTCTGTTTTTGGATCGCGGTTCGCGATCACCACAGGACGCGACACACCGAGCGGGTTGCACGGGCATCGAGAGGGTCACGCAGGCTACGCGTCACAATGGACGAAACAAAAAATGGGGCTACGAGGAGAGAGAAAAGACTACCTGAACAGGGCTCCGCGAAAACCAGGATTTTCGTGTCCGCGAGTCGACACGACACAAGGGGACACAGTGTCCACCGATCTAGGGTTAGGGTTTCTGCTCGAGTTCGCCGGAGACTCACCGGAGGGGCGCTGGGGCACGGCTGGGTGGAGGCAGAGCGGCTCGCTGGTGTCGTCGGCTCGCCGGGGTCTTCGTCGACCAATGTTGCTCGGGGCGGAGGAGATGACGACGGGGACGGCGGAGCTCTGAGGGAGATGGCCGGCTCGAGCGCTGCGGGGGTGGCGCTGGGTTGAGGGCGGAGGACAGGGCTGCCGGAGAAGACGGGCTGGTGGAGTCGACTGGAGGGCGGAGCTTCGCCGGAGACGACGGAGGGGTTTCAGGCGGTGTCGAGGCGGGGGCAGCGGGTTTATAAAGGGGAAGAGGGAGGCGGAGCAGTGGCCGTTGCGGGGGAGGGGAGACGGAGCGGCGGGCGTTGCGGGGAGCCAGAGCGGCGCGGGGTGCCGGAGGGCCACGGCGGTTACGCGGCGGCCGGAGGCGAAGCAGCGTCGGGTCTGAGGGGAGAGAAAGGGTTAGGCGGCCGGGTCGGGTCGGGCCAGCGGGTCGGGTCTGAGGGGATCCGACCCGATCCGCAAAAACAGGAATGCGGGTTCGGGTAATCGGGTTTCGGGTCGACAGGTTAGACCCGGATCCGACCCGCTAAGGTTTGGTTCGGTTTAGTTAAACCGGTCTGGGTTGGTTTGGGTTGGTTTGGTTCAATTGAACCGGGTTTAATCCTAGGGTTTAATTAAAACTTGGTTTTTAGGGTTTTAAAAATGCTTCCGGGGTCCAATAAATTTTCGAAAAATTATCCTATGTTTAATTTTTCATTTTACACCCAAAAAATATTATTTGCATAATATTTTAATATTATTAAACATCATTTAAAAATCATTTAATTTTAAAATACCTTGATTTAAATCCTAAAAAATTCCAGAAAATTTGTAAAAATTAATTTTAAAAATCCAGAAAAATCAGGGGGTTTACAAGAGTGGTTCATCTCCATTGACCGGTTGTGATGGCTTTTGATTAGGTACCTTTTGGCTCTTATGGAGTAGAGATCTTACTATATATATATATATATATATATATATATATATATATCTCATTTCCTCTTGGTGTCTTACAACTTTCCTTACATGTAAATGCTTTACAAAATTCGTCTGCTCTCTATCTCCTCGGTTCAAGACAAATCTCTGCTCCTCAATCTCGTGCTCTGGGCAAGGACTAAGTTCGGGTCGCATCTTTCGAAGTTGTGTGCGTCGACAAAAAACCTGTAATATGGGAGTTTTACCACTAGGAGCATTCGAGAACAGTCTGCACATAGCGTACTATATGTGCTATTTTTCTGAGTCTGATTCAAGGCCTAGTCCATCAAGGACTTCTTCAGATAAAGATAATAGTCACTAAGTGAGATTCAAGGCTGTAGTCTATCTCATTTATGCAGAGTATATACTTGCCCAATTTTTTTCTATTATTCTTCTTTTGTTATCTTTGTCTTCGGAACTTGATTTTTTTTTTTTTTTTTGGTGGGGAGGGGGATTTTGGCTGTGTGTTGATTGCTCACACATAGTGGAAGTAAAAACCAAGTCATTGCTCATTGTCCGATTCCATTGCTCCCACGTTGGATAGTTGCACTCTTATGACCAGTTCTTAGGATGCTACGTGGGAGAGTGGTTCATCTCCATTGACCGGTTGTGATGGCTTTTGATTAGGTACCTTTTGGCTTTTATGGAGTAGAGATCTTAATATATATATATATATATATATATATATATATAAATATATATATATAAATATATATATATATATATATATATATATATATATATATATATATATATATATATATATATATATAGCTCATTTCCTCTTGGTGTCTTACAACTTTCCTTACGTGTAAATGCTTTACAAAATCCGTCTGCTCTCTTATCTCCTCGGTTCAAGATAAATCTCTGCTCCTCAATCTCGTGCTCTGTGCAAGGGCTAAGTTCGGGTCGCATCTCTCGAAGTTGTGTGCGTGGACAAGAAACCGGTAATACGGGGGGTTTCACCACTAGGAGCATTCGAGAACAGTCTGCACATAGACCTCGAATCAACTCTTAGGACAGTGCGTCCAGCACGACTTTTTCTTAGGCCGGTAACTCTTAACTCTATTTTAGTTTGTTACAAGTTTGCAGAAAAAAAAGAAAGAAGGCATATTTTATAACATGAATGACATATTGTGATTTGAGAAATAACCAACATAATATCCATTCATAGATGACAATGAGAATATATCCAATATACTAAGTCCTAGAAAGCGAAGCCCAAGTCCATAGTGGACTGGGCTACATACGCAAACAAGCTACTTATAAGCAGTGCCAGGATTTAGTTGGATTGCGAATTGATTTTGTACCTTCCCTATGATTAAGAGGGGAATTAATGAGTTGCTAAAGGTGCAGAAAATTGGATACAGGTCCACTTCATGGGCCAGATATGTTAAGACAGGGAAAATGCCTACAGAAATAATATTTTTCTTTTTTGTCAGAAAAAAAAAAGAAGAAGGCAAAATTAAAGACCTGAGTCGTAAGTTTATGAAAATGCACGAGTATTTTCAGTTCTTTATGACTCTAAATTAAAGACATGAGTCGTAAGCTTTTGCTACGTGGAATATTTTCATTCTCACCTATTCCTATATTTGATTTTGGTAATAAAAAAATTATATGTGAAAATTATGAATATTCAGATAAATATTTTTTTTCACAAAGCATGAAAAGAATGTGGATTTTTTCACCGAATTTTTTTGTTTTTTTGTTGTTTGTTTTTTCTATACTGTTAATTTTTGAATCTTCTTTCTTTTATTATTATTTTTTATTTTTTGTTTTTTGTTCAATTTTTTTAAATATTTTCTTTGTTTGTATGTTTGCCTTTTTTCTTCGGATTGTTTTTTTTTTCCATTTTTTCTAAAAAAAAAAATTGTTTTTTGTTTTTGGGATTTTTTGAGTTTTAGTCCCACTTAATAATATAATTTACACTTACATCCTACACTAATTTGTTTATTAGACTTACATCTCACTTTTTGGCATGAAAAATATTTATTTTGTCACAAAAAACTGTCGTCGTCAAATATTTTTTATGACAAAAAGTGGGATGTAAGTCTAATAAACAAAAATGTGTGGGATGTAAGTCTAAAACTACACTATAAAGTGGGACTAAAGTCAAAAAATTTCTTTTTTTTGTATTTTTTCTTTCAATTTTTTCTATTTTAAGATTTATTTTTATTTGTTTAATCCTTTTATCATTTTTCTTTATGCTTTTTCAGTTTTGTCCCAGAAATATTTATATATTCATCCGACATGTGAATATAATTTTTCAAAAAATTTAATTCTAGAAATTTTGATTTCCAAGAATGTAATTTTTTTTTTTTGGCTAAATAGTACTCTGTATACCAAATACTCCCTCAATAATCAAAGCTAAGCATAAATCTCATAAATTCATTGGTAAATTATTGTAGATTATCTTCTAAATCTTTAAAGACAATTGCACAAATGTAAATTATTTCATTTTTATCGCCCTCCTCCTCCGGTTGTAAACAAAAGGAGTCACATCAGTCCTAATTCTAGTTCCGGAAGCAGTGAGTTTTCTCGTAGACTGTGACAAGCAAGACACAGTCAGTTCCAGTTCCACCCTAGGTAAACTCCTGCCTCCCCCATACCTCTGCCACTGATGATGATTATAACTCTGCTTTTGAAGTCTTGTCCGACACTAGGAAAGAGCTACGGAATAGGTGATTACTAACCACAGATAGTCTTAGGCACTTTCTATACTTCGTGGGTGCAACAAAAATTAATTTGCTTATGATCAAATTACAACCTAAGATCTATGACTATATCATCTTCACTATTCGTATTTCGTTCATTTCATCGTTATGCTCCCAGGTACCTGTCATTGTGAGTTCTTTGCCACACCTCACCTAAGATTTTTTTTTTCTTTGAACTAGAGAACTATTGTTATCAGAAAGCTTAGTAGAGTCATTCCTAGAGGTGATGCAAAATAAAAAAAATTACATAAGGACACCAAATTTAGTATCGTATCTATATTGCTGTGTCCGTAGTACTAGAGCATAAATAAATAAGTAAATAAAAAGGTTAGTTAGAGTTTAGGCTCTAGATTTTAAATTAGTTTAGAGTTTAAGTCCTCATTTGTCTATTAGAAAGTTTAAATTCTAGATTATTATTTTTTTTATATTTTTTTTTCATATTTGACTATAAAATCTTAATATATGGAGAGTAGAATGGAAAAAATAAAACAAAAAATAAAAATATAGGATGTAGACTTTCAAATTGCACATGGTGAGAGCTTAAGATGGTATAAAATCCAAGGTCTAAAGTCTAATTAGTCATAAATAAAATGAGTAATATATTTGAATTCCTTAGTGGCTAAGTAGTACTGTAGTAGTAGCCCAAAGTTCAAAAGCTCCTTAAAGCACGAAACCCACACCCCCAGACAAGATTTTTTTTTAAGCATTTCCTTTATAATCCAACGGCTACAATTGGATCTTAGAACCATCCTCAGCCGTCCGATAAATAAATCTTGGGTCAATTGTCTGCAAAGCACGTGACTCGTCCGGTCCGCTTACCGCAAACTTTTCCTCTTCCTCTGGATCTTCCACTCGCTGGAAAGACTCCACTTTCAAATACATATAATTATAAATAATTATTTTTTTAATTTTCTATCTGTACCATTGAAGCTTTTTAAATTGCATACATAAAAAAAAATACAAGATAAAAAAAATTCACTCGAAATGTTTGTTTTAACCTAAATTTTTTATACATTTGCAATTTAATATCCACACACATATTGACTAAACAAAATGTACAAAAATGCAGTTTATAGTAAAAGAAGCCGCCACACACATATATACCCCTAGAGAGGCATTGAATTTTTTTGGCTAGGTGGATTCGATTAGAGCTAAGCATATCTCGGTCCAAAATTAAACATCGACTCGAACCAGAACGATACAAGCTATTATGTTCGATTTTTTAATTTATGTTCAATTTTTGTTTTGGCTATAAAATTTTTTGGTTATTCGGTTCAGGTTCAATTTCAGGCTTTAAAAATCGGCTAGAATTGAAAATCAAATTACAATTACTTATCTTCCTTCAGTCCCATATATATGAGAGGGATCGGGATCTTCGCTCTTAAGAACCCTTTAAAGTTTTTCGAAATAACAGTCGTTGGATTATTCTTTTTGACCGTACAAATTAAATTATTAATCTATCAAATTTCTCGCAAGATTTTGATATAATCTGGATAGTCAAAAAAGACAATTCAATGATTCTATTTCAGGGATATTCAGAATGCTTAAGAGCGGGAATCCAGATCCCTCCTCTCTCTCTCTCTCTCTCTCTCTCTCTCTCTCTCTCTATATATATATATATATATATATATATATATATATATATATATATATATATATGTCACGTCCCAGTCCCAAAATACGTAGGACTAGGAATACGTAACATGTCCAGCCGTATGCATATGAACTCCAATATATGGAAACCATATACACACGTACGCTGTACATGAATATCCAATCCATCAGTGGTAATATACTGTCACAACAAGTCACAGAGAATCTATATCTCATCCACAGCACAAATAATCAGTAGGAATAAAGAGCTGAATAATAAATGAATATCCAAGATGAGTATCAAGTCTGATAGTCGGGTGGAAATAAATCCACTACAAAACGACTATACTGAAGTAGTAATAAGGAGTTCTAAACAGTGGTAATAATATCACAGATACTCCGAGGGTAAGATCTCCTCAGTCTGGTAAGTATCGTCAGGTCCAGGTCCGTACTCCTGCGGATACTCCTGCTCATCCATATCTGGAAAGGGACCAGGTCCTCAGAGGGACGTAACAAGATACATAATAACATGCCAATAAAGTACTAAAAAGTAAACATCCAATGGGTCGCCTAACCGTCTAAGTGAATGCAGTTTAAGAATAACTTTCCACCAAGTGGGCTATCTGACTACAAATGTGGGATTGGCGTGACTCTCTCGGAGAATCAGGGGCCTTAAAGCATGTCGTCTTTTGAACGGCAGAGGCCGCCAATTGTAAATGGGGTCATCACCGCCCGTATCTCCAGTGGAACTTCCGGGTTACAGAAGAAAAAAGTGCAAAGGAGCCCAAATGCCTTACTTGTTGTTCTCCCAACCCCATGCTCTAAACATGTCAAATATATGACACGATAATACCTCTAGTAACTGCCAGGTCTACTAGCATATAAAGTTTCTATCAGCAGTCATCCCTAACGCACGGCCCATGCGTATAGGAGGCCAGACCTGTCACGCAGTCCGTAATCTATATGGGACTCACAACTCGTGTAACAACTGTGTCCAGGCCAATAAATCTAATGATGCTCCATAATACTGGGGTGGTCTTATAGAGTAGGTCCAAAAATCTACATAAATAAACAGGATACGACGACACCATCGTTGCACCCAAGTTTCCTTGGACGCACAATTTAAATAGCAGTTAAAATAAATGAACTAAATAAGCAGAAATAAATTATGCATGTATCATATGGAATATAAATATTAGTACAATGGCAAGGTATACTTGCCGGGCAAGAGTTCTGTATAGTGCACGTCCAAAACAGTGTTAAATTTAGGAAAAAAGAATTATAGTTAGGGTTTGAGAGAGTTGTAATATATATAAAGAATAAAAGGCGGTGGAAATAATTTAGTGGTCTTAAAAGCCACTGCCGCTGCTGTTTCTTTCTTTCTTTCTTTGGTTTTGGTTTCGGTTGAGGGGTGTTTAGTAATACTAGAGTTAAGAAGCGGTAGAATGGGAAGTCTCACACGCGCGGAGTAGGGAAAGCAAAGTTGGTTTTTGCTACTGTTGTTGCTGATATTTCCTTCTCCTAACGGGTCCGGGTTCAAGCGGGTAGGGTAGGCTAAGGGGTTTGGGTTTCGGGTAGAGATCCAATAGGAATTATATATATATATATATATATATATATAATATATATATATATATATATATATATATATATATATATATATATTTCTAGAAAATTCTAAAAATTATATTGGTGCATATCATTAAGCTAGCAACTGTCCAAAGGGTCTCCTACATGGAATAAATTAGAAAAAATTTATAATTGCTCCATAAATTTCCTAAGTGCACAAACATCTCAGATAAAAATTAAATAAAATTTATTCTCCCTATTTAGCTCATAACTATAGGTTAAAATAATTAATAAAAATAATTAATACGATTTTCAGAATTAGGGGTTTTACATTCTTCCCAACTTATAAAAATTTCGTCCTCGAAATTAAAACTAAGCCACGGTAGAAAGTCAAGGATGGTATAAGATATAAATTTACAAAGTAAATTTATACCTTGGTCTGCGAACAGGTTCAAAAAATGTTTGCGCATGTCATCCTCGCGCTCCCAAGTAGATTCTTCTGGCGAGCCATGCTTCCATGCCACGCGGACCAAGGGAATAGACTGGTTCCTCAATTCTTTTTCTCGACGATCAAGGATTCCCACGAGTTGCTCTTGATATGACAAGCTTGGCCCAATGGTGATCTCCGAATGGTCGAGAACATGACTGCTGTCTGCCATATATCTCCTGAGCTGTGACACATGGAATACATCATGTACTCCCTCAAGTGAAGGTGGTAGCGCAAGTCGATATGCCACTTCTTCCACTCTCTCTATTACGTCAAATGGTCCAATATACCTTGGACTTAACTTGTCGCGCCCTCCGAATCGAATGATGCCTCTGGTAGGTGATATCCTTAAGAAGACATGATCGTCCTCTTTAAACTCCAAGGGACGACGATGAAGGTCTGCCTATTGTTTTTGCCTGTCTTGCGCTGCTCGCAAGTGTCCTTGTATCTTCTTAATTGTCTCAACGGTGTTGCCACTAACTCTTGTCCCAGAATCTGACGTTCTCCCACGTCACCCCAACACACAGGAGACCTACACTTCCTTCCATATAATGCTTCAAACGGAGCCATCTGGATGCTCGTATGATAGCTATTGTTGTAAGAAAACTCCATAAGGTGTAGGTGGTCCTCCCATGATCCTCTAAAGTTTAACATACAAGTCCTCAATATATCTTCCAATGTCTGAATAGTATGCTCTGACTGCCCATCTGTTTGTGGGTGATAGGATGTACTAAACTTCAGACGAGTTCCAAGATTCTCTTGCATGCTCCTCCAAAAGTGTGATGTAAAGCGCGAATCCCTGTTCGATACAATACTGACTGGTATGCCGTGACATCTCATGATCTGCCTCATATATAAGTCAGCCAAAGTTTCTGTAGATTGGCCAACTCTAAAAGGCAAGAAATGGGCTGACTTGGTGAGTCGGTCCACTATTACCCATACTGCATCCTTACTACTTGGACTTTTGGGAAATCCCGTGACGAAGTCCATAGTGATGTGCTCCCACTTCCACTCTGGAATTGGAAGTGGTTGTAATAACCCTGCTGTTCTCTGGTGCTCTGCCTTTACTTGCTGACATACCAAATATTTAGCTACAAAGTGAGATATCTCTCTTTTTATTCCATACCACCAAAAATGCTGTCGTAAAGCACGAGACATCTTGGTGCCTCCAGGATGAATAGAATATATTGAACTATGAGCTTCTGTCATCAGCTCCTGTCGAATCTCTCCATTGGAAACATATAGACGATTACCATATCGTAATGTCCCATCATCATGAATGCGTAATCCTGTCTGCTCTTCGGCCTCTGTCATTTCCTTTAATCTTCTGAATCTGGCGTCTGTAGGCAATGCTGCCTTGATTCTCTCTACTAGTGATGATTGTACTTGCAAGTTGGCTAGTATCCCGCCTTCTCTGGATATTATTATTTTAATGCTAATACCTTGCAAGTCCTCCAATAATTCCTTCTGTGTTGTCAAGAAGTAAGCTACTAGTTTCCGGCTTAACGCGTCTGCTACAATGTTAGCCTTGCCTGGGTGATAATGTAGCTCTATCTCAAAATCTTTTATTAATTCGAGCCATCGACGTTGCCTTATATTTAACTCCTTCTGCGTGAAGACATACTTGAGGCTTTTGTGGTCTGTATAGATTTTCACTCATTCTCCATATAAGTAATGTCTCCATAGCTTTAGAGCAAATACAACGGCTACAAGTTCTAAGTCATGAGTTGGATAATTTTTTTCATGTACTCGTAACTATCTAGATGCATATGCAATCACCTTGCCATGCTGCATCACTACGCATCCCAAGCCTTTCCCTAATGCGTCATTGTAGATTATATATCCTCCTGATCCTGATGGAATAGTCAATATTAGTGTTGTAGTCAGTCGCTTCTTCAACTCCTCGAAAGCAGCTTGACACTTATTTGTCCATATGAACTCTTGATCCTTGCAAGTCAACCGAGTCATAGGTGTTGCTATCCTTGAGAAGTTCTCCACAAACTGTCGGTAATAACCCGCAAGTCCAAGGAAACTTCTCACCTCTGCTGCTGTTTTAGGAATAGGCCATGTCTCGACTGCCGAAATCTTTTCTGGATCAACAGAAATACCATATCTTGTAACAACATGTCCAAAAAATGAGACTCTGTCCAAGAAGAACTCACATTTACTGAGTTTTGCATATAACTGCTCTCTCCTCAAGGTCTCTAGAATAATACGCATGTGCTTCTCGTGCTCCTCGTGGCTCTTTGAATAGACCAGTATATCATCTATGAAGACAACCACGAACTGGTCCAAATACTGATGGAAGACTCGATTCATTAAGTCCATAAAGATAGCTGGAGCATTGGTCAATCCAAATGGCATGACCAAGAACTCGTAGTGCCCATATCTTGTTCGGAATACGGTCTTCGGGATGTCCTCATTCCTTATCTTTACCTGATGATATCCTGATCTTAAATCTATCTTTGAGAACATCTTGGCTCCACTAAGCTGATCAAATAGGTCATCAATGTGTGGTAATAGATATTTATTCTTCACTGTTACAGCATTTAAGGCTCTATAGTCAATGTATATACGCACTGAACCATCCTTCTTTGGTACAAACAACACTGGTGCTCCCCAGGGTGATGCACTTGGTCGGATGAAACCTTTCTCTTCTAATTCCTTCAATTGCGTCTTCAGTTCATCCATTTCCTTCTTTGCCAATCTATAAACATGTGATGCTATGGGTGCTGCTCCCGGTGTTAATTCAATTAAAAACTCCACGTCTCTATCTAGGGGTAGGCCTGATAATTCTTCTGGAAAGACGTCTTAGAATTCTAAAATAATGTAATGATAGATAACATCATCCATTGTGAGCTGCATACCATCAAGGATTTCTGTGGATCCTTGTGCAAACTCAAGTTCAGGCTGGCCTGGTACCTTAAAAAGAATGCTTCCTCCAAAATAATTGAAAAAAGTGTGGTACTTGCTCAGCCAGTCCATTCCAAGCACAATATCAAAAGTTGGCATAGGAAGGACTAAGAGTTGGACGTTCATTTCTCTGCCACGTATCACTATGGAACACGATCTATAATTTCTACTAACAGGTATAACTCCTCCCCCGATAAAAATTCTAATACAACTAGGTAAAGGTGTAGAGGCAATATTGTGTTTGGCAATAAAACTAGATGATATGAATGAGTGGGTGGCTCCCGTATTAAATAATGTCACAGCAGAAAAAGTAAAAGCAAGAGTGATATCTGCTATGACATCAATCTCCTAATTTATGTCATCCACTTTCATTGCAAAAGCTTGCCCATTCCTTTGCGGCTGTCTATGTCCGGCCCTCATATATTGTTCCTCCTGGATAGGTAGTGGTGGTCCTCGCTGAAATCCTCCTGCTGCTGGGGGTCGAGGTGCTCCTGGTCTAGTCATCTGTTGAGCTGGCTTCGGTGCTGGAAGCACTAGTCTCTGTGCTGACGATGGTAGTGTTGATGTTTGTTACATTAGACAATCTCTTGCTAAATGCTGTCCGGAACCACATTATAAACACTATCCCAAGTGATTCCGACAATCTCTCAAAATGTGTCCAATTTTCCCATAATAATTATATTGGGGTTTCTCCGGGATTTTGTACGGTCCGGCTCTGTGTTGCTGATGCTGCTGTGCCAAGAAACGTCTGATAGGTCCTCCTTGTTGTGTCCTTGTCGGTCCCTGTTGTATCCTTACTGGTCCTTGTTGTATCCTCGGCTGACCTCCTTTTTCTCTGCTGATGGTTTCTTGCAATCTGGCTTCTGTCAGTAATTCGGCATAAGAGATTCGGGACTGGGAGCTAGTGTAGTATTGAAGCTCCTGAGTTAGTCCACGATGAAACCTCTTAGCCTTAGCCAAGTCATCTGGTATCAATGCAGCACCATATTTACTGAGGTGACTAAAGTCAGCATCATACTCATCCACTGTTCTGTTCCCTTGCTCCAGGTGGAGAAATTGATCGTACAATGCATCTCTGACGGTGTCCGGGAAGTACTTCCTTTCAAAGCACTCCAGGAACTGCTCCCAAGTCTGGTATGTACCCAACTGACGCTCCATGGATTCCCACTAGTGATGAGCATTACCATCTAGAAGCGTCCTTACACTTGTCACCCATAGGTCTGCAGGTAGCTGTGATGCCTCTAATAACTTCCGAGTATGAGTGATCCAGTTGGTAGTTTCTTCTGGACTCTCAATGCCTTTGTACGGCCTCGAACCCATCTGTACAAAGTCCTTTACTGAACCAACTCTAGCTCGAGGTATTGGAGCTAGTGCTTGAGCTGGTACAGTAGTCTTTGCAGCCATCCTTTCAAGTGCTGCTAGGAACTCTTGTCTCTGTTCTGCTGCTTGCTGCCTCTATTCCTGGATCATTATCTGAAAGAATTAGAACAGTTGTGCCTGGCCATCCTGTGGTGTCTATAATACTGGAAGGTTCCCATTAGGTGGAACGGGAAGATCAGATGGTTCTGGATTATGAATCTGTCCATCTGGTCTAGGAAGTCTAGGAATTGTTGAGGTCCCTCCTTGAGTCTGACCATTGACTCCAGGGGTTGTGTCATCATTGGTGACAGTACATTCATTCTGCATATCCATCTCTCTGCAGGAGATGTACATAACGATTAGAAGAAGTACATGAATCAAACATGATGCTAGTATTAGATGGAATATAGAAGCATAAAATATGCTGGGGAATTGTCCATGTATTTTATAGTCAACCCCTCCAACATACATGAAGTCCTTTTCTGCTTAAAACAGGGACTCAAGGTAGTTGGCGTAAAATAGGTTGCTAAGCTGTCCGCGTAAAACAGAGTTTCAAAGAAATTTGGCGTAAAACAGAGATTCAAAGTAGTCAGCGTAAAACAAAGATTCAAGGAAGTTTGGCGTAAAGTAAAGCTTCAGAGTGGTCCACGTAAAATAGAGATTCAAGGAAGTTTGGCGTAAAGTAGAGCTGTCGAGTAAAACAGAGATTCAAAACTGTCGGCATAAAACATAGTTTCAGAACTATCTGCGTAAAGTAGAGAAGCGTAAGGTAGGATTTTAGATTTATCTGCGTAAAGAAGAGAATTAAGGTAGTTTGGCGTAAAATAGAACTTCAAACTGTCCGCGTAAAAAGTCTGCGCGTAAAGTCTGCTGGCGTAAAGTTTGCGTAGAAAATCTGCACGTAAAATATTTGTGCGTAAAAGATCTGCGCGTAAAATATGCCTACGTAAAATATATGCTGCGTAAAGTCTACGCATAAAATTTTTGCATAAAGTCTAGCATACGTTACAGCGTAAAGTTTGTACGAGAAACTCTTTGTATTTCCTCGGATGAATTTATCAGACAAAGCACTAAACCTGACATCTGACAAAAGTACTTGTACGATAATCGAGAGGATGGCTGTGATGATAATTTTGCACAGAGATCCAGGTTGTCGTTTAGTGACATATTGGATACAAGTCATTTTTACGCATCCAAAAGGAAGAAAATGGAGTCTTCGAATACGCTGCCTTTAGAAACGAGTTTTTACGCTCAAGATAAGATAAAATCAACAGAGATGAGTTTTTACGCTTAAGGTAAGACAAAATTAGACGCCACGTCAAAAGCTGTTTCTTGCACAGGGCTCGAGGCATATCTCTGCATTTAATGTACGAGATTTGTTCTCTGACTAGGAAAGCTAAAGCTGTGACAAATACACTCACATCACCTATTCTTATATTTTACGTCTAATCAGGCTACTCTATACTGGTTATCTATTATTCATAAATTCTTAAGTTTACGTTGGGGTAATTACCTACGTGGTTTGCATGACGTGTCATACATAGATTGAACGTAGGTAGAAAGTTGTCATAATTGTGGCGTAAAGGAGGCAGTCTTCATCATAGCTTGTCTTTTTACGCCAACAAGACTGTCATTTGGCTTTTTACGCCAGCTAGACAGTCTTTTGGCTTTTACGCCAACAAGGGTAAAGGGTCTGGTCACAGGGTAGGGTTTTTGGCGTAAAACTTTGTTTATACAAACATAGGATAGTTTGAAAGGAAGAATAAGGTTTTAGTCAAGCATGGATGAGATCCTTAATACTCTATTCCTATACGAAGGCTTGTTCGGTACAGTTACGTAACCGAGACAATTTATTCTAAACCTGCATGGGCCACCACTAAAAATATGTCACGCCCCAGTCCCAAAATATGTAGGACTGGGAATACGTAACACGCCCAGCCGTATATATATGAACTATAATATATGGAAACCATATACACACGTACGTTGTACATGAATATCCAATCTATCAGTGGTAATATACTGTCACAACAAGTCACACCGAATCTATATCTCATCCACAGCATAAATAATCACTAGGAATAAAGAGCTGAATAATAACTGAATATCCAAGATGAGTATCTGTCACGCCCCAGTCCCAAAATACCGAGGGACTAGACACGTGGCAATGGCCAGCAGCACACACTGATGGACAAACCCAATTTAATGGATCCATCAGAGCGTACTTAAGCTGTAAAATAAAGCCTACGACAACATGGCACAACTAATCTCATCCACACAAGATAAAATATGATCCACAGATATAAGAAATGTAAACCATCAACCAGTCTCAACAAAGTGCTTCGGAGAACAATCCGATAAAAATCTGATACAAAGGTTCAACAGGCCAAAATATAAATAACTGAATAAAGTAAATACTGAGCATGAAACATATATGCTCAGGAAAAGTCTTCAGCTAACACCTCGTCCTCGGATGTCGGTACAGCTCCTGTATCAGCTCCTGCTACTGTCCCGTATACCTCGGGATAGATCTCGTCTGCAAATCCTGGGGACATAATCCGGATCCAGGTCCTCAGGAGACATAGCAAGGTACAGATAATACAAGCCAAAATAAATGTAATGCAGCAAATAATGAAATAAATAGGGTAAGTATGTAACCATCTATGTGAAATGCAAGTAAGAGCATCACGAGTACTCAGGCTGAGCCACTACAAGCTTTGTGTCTGGGAGCCGGTAGCAGTAATAATGAGTAATGGGCCAAGCTCGGGTTTAGAGTCTTGCGCCTCACAATAATAGGGGTTATATATATATGATCAGCCTGTAGCCTGTGTGTCTCTCCCCACCCAATGTAACCACACGTTTCATGTCCATAACGTCTCATGTACATATCACGCAAGATCATAGCTAATGCAGCAAGTCATATAGTATCCATGAATATAATATCTATGTCATAAACCTGTATCCTATACAAAATCACCATGAGTATCTCAGGAAGATTCTGTCTCATGAATAGTGTCAAGTGTCCTGGGTTATAGTGTACTTGATAAGACAAGTACGAGAATGTAAAGGGGTCACGAATGTCCATCTCTAGATGATAATACATAACACCGCGTACGGTGTTGGCACCCGACTAGTAATCGGACGCTAAGTAAGTCACACGGTCCTAGGTTAAGCATGCACAACAATATAAATGAAGCAAGGAAAATATGTAACAATACTGCAGAGTTTGGCAAGGTACACTTGCCTGGGATTTGAATACTAACAGATGTCCCTGTATCAGTGGATCCTGCAAGTACTCCTCCAAAAGCTATAATAAACATCACCAACAGTCTCAGAAAATATCAAATAGCTAGAAATGCCTGTCCTTGAGTCCAATTTGGACACAAGGGCAAAAATGACATTTTCGGGTCAAAGTGGGATCCATATGTGGGCCACTTTGCACCGAAAAATGTGTCAGGGACAAAGGTCTCCAAATTCGTCCAACTTAGTGTCAACAAGTCAGGAACAATGATACGAACCCAACGAAACTTCCAGAATTGGATTCCGATGAGCCGATCACAAAATCGCCCGTCAAGTGGAGCCGGTGGGGCCCACAATACGCGATTTTGTCAATGTTCTCAGAATCGAACCAAACTTGGGTCACAGGACCAGCGTATTACTACGAGTCCGATGGCGCAAGTTTTGTCTCGATCCGACGTATAAACACAAAGTTATAACGTGTTCCAGAATAGGCGGATACGGGACATTGTCGGCGGATACGCGTTGATTCCGGTGTGCACGTACATCCGAATTGACTTCTGTGAAATTCTGCACGTCCGTATCAACGGCGCGCACGTTTCGGTGAAGACCGCGTACGACCAAGTCGTCCCGTTTGGCGGGGCGCACTCAGTTCCGGGGTAAAATAGGGCGTTGGTTTTCCTGTTTTTGGATCGCGGTTTGCGATCACCACAGGACGCGACGCACCGAGCGAGTTGCACGGGCATCGAGAGGGTTACACAGTCTACGCGACCCAACTGATTGAACGGAAAATGAAATAATGAGGAGAGAGAACGGGTTACCTGAACAGGGCTCCGTGAACCGAGAATTCTCGTGTCCGGGATGTTGTCTCGTGTCCTGGTCACCATGTCCGCTGTGTCGGCTCCACACAGGATCTGTGTCAGGGCTAGGGGCTGTGTCCGGAGACCGCTGGGTGGACTCGCCGGCAGAGGGTGGCTCAGCCTAGGGCGTTCGGGTTGGTGGTCGACGCCGGTGTAGTCGACGGAGAGGAAGTCGAGGGCTGTAGGGTGAGGTGGTGCTGGTCGAGCGGGGTGCTCGGTGCAGCGGCGGAAAGGAGTGGTGGTCGATGGTCGAGGGGGTGCTCGGGTTAGGGATGACAGCGAGACGGCGGAGCGGTGGAGGGTCGTCGGCTGTGGGTTCGATAGGGGAGCGGCAGAGTCGTGGTGGAGATGGAGAGGTGGTTATAGAGGCGGTGATCGGTCGGCTGAGCGGAGGAGAGGACGACGGGGGGAGTAGGGTTCAGGCGAGGGGAAGTTCGTCGACGGCTAAGCTGCGGCGGTGGGATTGATGAGAGAGAGAGGGTGCGGCGGCGGCTACACGAATGTCGAGGCATTTATAGCCTGAACAGTGAATCCGGGGGAATCCGATTTAGGGTTCGGTTAGGGTTTCGGGTCCGGGTCGGGTTTGATTCGGATCCGACCCGACCCGACCCGTTAAGTCTGGGTTGGTCTGGTTCGGTTTGAGTCAGTTTGGTTTGGTTTAATTTCAATTAAACCGGGTTCAGTCAGGGTTTAATTAGGTATAATTCTACATTGGTTTTTAGGGCTTTAAAAATATTTTCTGAGTCCAATAAATTCACAGAAAATTACCCTATGTCCGGTTTTCCATTTTACACCATAAAATATTATTTTCATAATATTTTAATATTAATTAACATCATTTAAAAATTTTTTAATCACAAAATATCTTAGTTTTAATTCCAAAAAATTACAAAAAAAATTGGAAAAAATGTTTTAAAAATATTCTAAAAAATCAGGGTGTTTACAATCTACCCCCCTTAAGAGGATTGCGTCCTCGCAATCGAAGAATAAACTGCTAAGGGAAAGAACTATGGAAATTACAAGAATGCTTAGGGTATACCTGCATCCGCGAATAAGTGAGGATAACGCTGGCGCATAATATCCTCTCGTTCCCAAGTCGATTCGTCAGGAGAATGATATTTCCAAGCTACACGTACTAGTCTAATTATCTGTCCTCGTAATGTCTTCTCACTAATGTCGAGGATGCCAACTGGTTGTTCTTCATATCTCAAGCTAGGGCCCACTGCGATCTCTGAATGATCGACTACGTGACTTGGGTCGGTCACGTACCTTCTCAGCTGCAAGACATGGAATATGTCATGCACTCCCTCTAAGGATGGAGGTAATGCAAGATGATAAGCCACCTCACCAATGCGCTTTAGAATATCAAATGGCCCGATATACCTCGGGCTCAACTTGCCTCTGCTCCCAAATCTAATAGTACCTTGAGTGGGCGAAATCCTCAAGAATACGTGCTCTCCTTCTTTGAACTCTAGGGGACGCCTGTGTGTATCAAGCCCAATGCTTCTGTCTGTCCTGAGCTACTCGAAAATAATTCTGGATTTGTTTTACCTTCTCCACTGTTTGCATTACCAATTCTGGACCCAGTATTTGATGCTCACCAACGTCACTCCAACATATTGGCAATCTGTACTTTCTACCGTACAATGTCTCGAATGGTGCCATCTGAATGATGGCCTGATAACTGTTGTTGTAGGAGAACTCCACCAAGTGTAAATAATCTTTCCAAGATCCTCCAAAGTCTAGCATACACGATCGCAACATATCCTCCAAGATCTGAATCGTGCGCTCCGATTTACCATCTGTCTGTGGATGGTAAGCTGTGCTGAATTTGAGTCTGGTGCCAAGACTCTCTTGCATGCTTCGCCAAAAATGAGATGTAAATCTTGAATCTCGATTCGATACAATACTAACCGGCACTCCATGTAATCTTATAATTTGTCGTATATACATGTCGGCTAGTACCTCTGTGGACTGTCCTACTCTAAATGGCAAGAAGTGTGCCAATTTAGTGAGTTAATCCACGATAACCTATATCGCATCTCTTCCGCTGGGGCTTCTTGGAAATCCTGTGACAAAATCTATAGTGATATGTTCCCACTTCCATTCTGGTATAGGAAGCGGCTGTAACATACCTGCAGTCCTCTGAAGCTTGGCCTTTACTTGCTGATATACTAAACATTTCTCCACAAATCGTACAATCTCCCTTTTCATTCCATGCCACCAATAATACTGCCTCAAGTCTCGGTACATCTTGGTTCCTCCTGGGTGAACAGAGTACATGGAGCTGTGTGCTTCAGTCATTAACTCCTGTCTCAATTCTCTATTTGGAACATACATGCAATTTTCACACCTTAATGTTCCGTCTTCATGTATGCGAAGTCCTGTCTGCATGCCTGCTTCTGTCTTCTCTTTAAGTCTTCGAAATCTAGCATCAGTGGACAATGCCTCTTTAATCCTCTCCACAAGTGCCGACTTAACTTCGAGATTAGCCAGCAAGCCACTCTGTCATGGTAAAATAACCTCTATCTGAAGCTCCTGTAGATCTCTCAATAGCTCAGGCTGCATCGTCAAGAAATAAGTCGTAGGCTTCCTGCTGAGTGCGTCTGCTACGACATTCGCCTTTCCCGGGTGATACTGCAGATCTATATCAAAGTCTACCATCAATTCAAGCCAACGTCTCTGTCTCATGTTGAGCTCCTTCTGAGTATATACATACTTCAGACTCTTGTGATCAGTAAAGATGTCTACCTTCTCTCCATAAAGATAGTGCCTCCAAATCTTCAGTGCAAATATAACTGCTGCTAGCTCCAGATCGTGCGTTGGGTAGTTCTTCTCATAGACCTTCAACTGTCTCGATGCATAAGCAATAACTTTGCCATGTTGCATCAAAACACATCCTAGTCCACTACCAGACGCATCACTGTAGACAACAAAACCTCCTGACCCTGAAGGAAGAGTCAAGACAGATGCTATTGTTAATCTTCTCTTCAATTCTTCAAAGGCCTTCTGGCAGTCTTCTGTCTATGTAAACTCCTGGTCCTTACATCGCAACTTCGTCATAGGCTCCTCAATCCTTGAGAAATTTTCTATAAACCTCCGGTAATATCCAGCAAGTCCGAGAAAACTTCTCACTTCTGCAACTGATGTGGGTGTAGGCCAAGTTTTTATTGCAGCAACCTTCTCCGGATCAACTGAAAGTCCTTCTTCTGAGATGATATATCCCAAGAAAGGCACTTTATCCATAAAAAACTCACACTTACTGAGTTTGGCATACAACTTCTTCTGCCTTAATGTCTCTAACACAATTCTGAGATACTCCTCATGCTCCTCATGGCTCTTGGTATATACTAGAATGTCATCAATAAACACAACCACAAATTTATCCAAGTACTGATGAAAAACTCTATTCATCAAACTCATAAACACAGCTGGCATGTTGGTTAAACCAAACGGCATTAGCAAGAACTCATAATGTCCATACTTGGTCCTAAAGGCTGTCTTCGGTATATCCTCCTTCCTTACTTTAATCTGATGATAGCCGGATCTAAGGTCAATCTACAAGAATACCCTAGCACCACTCAATTGATTGAATAGATTATCAATGCGTGGTAAGGGATACATGTTCTTGACGGTCACAGCATTTAGTGCCCTGTAGTCAATGCACAACCGTACTGTTCCATCCTTCTTCGGTACAAATAGTATGGGTGCTCCCCAAGGTGAAACACTGGGTCGAATAAAACCCTTCTCCAAACGATCATCAACTTGTTCCTTCAACTCTACTAACTCCTTAGGTGCTAGCCGATATACTGATGAAGTGATAGGCTCTGCTCCTGGGGTTAAGTCTATTGTGAATTCTATTTTCCGATCAGGCGGTAAACCTGGAAGATCATCAGGAAATATATCCACAAACTCTGATATGACTCTTGGGTAACCTGTCTTCCCTTCTTCAGATAGTACCCTAAGAGTAGGCTAAACTCCTTGCTCTACAGCTCCCCGAAGAAACTCAAATTCTGGATGTCCAGGCGGTCTAAATATAACCCGTCCAAGTCGGCAATCAAGAGTCGCATGGTACTGACTTAACCAGTCCATACCAAGTACAACATCATAATCCGGCATAGAAAATATCAGAAATTGAGCTCGCATCTCTCTTCCATAGACTACTACAGAACATGATATACAGACGTCACTAACTGGGATAATTCTACCTTCCGTAAGAATTCTCTTTATCTTCGGAAGGGGTGCGGTAGCTACTCTATGGATGGCTACAAAGCTAGCTGCTATAAATGAATGCGATGCTCCAGAATCAAATAAAGCTACAACTGGTAATGAAGCTACTAAAATAGTACCTGCGATAACCTCTCATGCAGTAGCTTCCTCCTCAACAGCTAATGCAAATGCCTGTCCTCGTCCCTGAGCTTGACCTCTCTGCTGCTGAGCCTGCTGAAATAGAGCTGCCTGTGGTGCCAGTGGTGGTCTCTGCTGATATCCTCCTGGAGCTGGTGGTCTGACTCCTCCAACTCCTGTCTGCGGTGCTCCTACTGCTGGATAAGCTGGTCTTGGTGTAGGTAAAGCTAGTCTCGGTGCTCCCTCTCTGCGCTCAGTGCAGTCTCTGGTTGGATGCTGGTTGGATCTGCAAGCCAGGCATAGTCCCAACTTGCGTCTGTATTCTCTCAATGTGACCTACCTTGCCGCAGTGGTGACAAGTAGGAAGAGATAAGGCCCTGTGTGCTGTTCTCTCTGGCATACTCCTCTGGGATCGTTTTACAGAATCCCCATATAAAGTCCTGGATGGTGCTGATGTGATTGGCCTCCTCAGATTTGACTCTCTTCTAGTGACACGCTCCATGCGTCGTGCTGTTGCAAGGACGTCGGTATATGATGTAGGTGCAACAGATCCAATCAACCTCTGGAGCTCGAACTTCAGTCCGTCAAAGAACTTCTCAGCTTTCTCTTCCTTTGTCAAAATCAAGGTTGGGGCGAAGCGACTCAGACGAATAAATTTTGCGTTGTATTCTTCCACTGACATATTGCCTTGGATAAGGCGGTTGAACTTGTCTCTGAGCTCCGACCGTGCTACTGCTGGAATATACATCTCTTGGAAGAGTCTGGAGAACTCTTCCCAAGTGACTCGGTCCTGTCCGAGCCTCCTCTCTTCTGATAACCACCAATAATGTGCATTTTCAGTCAACTGCATCCTGACCGCAGTCATCCATTTCTTCCTTGGAAGTTCAGCTGCTTCCAACTGGTGCTGTATGTTCGTGAGCCACTCGTGAACTTCAGTTGGCCCCTCTTTGCCAGAAAAGGTACGAGGCTTGAGATGACGAAAATCAGTGATAGATGCCGTCGCTGGTCGCCTAGATGGTGGGTTTGCCTGCTCTAATACAGATACCAGGCTGGTTCTCAAATACTCTGCCTCATGATGCTGAGCCTCTTGCTGAACCTGCTGTTGGGCTTGCATCATGGCATAAATCATCTGAAACATCTGTTGCCCGTCCATGGCTGTCACGCCCCAGTCCCAAAATACGTAGGACTAGGACACGTAAGCATGCCAGCCGCATGGATATGGCAACTCCAATATATGGAAACCAAATCCACACGTACGCTATATTATGAATATAAAATCCACAAGTGGTATAAAATGTAATACAAGTCACAGGGTAAAATCTAATCTCATCCACCAAAATCATATAGAAATAAATAACCAGTATCTATGAAACTAGATCTCAACAGAAGTATCTAAAGGGGATAGTTGGATGGAAACAAATCCACTACCAACTTGAATGGGAAAAATAAATACAATAAGCACAACTCACTCAAACAATAAGTACCAGCTACCAATCACGGCTCGAAGAGAAGACATCCACGGAGCATCTATATCCGTCCAAATCTGTGCTCCTGCAAATACTCAAGAACAGGTACACCTGGCAGCGGACCAGGTCCTCAGAGGGACATAACAAGTATACTTAAACACATGCCAATAAAGTACTGAAATAAACATCCATTGGGGTCGCCTAACCATCTATGTGAATGCAGTTAAGAACACCTTTCCCCACAAGTGAGCTATCTGGCTGAAAACTGGGATTTGGCATGGTTCTCTATTGGAGATCCAGGGGCCTAACAAGGCACGTCGTCTTTTGAACGCCGGTGGCCCGCCTGATAGTACATAATATATAGTGGTCATCATGGCCCGTATCTCCAGCGGAGAATCAGGGCGTACAGGAGAAAATGTGTAAAGGAGCTCAAATGCGGTACTTGTTGTTCTCCCCACCCCATGCTCTAAGCATGTCATGTCCATGACACGATTTGGTCCATAGCCTATTCTTAGTACCCTAGCCCAATCCTGCAACCAAACAAGGACAAGGATGGGGCCACCGTACTACAATAAGCTATGTCCATAACCTCTAATAACTGCTAAGTCTTCTAGCATGCAAAGTTTCTAACAGCAGTTATTCCTAACGCACGGCCCACACGTACAGGAGGCCAACCCCGCACGCAAGTCCGTGATCTCTATATGAGACTCACACTCGTGTAACAACTGTGTCACGGCCAATGAACCTAATGGTGCTACATGATAATGGGGTAGTCTCATGAACAAGGTCAATGCAATACATAAATAAAAATCTATCGCGACGTCACCGTCGCGAGCATTTTATATAACAGTTAAAATATATGAAAAGACAGAAAATAAATATGCATGCAACATATGGAATAAAAATAACAGTACAATGGCAAGGTATACTTGCCTGGCAAGAAAGCTGCAATGTACCAATAACCTGCTCCAAAAGTCGCGCAGAAATAATCCAACATCCTATGTACATATGAATATATACAATAAAATCATTAGTCATTACACTAGTGCACACACAACAATATTTACACTGGACTCAGGGGGTACACTAGGGGCGGCACTAGTCATCTAACACGGTCAATTACGCGTTGAATTACGCGGGTGTCCTAAATTAAATATTGTAGCACAGTCAGTCGTCAAAATAACATGTGTCTAGGCCAGTACGTTAAGGTACGCAAGGCAGGCAATTCATAAGTTTTTAGGGTCAACATGGTCAAGGTAAGTACGGGACAGTCCATGGTGTCCTAGGGTTGTATAATACATATGCATATAGTCACCACTATTAATTAGCATTTAATTACATATACCCTTAAGATTATATAATATATAACTAGTAATTTATTTACATAACTATTGGAATACATATACATATTAAATATGTGCATAAATATATACCAATTAATACTAAGCTAATGATTAACTAAATATACATCTACTAGATATATGTATGTATATTCAGATTGATTAATGTTCGCGTACGCGTACGTGTACGAACGCGAGTTGGGTTTACCGACTCAAGGTCTGCTATCTGCTAACTGCTAACTGTCACTAAGCAATACTAATATCCTAATGACATACACACAAACATATAAAAGGAGAAGACAGACAGGTTCATACCTCGGAGTTCGCTGACCACACCATACAAGTCTTTTCTGAAATCAACAGCATGCATCATCATGCAAAAACAACACATACTTGCTATCTTTGTTCATCTTCTCCACGCCAACTAACTGATTATGAATCTTTTGGCTGCATGTTGCTGACAGCCCAGCTACAATCATTTTTGCATCCACACTGTCCTTAACCTCTGAGATCAGCTTGGATACAGCATAATATGCTGGATCTTCAGTACTTTCAAGAACAAAAAGAAACTCCATAGGCCCTCCATATAGTGATGTTATCCGGGTTCTCCAGTTCTGCAAATTATGTTCTCCAAAGCCTTTCCAGGCATGATGACTGACACTCTCGGTAAGTTCACCTGAGCCGAGTGCTCGAGATCATTTATATCTTCACAAATGAACGCAAAATGGTTGCCACCTTCAATATTATGCTTCATACGTTTTGTTACTCTTTTCCTGACCTATGCAGCCAAGTTCCATCCAAGTGCAAGGGTTAAGCAGATGAAACATCCCTGCATCTGGATGAAGATCAAGAGAGGGCTGCAGCAGAATTTGCTGGCGGAGGCTAAGAAGGGGTCCATAGATTCGAATCCCGCCATTAGAGAGATCTCTATGGACAAGTAGAAAGAAAATCTCAAACCACCATGGCGAGAGAGAGAAAGAGGAAGAGGGAGGAAGACTACTCCGGTGAGGAGGACCGGCCAGGGTCGGGTTGCTCCGGCGATGGGAAGAGCAGCAGGGGCTCGGGGAGGAGTGCAGGCAAGGGGGTGCCGGTGGAGTCGACGGTGGGGGTGAGTCGGCTTCAGGCGAGTCGAGGCGAGTCTCCGGCGATGTTCAGTCGAGCTCGGCGAGGAAGGGAATCCGGCCGAGGCTATCGAGCTGACGGTGGTTAGGCGTTCGTGCAGGCCGGCGGGGAGATGTCGAGATGGAAAGGAGAGGTCGTCGAGATGGCTCGGCGTTAATGGCGGTTCAGCGGAGTCGGCTCCGGCCGTATGCGAGCAGGGGATGGCCGGATGATAGGTCCACGGCTGAGGCGGGTGGTCCGGCGAGGGGTGTCCGACGAGGAAGGATCGGGGAAGGAAGAAGATGAATAAGGCTGATGGTGGTCGGCTGAGTTTAGTTTTGGGGTTTTGTGAAATAGGGAAAAGAAGAGAAAAATTGTTTAAATACATGTTGGACTTTGGGTTTGGGTTGACCTAGTTAGGTGGGCTTGGTCAACACTCTTTGGCTTGGGCCTTTGGCTACAATCCTTGGGTCTTGGCCTCACATGAGGATGATGGGCTAGAAATTACCATATTTAATTGCGAGGGTAGGTTTAAATTATACTGTGTGATGTGCGCGCGTTTGCACATCCCAAAAATTGCGAAAAATCCACATGAAGGGAAAAATAGGTTTCTTCACGAATTGTCCAATGGCGGGGGCACTTTAATACGTTTTTGCATAGAAGCCCTCCGACAATTGGAAAATTTGCGCAAAGGCAGAATTGGATTTAATTAATTTAATTTGAACCGCGCACGATATTCTAGAATTAATTAGGAGTACATGGGATCAAATTTGGTGGGGCAAAATTGTCAGGGCATAGAGGGGACAGTGCAGAATATTAATAAAATTTGGTTTGCACAAAACGGTCCAGATTGTGTCCCCAATTTCAGTTGGGACGCACAAGGGTACAAAATTGGGAATTTATTTCGAATTAAGAAATAACGTCCGCGACGTTTATTGTGCGGCTAAAATGTTGCACAAGAAAGCAATATAATAAGTTGCTCAAGGGTCAGAGAGGTAGGCGGGCACGTCTAGGACAATGTTGTGAAATTCGTAGATAGGCAACGGTTAGTGAGGTGCTCCAATTATCGAGCAACGGTAAGGTGCGCTACGTGTCATAATTATTCCGTAATTAAATTAAATGTCGTGTTCTAATTCAAATTGGTTCAAACTAGCCCTAATTTCACTATCTAAACCAAGTAGCCCTAATTTTGGGTGAGGGGGTTTACAATCTACCCAACTTAAAACAATTTCGTCCTCGAAATTAAACTAGGGTAGGGTTTCTCTATCTAACCTCACTTGATTACAGTCTAAAGAATCCTCCTTAAGTTAACATGGTAGTTTCTACCCAACTTAGAATTTACCCATCTATCATCTAAGGCTATACCTCTAAGAAGGCTATGTCCCAATTTATTTGATCATGTTATTTAATCCTCAAAGTCTTTTAACACCAATTATATCCTCCATGATATGCCCTTAATTACTTAAAAAAAGTAGTCACCAAACAATGTGATTGACCTATGGGGGATACCTAGTACTATCTATATATCAAACTTATACCAAGCAAGACGTTTCGTCTTTTCGAAATAAGGAAAGACGTAGATCAATAAATAAGAGTTCAAGGGAGAAGTAATAGAATGCAAGTATGGGGATCAAGGCGTTTCAAGGAATCCAATTGGGAATTGTCAAGGCAGTTGTGGACTGAAATCCCATTTGGTAAATCCGCATTCGCATGCTCGTATTAGTACAGTTATGTACTTGATATGATATGCTCTGACATGTCTAGGGCAAGTATATTCGTCTACTAATCCCTACATATCTCAATCCACGTAAAGTAGTTATGCGAAGGGCGAACCAAGCGTACTAAGGTTGATCAGACCGTAATACACTGATTCTGAAATGTATTAGTGTAGTACTCCAATAATACATGTCATGAACAGGCTCGATAAAGGATAAGCCTGCAAAACTAGGCTATAATAGCAGCATAAGTCAAGGTAGTACAGAGATTATAGATACGCTGGATTATGATGAGAGATGTTACAAAATAATTCAAGTTGCAAAAACAAAACATCATAAGCAAAAATAACAAAAGACTCTACAATCTCTACAGTTATCATACAACCTCCTTGTCTAAGTCGCTAGTCGACAGAATAGGGCATGAACCTCTAAATTCTACCGTCTGAATTAATACTGTCTTCTACTGCTAGCATACAATTAATGTTATCTCCTTATGCAAGTCTAAAGTCGGTGTCATTTGGTTATACTTCGCCAATGGGTTTAAGAGGACTGCGTGATACTAGGTGGTGAGGTATACTACCCAACTTAAAAGAATTAAACTAATACGGTGATAGTCTCAAGAGGGTCCTACACAATAATCTTGCATATGTAAATAAAATAGAAACTCTTTATTAGGGTATATGAGGAAAAATCTTGGTATTGATTAGGGTATCCTATTGTATTATATAGGTAAGGGTCACCTTAAGTCTTAATCATAGCACTTACAAGCAAGTGTCAATGGTAAGGATAGAAGAGTTACTAGCCGTTAAAGGGGAAGAGTCTAACTTGTATCGAGGTAAGGGTACAAATTACGTGATTTAAACTAAGGGTTAATCATTGGTCACAATCTACAAAACAACTTAAACTTATCAAGTTCTAACTACCAAGCATAAAAATTTCACATTCAAGGCTACAACTATAATCCTAGTAAACTGTGAGCCCTTAACAAAGAAGAAATTTGCTTGGCCTACTACCCGAAGTGTCAGATGGCACGAGTTGAAAGATGAAGAGAAGAAACGTAATTAGCCGTCGCACAATAGCGAGCGCTATGGTCGCATGGAAAACAATATATAAAATAAAGGTAGAGGGCTCTAGATAGCATCATGGTTCTCTAAGGGGAGTGGGGTGTTAGTTGCTATGTTCGGGGTATGATCAAGGGAGAAGGGTTGATTACATTCCTCTAGGCTTCCTAGGGTGCTGTCTACTAATAACAAGACAATGATATAAGTTTACCATTCTCCAATACTTATCTAACTGCGAGGGTTGGGTTCAGTCATAATATTCAATTTTTGGTTCTCCATTGGTTCCTCAATACTAGGGTCAAACATTATGGTAAAACTTCTAACTATCTCTAGTAGTGTCTATACTACTCAAGTCTTCATAATACATCCGGGGTAATGGTAAACCAATTATAGGGATCAGGGATTCTAGGGTTCGCTAGATATTCTAAACTTAGTGGTGTATCTATAATCTCGTTGTATTCTAAATAGGTGTGCTACTCTAATTATCATCTAACAACAGGAACTTCTATATTCTGGGAGAAGGCTATACTTAAAGAACTATTAGGGAAGCACAGGAATCAAGCAGGATGTAATATTTCAAATTGAACAGATAGGAGGAAGATGAATCATAGTCAATGTGGATGAGATCCTATACTCTAGTCCTAGGTGCAGGCTTGTTCGGTACAGCAACGTAACCGAGACAATATGCTCTTGACCTGCATGGGCCACCACAAAAACATGTCACGCCCCAGTCCCAAAATACGTAGGACTAGGACACGTAAGCATGCCAGCCGCATGGATATGGCAACTCCAATATATGGAAACCAAATCCACACGTACGCTATATTATGAATATAAAATCCACAAGTGGTATAAAATATAATACAAGTCACAGGGTAAAATCTAATCTCATCCACCAAAATCATATAGAAATAAATAACCAGTATCTATGAAACTAGATCTCAACAGAAGTATCTAAAGGGGATAGTTGGATGGAAACAAATCCACTACCAACTTGAATGGGAAAAATAAATACAATAAGCACAACTCACTCAAACAATAAGTACCAGCTACCAATCACGGCTCGAAGAGAAGACATCCACGGAGCATCTATATCCGTCCAAATCTGTGCTCCTGCAAATACTCAAGAACAGGTACACCTGGCAGCGGACCAGGTCCTCAGAGGGACATAACAAGTATACTTAAACACATGCCAATAAAGTACTGAAATAAACATCCATTGGGGTCGCCTAACCATCTATGTGAATGCAGTTAAGAACACCTTTCCCCACAAGTGAGCTATCTGGCTGAAAACTGGGATTTGGCATGGTTCTCTATTGGAGATCCAGGGGCCTAACAAGGCACGTCGTCTTTTGAACGCCGGTGGCCCGCCTGATAGTACATAATATATAGTGGTCATCATGGCCCGTATCTCCAGCGGAGAATCAGGGCGTACAGGAGAAAATGTGTAAAGGAGCTCAAATGCGGTACTTGTTGTTCTCCCCACCCCATGCTCTAAGCATGTCATGTCCATGACACGATTTGGTCCATAGCCTATTCTTAGTACCCTAGCCCAATCCTGCAACCAAACAAGGACAAGGATGGGGCCACCGTACTACAATAAGCTATGTCCATAACCTCTAATAACTGCTAAGTCTTCTAGCATGCAAAGTTTCTAACAGCAGTTATTCCTAACGCACGGCCCACACGTACAGGAGGCCAACCCCGCACGCAAGTCCGTGATCTCTATATGAGACTCACACTCGTGTAACAACTGTGTCACGGCCAATGAACCTAATGGTGCTACATGATAATGGGGTAGTCTCATGAACAAGGTCAATGCAATACATAAATAAAAATCTATCGCGACGTCACCGTCGCGAGCATTTTATATAACAGTTAAAATATATGAAAAGACAGAAAATAAATATGCATGCAACATATGGAATAAAAATAACAGTACAATGGCAAGGTATACTTGCCTGGCAAGAAAGCTGCAATGTACCAATAACCTGCTCCAAAAGTCGCGCAGAAATAATCCAACATCCTATGTACATATGAATATATACAATAAAATCATTAGTCATTACACTAGTGCACACACAACAATATTTACACTGGACTCAGGGGGTACACTAGGGGCGGCACTAGTCATCTAACACGGTCAATTACGCGTTGAATTACGCGGGTGTCCTAAATTAAATATTGTAGCACAGTCAGTCGTCAAAATAACATGTGTCTAGGCCAGTACGTTAAGGTACGCAAGGCAGGCAATTCATAAGTTTTTAGGGTCAACATGGTCAAGGTAAGTACGGGACAGTCCATGGTGTCCTAGGGTTGTATAATACATATGCATATAGTCACCACTATTAATTAGCATTTAATTACATATACCCTTAAGATTATATAATATATAACTAGTAATTTATTTACATAACTATTGGAATACATATACATATTAAATATGTGCATAAATATATACCAATTAATACTAAGCTAATGATTAACTAAATATACATCTACTAGATATATGTATGTATATTCAGATTGATTAATGTTCGCGTACGCGTACGTGTACGAACGCGAGTTGGGTTTACCGACTCAAGGTCTGCTATCTGCTAACTGCTAACTGTCACTAAGCAATACTAATATCCTAATGACATACACACAAACATATAAAAGGAGAAGACAGACAGGTTCATACCTCGGAGTTCGCTGACCACACCATACAAGTCTTTTCTGAAATCAACAGCATGCATCATCATGCAAAAACAACACATACTTGCTATCTTTGTTCATCTTCTCCACGCCAACTAACTGATTATGAATCTTTTGGCTGCATGTTGCTGACAGCCCAGCTACAATCATTTTTGCATCCACACTGTCCTTAACCTCTGAGATCAGCTTGGATACAGCATAATATGCTGGATCTTCAGTACTTTCAAGAACAAAAAGAAACTCCATAGGCCCTCCATATAGTGATGTTATCCGGGTTCTCCAGTTCTGCAAATTATGTTCTCCAAAGCCTTTCCAGGCATGATGACTGACACTCTCGGTAAGTTCACCTGAGCCGAGTGCTCGAGATCATTTATATCTTCACAAATGAACGCAAAATGGTTGCCACCTTCAATATTATGCTTCATACGTTTTGTTACTCTTTTCCTGACCTATGCAGCCAAGTTCCATCCAAGTGCAAGGGTTAAGCAGATGAAACATCCCTGCATCTGGATGAAGATCAAGAGAGGGCTGCAGCAGAATTTGCTGGCGGAGGCTAAGAAGGGGTCCATAGATTCGAATCCCGCCATTAGAGAGATCTCTATGGACAAGTAGAAAGAAAATCTCAAACCACCATGGCGAGAGAGAGAAAGAGGAAGAGGGAGGAAGACTACTCCGGTGAGGAGGACCGGCCAGGGTCGGGTTGCTCCGGCGATGGGAAGAGCAGCAGGGGCTCGGGGAGGAGTGCAGGCAAGGGGGTGCCGGTGGAGTCGACGGTGGGGGTGAGTCGGCTTCAGGCGAGTCGAGGCGAGTCTCCGGCGATGTTCAGTCGAGCTCGGCGAGGAAGGGAATCCGGCCGAGGCTATCGAGCTGACGGTGGTTAGGCGTTCGTGCAGGCCGGCGGGGAGATGTCGAGATGGAAAGGAGAGGTCGTCGAGATGGCTCGGCGTTAATGGCGGTTCAGCGGAGTCGGCTCCGGCCGTATGCGAGCAGGGGATGGCCGGATGATAGGTCCACGGCTGAGGCGGGTGGTCCGGCGAGGGGTGTCCGACGAGGAAGGATCGGGGAAGGAAGAAGATGAATAAGGCTGATGGTGGTCGGCTGAGTTTAGTTTTGGGGTTTTGTGAAATAGGGAAAAGAAGAGAAAAATTGTTTAAATACATGTTGGACTTTGGGTTTGGGTTGACCTAGTTAGGTGGGCTTGGTCAACACTCTTTGGCTTGGGCCTTGGGCTACAATCCTTGGGTCTTGGCCTCACATGAGGATGATGGGCTAGAAATTACCATATTTAATTGTGAGGGTAGGTTTAAATTATACTGTGTGATGTGCGCGCGTTTGCACATCCCAAAAATTACAGAAAATCCACATGAAGGGAAAAATAGGTTTCTTCACGAATTGTCCAATGGCGGGGGCACTTTAATACGTTTTTGCATAGAAGCCCTCCGACAATTGGAAAATTTGCGCAAAGGCAGAATTGGATTTAATTAATTTAATTTGAACCGCGCACGATATTCTAGAATTAATTAGGAGTACATGGGATCAAATTTGGTGGGGCAAAATTGTCAGGGCATAGAGGGGACAGTGCAGAATATTAATAAAATTTGGTTTGCACAAAACGGTCCAGATTGTGTCCCCAATTTCAGTTGGGACGCACAAGGGTACAAAATTGGGAATTTATTTCGAATTAAGAAATAACGTCCGCGACGTTTATTGTGCGGCTAAAATGTTGCACAAGAAAGCAATATAATAAGTTGCTCAAGGGTCAGAGAGGTAGGCGGGCACGTCTAGGACAATGTTGTGAAATTCGTAGATAGGCAACGGTTAGTGAGGTGCTCCAATTATCGAGCAACGGTAAGGTGCGCTACGTGTCATAATTATTCCGTAATTAAATTAAATGTCGTGTTCTAATTCAAATTGGTTCAAACTAGCCCTAATTTCACTATCTAAACCAAGTAGCCCTAATTTTGGGTGAGGGGGTTTACAATGGCTTGCCCTGGCGGGAAAACTGGCATCTGTGGAGTGAACTGTGGCAGAGGTGGGATGTCATCACGCCGAAACCTTGGATTAGGCTGGCCGGTTTGATTTCCTTGAGATGATTGTCCTCCATTCCCTGGTGTCACTCCGTCTACATAAGTAACCACAGCATCGTGTGGTGTATCCAAGGGGTTCTCATCTCCGTTTCTGGGATCCATTACTCTACAACCAAAAGATAAACTATAAGAACGCTCGGAGGAATCAACACAGGATGCAAATCAAGTAATTAGTTCGAGTTCGATATAGAGTTCAAAAATGGTTCAAATAATGGATGAGATCCTATAACTTATCCTATCCTTAGGGCAGGCTTGTTCGGTCCCTAAGTTAAAGCCGAACTATTTAGTCGTAGACCTGCATGGGCCACCACAAAAACCATGTCACGTCCCAGTCCCAATATACCGAGGGACTAGATACGTGGCAATGGCCAGCAGCACACACTGATGGACAAACCCAATTTAATGGATCCATCAGAGCATACTTAAGCTATAAAATAAAGTCTATGACAACATGGAACAACTAATCTCATCCACACAAGATAAAATATGATCCACAGATATAAGAAATATAAACCATCAACCAGTCTTAACAAAGTGCTTCGGAGAACAACCCGATAAAAATCTGATATAAAGGTTCAACAGACCAAAATATAAATGACTGAATAAAGTAAATACTGAGCATGAAACATATATGCTCAGGAAAAGTCTTCATCTAACTCTTCGTCCTCGGGTGTCGGTACAGCTCCTATATCAGCTCCTGCTATTGTCCCGTATACCTCGGGATAGATCTCGTCTGCAAATCCTGGGGACATAATCCGGATCCAGATCCTCAGGGGACATAGCAAGGTACAGATAATACAAGCCAAAATAAATGCAGTGCAGCAAATAATGAAATAAATAGGGTAAGTATGTAACCATCTATGTGAAATGCAAGTGAGAGCATCACGAGTACTCAGGCTGAGCCACTACAAGCTCTGTATCGGGGAACCGGTAGCAGTAATAATGAGTAATGGACCAAGCTCGGGTTTAGAGTCTTGCGCCTCACAATAATAGGGGTTATATATATGATCAGCCTGTAGCCTGTGTGTCTCTCCCCACCCAATGTAACCACATGTCTCATGTCCATAACGTCTCATGTACATGTCACGCAAGATCATAGCTAATGCAGCAAGTCATATAGTATCTATGAATATAATGTCTATGTCATAAACCTGTATCCTATACAGAATCACCATGAGTATCTCAGGAAGATTTTGTCTCATAAATAGTGTCAAGTGTCTTGGGTTATAGTGTACTTGATAAGACAAGTACGAGAATGTAAAGGGGTCACGAATGTCCATCTCTACATGACAATACACAACACCGCGTACGGTGTTGGCACTCGACTAGTAATCGAACGCTAAGTAAGTCACACGGTCCTAGGTTAAACATGCACAATAATATAAATGAAGCAAGGGAAATATGTAACAATACTGCAGAGTTTGGCAAGGTACACTTGCCTGGGATTTGAATACCAACAGATGTCCCTGTATCAGTGGATCCTGCAGGTACTCCTCCAAAAGCTATAATAAACATCACCAACAGTCTCAAAAAATATCAAATAGCTAAAAACGCCTGTCCTTGAGTCTAATTTGGACACAAAGGCAAAAATAATATTTCTGGGTTAAAGCGGGGTCCACATGTGGGCCACTTTGCACCGAAAAATGTGGCAGGAAGAAAGGTCTCTAAATTCGTCCAACTTAGTGTTAACAAGTCAGGAACGATGATACGAACCCAATGGAACTTCCAGAATTGGATTCCGATGAGCCGATCACAAAATCGCCCGTCAAGTGGAGCCGGTGGGGCCTACGATACGCGATTTTGTCAATGTTCTCAGAATCGAACCAAACTTGGGTCACAGAACCAGCGTATTGCTACAAGTCCGATGGCGTAAGTTTTGTCTCGATCCGACGTGTGTACACAAAGTTACAACGTGTTCCAGAATAGGCGGATACTGGGCGTTGTCGGTGGATACGCGTTGATTTCGGTGTGCACGCACATCCGAATCGACTTCTGCGAAATCCTGCACGTCCATATCAACGGCGCACACGTTTCGGTGAAGACCGCGTGTGACCAAGTCGTCCCGTTTGACGGGGCGCACTCAGTTCCGGGGTGAAATAGGGTATTGGTTTTCCTGTTTTTGGATCGCGGTTTGCGATCACCACAGGACACGACGCACCGAGCGAGTTGCACGGGCATCAAGAGGGTTACACAGTCGACGCGACACAACTGACGGAACAGAAAACGAAATAACGAGGAGAGAGAACGGGTTACCTGAACAGGGCTCCGTGAACCGAGAATTCTCGTATCCGGGATGCTGTCTCGTATCCTGGTCACCGTGTCCGCTGTGTCGGCTCCACACAGGATCTGTGTCATGGCTAGGGGCTGTGTCCGGAGACCGCTGAGTGGACTCGCCGACGGAGGGTGGCTCGGCCTAGGGCGTCCGGGTTGGTGGTCGACGCCGGTGGAGTCGACGGAGAGGAAGTCGAGGGCTGTGGGTTGAGGTGGTGCTGGTCGAGCGGGGTGCTCGGTGCAGCGGCGTAGGGGAGTGGTGGTGGATGGTCGAGGGGGTATTTGGGTTAGGGCTGATGGCGAGACGGCGGAGCGGTGGAGGGTCGTCGGCTGTGGTTTCGATGGGGGAGCGGCGGAGTCATGGTGGAGATGGAGAGGTGGTTGTGGAGGCGGTGATCGGTCGGTTGAGCGGAGGAGAGGACGACGGGGGAGTAGGGTTCAGGCGAGGGGAAGTTCGTCGACGGCTAAGCTGCGGCGGCGGGGTTGATGAGAGAGAGAGGGTGCGGCGCCGACTACACGAACGTCGAGGCATTTATAGTCTGAACAGTGAATCCGGGGGAATCCGATTTAGGGTTCGGTTAGGGTTTTGGGTCCGGGTCGGGTTTGATTCGGATCCGACCCGACCTGACCCATTAAGTCTGGGTTGGTCTGGTTCGGTTTGAGTCAGTTTGGTTTGGTTTAATTTCAATTAAACCGGGTTCAGTCAGGGTTTAATTAGGTTTAATTTTACATTGGTTTTTAGGGCTTTAAAAATGTTTCTGAAGTCCAATAAATTCACAAAAATTTACCCTATGTCCGGTTTTCCATTTTATACCATAAAATATTATTTCCATAATATTTTAATATTAATTAATATCATTTTAAAATCTTTTAATCACAAAATACCTTAGTTTTAATTCCAGAAAATTACAAAAACAATTGAGAAAAATATTTTAAAAATATTCTAAAAAATCAGGGTGTTTACAGTATCAAGTCTGATAGTCGAGTGGAATGACTATAATGAAGTAGTAACAAGGATCTCTAAACAGTGGTAATAATATCACAGATACTCCGAGGGTAAGATCTCCTCAGTCTGGTAAGTATCATCAGGTCCAGGTCTGTACTCCTGCGGATACTCCTGCTCGTCCATATCTGGAAAGGGACCAGGTCTTCAAAGGGACGCAACAAGATACATAATAATATGCCAATAAAGTACTGAAAAGTAAACATCCAATGGGTCGCCTAACTGTCTAAGTGAATGCAGTTTGAGAACAACTTTCCACCAATTGGGCTATCTGGTTACAAATGTGGGTTTGGCATAACTCTCTCGGAGAATCAGGGGCCTCAAAGCATGTCGTCTTTTGAACGGCAGAGGCCGCCAATTGTAAATGGGGTTATCGTCGTCCGTACCTCCAGTGGAGCTTCCGGGTTACAAAAGAAAAAAGTGCAAATGAGCCCAAATGTCTTACTTGTTGTTCTCCCAACCCCATGCTCTAAACATGTCATATATATGACACGATAATACATCTAGTAACTGCCAGGTCTACTAGCATGAAAAGTTTCTATCAGCAGTCATCCCTAACGCATGACCCATGCGTACAGGAGGCCAGACCTGTCACGCAGTTCGTGATCTATATGAGACTCACAACTCGTGTAACAACTATGTCTGGGCCAATGAATCTAATGATGCTCCATAATACTGGGGTGGTATCATAAAGTAGGTCCAAAAATCTACATAAATAAACAGGATACGACGACACCGTCGTTGCACCCAAGTTTCCTTGGACGCACAATTTAAATAGAGTTAAAATAAATAAACTAAATAAGCAGAAATAAATTATGCATGTATCATATGGAATATAAATATTAGTACAATGACAAGGTATACTTACCGAGCAAGAGTTCTGTATAGTGCACGTCCAAAACAGTGTTAAGTTTAGTGAAAGAAGAATTATAGTTAGGGTTTGGGAGAGTTGTAATATATATAGAGAATAAGAGGCGGTGGAAATAATTTAGTGGTCTTAAAAGCCACTGCCGCTGCTGTTTCTTTCTTTCTTTGTTTGGTTTTGGTTTCAGTTGAGGGGTATTTAGTAATACTAGAGTTAAGAAGCGGTGGAATGGGAAGGCTCACACGCGCAGAGTAGGAAAATCAATGTTGGGTTTTGCTACTGCTGCTGCTGATATTTCCTTCTCCTAACTGGTCCGGGTTCAAGCGGGTAGGGTAGGCTAAGGGGTTTGGGTTTCGGGTAGAGATCCAATAGGAATTATATATATATATATATATATATATATATATATATATATATATATATATATATATATATATATATATATATATATATATATATATATACATATATCTATTCCTAGAAAATTCTAAAAATTATATTGGTGCATATCATTAAGCTAGCAACTGTCCAAAGGGTCTCCTACATGGAATAAATTAGAAAAATTTATAATGGCTCCATAAATCCTCTAAGTGCACAAACATCTCAGATAAAAATTAAATAAAATCTATACTCCCTATTTAGCTCATAAGTATAGGTTAAAATAATTAATAAAAATAATTAATACGGTTTTCAGAATTAGGGGTTTTACAATATATACAACGGGGAACAGTTGATCAAAGAGGTGGAGCGTCGAGTTCTAAAATTCTCCAATATTTTCTCGTACTCAGCCAGGGGGATTTTGGGTCTCTTCAGCAATGGTAGTACCAGACAATAGTTTTTTTTTCTAGGTGGGGGGTGGGTATTTTTGTCTAGCTATTTTAGGCCCACGAGCCTTTGCAACCTGTTTTTCTCGTGGGGTATATTTGTAAAGGCGTTTAGCATTTTGGTCTTTATTTATACATGAGTATATATATATATATATATATATATATATATATATATATATATATATATATATATATATATATGACGTTATTCTTCTCGTGACTTTGGCGACAAAAGGGTCTTGGACAAGGGGACTGTTAGCGAAGATGACCATTGAGCAAATCGAAAAAGGGGACCCTTGACCTCCTAGTCTTGGGACACCAACTCATAGAGAAGCAATTGCATCCATATGGGAAATTGAGAGGTGACTGCAACGAGAACTCATGTGGGCACTCCTGTGGGCGAAGCGTTAGTCTTAGTTGATGCGGCAGGAGGCAAGACCATGATTAATCATTAGCAAGGAGCGTTATGGTTAATTTTGAAAACTCAACATTTTATGTCACATTAGAGATTGTGCAACTAGATGGAGTAGACACGAAGGAGGGCTGTCATACGGTAGAAACAAAGATGAGGAGGAAGGGGATCCATCTTCCTAAGGCGACAAGGGATCATGTTTGCAGAGAGAAAATGGAGCCTCATAAGGTTGTGGTAAACCATATATCTGTTAAAGCGAGAAAATCGTGGGTGGATTCGCAACTTCACAAAAAACTGAGTCTTCCAATCAACAAGGTCAATGGTAGGAGGATTCCCACTTCAGGAGCAATATGGGACAACTCTTTGAAGGAACCGATAGGGTTGACATATACAGAGGGAAAATCATCCTCAAAGATTAATTTGATCAGCACCCAAGCGAACAATTATCGGTGGTCATTTATAATTCTACTCCAATCTCCCGGACAACCTTGTGTAAACTGGAAAAATCTAAACTTATGTGGAACTGCAATACATCGAGAAGGCGGTGGTAGATGGAGAGTGAATAGAAAAAATCACTATAATGGATATCGTCGAGGCGATGGGGTACTAGCAATACACTATAATGATATATGTGGTGGGGTCTAGGCTATTCTATGGAACTTGCTTGAATACGCGCTTAAGGAGTAGAGGCCGAAAGGTGATATGCAAATCTTCTTGTGGGTCCCTAGCAAAATATATCGGCCCGATTATGGAAAATAGACTATGGTTGTTTAACATGCACTTAGTAGTCATCAAAAAATGGGACCCATCATCCAATTTTGAAGCTATGGACCATCCCTTTATTATGAAGATGGGCATTTTGGTCAGTATTCCACTACGGACATACTTGCCCATTGCACAACCCTAGTGGCTATCCTATGTGTGGGTCTTCATGGAGGTCAATGCTAATGATGTGCCATCAAGGAAAGTTGTAACGCCATAGTACCCAAACATGAAGAACGGGGGTATAAGTCAACCATATACGTACTACGATATATGGCAATATTCTGCAATACGATCACAACTATACCTAGACAATAATGTATATACTATAATATAAGTCTATATAGGGTTTCACAGATACACCATATCTTATTCATTCAATAATAAATAGTAATAATATAGAACCTATAAGATAAAATAAGGCATCTCTGATGCTCTATCATAATGATCATGAAGCTAGCTATACAAAATAAAAATATAGCACATTATCAAGTCATATATGATTAGGTCATCAACTACAGTCTAATGTACACAATTATGCTGTCAAAAATGACTGGGAAACATGTGTAATGCCCCGCTCTGCGCGATAAAGTAGACTGGTTTGTTGGCTCAAAGGGCTTGATTGGACTTGGTTTTATGCAAAAAAACCATTCATAGTCTTCATGATTGGGACGAAGGCGATTCGTCAATGGTGGGTGGTTTTGATCCTTCTATCCTTTACCTTCACACATAATAAAATGATGTTAATAGTCTTGTTTCCATATTACATAAGATTTATAAATGCTAATTAAAAAAAAGAACTAATTTAGATAAAAAGAGTAATAACATTGCTGTTAACTTGCTGTTATAGAATATAAAATATTAAACTTTTGATATAGACTTATATAAGAAAGAGTTATTTTTATGTTATATATAAACTACATTGTTGTTATTATGTTATCATATGAAATATTGTACTACTGTTACTAACATGTGGAATATTTTATTTTTGTTATAGAGATGGAGTTTGTAGATGACGGTTTGGGACAATTGAGTCGCCAAGGTAGAAATTCCTGGACTGGAAAGTAAGTAAATTTGGAAATATCTAGACTTAAAAGAATAGTGCGAGCGATGGTTCGAGGAAGTGTGGTAGTGGAAAATAGAACATATTGTATAGTTATTTCAGTTTATGTACCATGCATATGCTTTATAGTTAAAATAATCACCTAATTACATGGTCATTGGACAACTTATGCACAATGTTTGTGTTCCTCAAACAATTATTAGGGTACTAGAACCAGGTTGGCCTAGGGGAAGCAAGGATAATAATTATTGAGCACGTGTATTTTAGGACCTTCAGTGAGGCTAGATACCTACACGCGGAAGGATCATCGTCTTATCATAAATAGTCCAGGATAGATTGTTGTTCCAGTGACAGTCATATAGTTAGACAACATGCTAACATCAATATGTTTGTAAGCCTATCTATTTGTTTACAAGGATGAATTTATGACACACTTATATTTTATAAAGACTAACAATTGATGTAAGGACATATTTATACACATCTATATATTATGAAGGGTACAATTGGTTGCGGGGAAGGATGGTAACATTGGATAGTATTCGTTGTGTCAACCAAACATAAGCATGTCTCTCCTCCCAGCTTCTCATCCCTTTATAAAACCCCATATATATATATATATATATATATATATATATATATATATATATATATATATATATATTCTTGAATCCATGCTAATATATAAATATAAACATGCATGATTTAAACATTAGAAGCTAGAATCACACACACACACACACACACACACACACACACACACACACACACACACACACACATATATATATATATATATATATATATATATATATATATATATATATATATATATATATAAATTTAAAAATAAAATTAACATTATAGTTTTAGAAATTAAAATTTGAATATAAAGATGACTTGTCTTGTTTTTTCAAGTGAAGGAGGTGTGTCCTTATATTGAAAAGTGAAGGAAAAGAGCGTGTGCTCTCTCTCTTTCTACCTAGGGGTGCTCTCGTATTTTGTATGGAGAGACTTGTATGTCCTTGGTTTTGGTAGAGAAAGAGTATGTGTTTTTCTCTTTCTCTAAAGAGAATGAGAAAGAAAAGTATGAAAATACTAAGAGTGAAGAGAAGTGAAGAAGAGGTGGTGTAGTGGTGTTCTTCTAGGTTTGATAGGAGATGGATAGAGGTAACGAGAGGGTTAGTAGTGTCCGACCTCTTAGTAAGAAGAGAAGATAAAAGAAGAGAAATAATAGTAAAGAAAGAAGAGGGAAAGAATAAGAAAAGAAAAAAGAACTCTTAAGAACTAAGTAAGAAGCTAAGAGAATAAATGAGAAGAAATAAAAAGTAAGTAGAAAGAAGGAGAAAAGTGTGAAAAGAAGGAGAAGTCCCCTTAGAACAATGAGGTGAAGTAGGTTGGTGACAAGTAGGTTAAGCTAGTAGCTAACAAGCAATATGTGACAAGCAAGTAGGTGACAAGTAGGTCAAAATTCTCTCTTATTATAAATATCTTTTTTCATACAAAATATATTAATACAATAATGTTATTCTGGAAGACAATTATAATATCCTTATAGTATGCACCATCGTGTAGGAGTGGAGGTAGATCCTTGGGCTCTACTACTAAATATGGAAAACAAAATTAGAGAGGGGCTGGAAATTATTCTGGAAATAATTCATCGTGGCCCAGAAAAAATAAGCGAGAGGGGTTGGGTCCTTTGGTAACTAGTCTATGGGCTTTGTCGTTAGAATACATTTGGACTTAGGATTTAGGAAAAAATCAAATAAATTTTTTTAAAGGAGAAGTATTGTTTTGACAAAAATAATTTGAAATGATCTATGGAATAGATAAGAATGTTTGATATTTTGACTTGAGTTGGACCTTAAACTTTATTGAGTCAAAAGAATATATATAGGGTTTAATTCATAAGTCTTAATAGAGAAGGAGTTTGAAAACTTATTCTAAAATAGGAAATAGGAGTTTGAAAAGTTTTAACAATAGTGGTTGGTTAAAATCCTAAAGAATGTAGAAGTTAATAGAGGTAAGGAAGAAGATGATCCATCGAGAGCCGTATGATTGTAACTACAACCTCACATCTCTTAGTCATTCATAGGACGTTAGGAGATGCAACGAATAAGTAATAAATATACAATAACACAATTGGTCTATACTGTGATGAGTTTCCCATTCTAACAGGTTCTCCCAATAGCACTCTAAATCCTAAGTACTATTAGGTCAGACCTGCATAGGTCACCACTAAAAATGTGTCACATCCCGCGCCCGGTTGTTCGGGTACGAGTTGTGAATGCCCAGCCTACGTTATCGTTGACAGCGGTAGTCAGTTGTCTAGACCTCAAATAATCTTTAATGTATAATCATGATCAACTCATCACAACTATCTAGACACATTTTTCATCATGAACAATCACCACAATCTACTATTGTTTTTATTACATATCTTTTACAGATAATGTACAAGAACAAACTCGGTGAATGTAAAAACGACAATCATCAATAATACGATACATCCACAACACAAACCAATCAACAGAAATAAAACTAATCAACAGTCTAAGTTTCCAAAGAAGTGTTCTCCATGTCTGGGGTAGTCTCCAGACTAGCATCACCTATAGTCTCCTCCTGGGAACCATAGAAAGTAGAATATACTATATCATCATTACCTGTCACGGTTATCCAGTCATGAAGGAGCAAAGTAACATACACATCTCACATTGCTATACAATATGATACAAAAATAATAATATAACACATAATAGATGAAATGACAATAACCATGGAAAGCAAGAATAACTGTCTACATGCTCTAACTACGTGTGGAACATGTACATGGAACACTATCAAGCATGTAGGGGCTAGATCGGGAATCAGACATTCCATAAAGTGTGATGCTATCAGTCACACACATATATAAATGGATATCTGACACGTCTCGCAACAGTGCTAACAGACATGTAATTGTCCAAGGCTAGAAAAACCACATGCCCTTCTAGTGTTCCCCCTCCCGAAACGACAAGACACAACATGACACGTGAAAAATGTGCAAAAATAGTAAACATGCATGGAATATTACATAAAAAAAGTAAGACAATATGCACTTGCCTTGGTCCTTGGAATGGGTGATAGTGTGGAAAGATCCTCCTAGAAAAGTAAGGTCCACATGTTAGTTCCATAGGGTTATCTATAATATTGAAAATTCTAATTAATCCCTCAATGTCTGACTAACAATTTTATTTACAAAATTGTTACTATTCTTTACAGAGTTGACTATAGTGACTGGATCGGCCATTTGACAAATAATCTAATTAATTTGCTAGCCTAGCCCCGAGTCCAAACACATTGCCTATCCTAGGCCAAAAATACAATTTAAATGTTCAACTCTGTTGTGAACATTTGGTTAATGTAAAGTTCCGTTTTATTCAGACTTTTAAGTTCGTCAGAACATAAATTAGTTTGTATAATGAACCGAACCCATACTCCACCAACTTCATACTACATAAATAAGTTCAAAAGAATTCCTCACCCACTATAAACCTGAGCAACAAAAGTCCTCTGCGAACATGAGAACGACGCTCTTACCGAATCATCAATGGAGGAGCATACTTGTCGTGCTCGGAGAACCGTAGGTTGCCGTCGATCTGTACACCTCTGTAAGTCACCATCGTCGAAGCCTCTGCTTCGCCGCTGGTCCACGCCGGAAAGGATTTGTCGTCGTTCGCCACCTGCTGCTGTCGAAGTCGCTGCCGAGAAAATCATCGATTGTCGTCATCGTCGATCCATGCGCCTCGTCGGAGGAGAAGTCGCGATTGGTCGGAGCTCACGTCGGTTGGAGTGCTACGCGCCTCGGAAGGAAGGACTCGTCGGAGTTCGCCTAGCGCGAAGGAAGAAGCGTTGTCATGGCCGTCGATTCTCGAGCTTCTCGAGCTCAGACGCGCACAGGAAATTGGAATATGTGGGCTCTGTGTTCTTGAACACATAGGAAGAGAAAGTGGGTCGGGTGGGTTTAATGGAAACCGTGGTTTGATCCACAGGCTTAGCGCCAAAGAAATGGGGTTGGGAAAAATGTGTGGGAATTTTTTTTTATTTGGAGTAGAATCTAGTGGGAATTTAAGGTCCTATTTTTAAGGTTTCAAGGAAAGTTAGTCCCAAGTTAGTTAGAGGGATGTTACAAGGAATATTCTAATTCTCTTTCTAGATGTTTCACTCCTCTATATTATTATTATTATTATTAGTATTATTATTTATTATTATATTGAATTCAATCTTAGCTTTAGATCAATACAAATATGAGCATACCTTATATAGACTATGTACATATAGTTAGAGCTTTTATAATTAAGCTCAGAATAAAGAAATCTGAATAAGAATATTGTCACACCCCGCTCCTAATAAACGGTGAGTTGAGTACGTAACCAACATCCCCAAGCTACGTGCTTTATGAATAAACCTTTATTCGTAACAACGATTGTTGTCTGTAAGTTCTAGGATAAAGTATAGGGTAAAGCTAAACCATCAACAAGTAAGAACTAAGTATACTCACAATATCAAGCTTTTACATTTATAACTCACAAGTCTCAGTTCTGTCTTTAAAAGAGAGTATGCAAGCTACTCACTAAAATATACAACCACATAACTATCTCCCATAAGATTAATACGCATATAATTATACAAGAACACAAAATAAAATTATTCTACACGTGGCATCCCTTATTCTTCAGACTCATCCACATTATACAAGGAGATAATCTCGTCTTCGTCCTGACTTTCATCTAGTGAACAAAAACTAGGTCATCAAAGATATGCAAGTCCTCGATTCAAGGAAGGTAAAATAAATAAAATAATGTGATATTGAAGATCAAGTGCAATAAAAATCTAACCCAACTAAACTCTAAGTACAAAAATTAAATGTAACTTTGAACTAACTTCTAAAGTAATCTTAATATGGTAAAATAATTGTATCCAAAATTGTTTCTTAAGTCCTAAAGTCACTAACACAGTCACAAGTCAATTTTTTCTATATGATGATGCAAAGTTTAGAGAACATGTTTGGATCTCACAATCGCAGTATCTCGAGCACTATCTAGGCAATAGTCCCGTTACTAGGGATCAGCTGGTGGCAAGTAGGCATGGTGCTTAGTAGTCCGGCCACTCCTCTTAGGGAGCAATAAATCATAACAATATTTACTACCAAATTTGACTTTTGGTAGAATTAGGACAAATATTTACAAATAATACGAGATATATGTAGGTAGGTGATCTAAGCATTCACCCACTCTCAATGCAAGGCCTTGCGAAGGAGCTACATGTACTGATCCATTTTATTTAATTATATTGCACAGATTTCATATGCTATGATCCAAACTGTTCTCCCCCGCCAAAACAATCAATCCTAAATTTATTCTAATAGTTAAAACTTTGTTTCCTGGCTCAAATATACATCTTGATTTGTATTTCTGGAATATAGGTATCACTTACAGGAATGCTTCCAACTATTGGAATAATACCAAATAAATTCTCTATACATGTTAATCTCACATAATACGAGAATACAGTTAACAGGGTATTCCAAAACCAAGGAAATAAGATTTGATAATTTAATCGCGTACATATTTACAAGTCCAGGTCCGTAAGAATCCAAACTTAGATAGTTAACCTCTAGATATTCCTAGAATTATCGTTATTCTGTCTTCAGTCGATATACAATTATCTAGGTTTATGGTTCGATACGATACCACGACATTTAAACTTTGAAATTAGGCTATCTTCTAAAATCCTTAGATTTTTGGACAGAGTCTCCTTTGTATTTTGAGCTCCAAAATACAGTAATATAATAGACCCGGAGAAAATCTTCGTATATTTGACATGGGTCAAAGCCCGGAACAACTTTAGACCGATCACACACAATTAATAAGATAGACAATAAATGCATAAAAGCACAAAACTAGATTACACACAAAAATTTAGCATGTATATCCTACTTTGTATAGAGCATAACTCCTAACATATGAATCCAAATACCATCAAATGATATATCGTTGGAAAGCTTATTGAATCCTCTTTGATTTTTTTTATTATGTAATTAAATTTTGATAATGTTTAATAGTTCAAAAATGGTCTACAAAATAAGGTGTAAAATGTCTCAGATTTTATTTTCAGAATTGTACGTCAATATTGCATGGCTAATTACTCCTATTATATACACCTGAATGCTATCGTATCATATACGGTTGAAAATCTTATCGAATCCTCTTCAATTTTTGTTCAGACATATTCTGGTTTTGAAGAAGTTTAATAGGTCAAAATAGGCATACACAAAAATATGCACATAGGTTCCAGATTTTGATTCCAGGATTCTACACCTCTGTTGCATGAACCATAATTCCTATCATATGAATTCAAACCCTATCATATCATATACAAACTCATTATATTATAAGTTAGAAAATAAATGCATAGGATACAAGCCCGAAAAAAGAAGGCGACCGTTGGAAAGATTATCGAATCCTATTCGATTTTCGTTTAAACAAAATTAAATTTTGACAGGGTTTAGTAGATGAAAACTGACACAAAAAAATACTGTACCGTAGGAATGAATTCAACACTACAATTTCTAATATTAAATCACGTCCAAGCCTTATATGGGTGTGTCACCTTAATTAAAAACTCTTAAAATTATATTCTAAACCACAAATATTATTGTAAAAATTTATCTAGAATAAATCCTTTTTGAAAAATAAAAGCAAACTAAAATAATATAAAAAGTACACAAAAGAAGACTTGTACAAGAAGTACAAAGAATAGGAGAACTTGCCTTGGCTTTCTAGGTTTTGTAAGTATGAGAAGATGAAGAGCTAGGGGTTTTGGAGATGGTTAAATGAAGAGGGTGAAAGGTAAAAGAAAGGGGTTAAAGACTTATAAAGGAAGTAAATACCAAGCCCTTTTTATATATAAGAAATAACTTAACTAGTAAGAACTTATCCATACTAGATATTTAAGGTTGAAAGGAAACAAAACAAAGGAGATTGGACCCCCCTTATTTGGCCGGCCATCCCCCCCCCCCCCCCCCCCCCGGCTTCTTAAAGAAGCTAAGGGTTAAGCAAAATGGTATTTTGGTCTTTTCTAAATAAAGTTAAAATATATTTTTAATTAAACATCTTCATACCCTAATCAAACTTAATCTTTTGCACTAATTAAATCCTAATTTAAACATGATAAGGCACAACACTAACACTTCAATAAAATATAAAGATTTATGTAAAATAATAATAATATCATATTAAAATTTTGGGAACCCGAGAAATATATTGTTGAAATAATACATTTTTTTCTCGAAAATCAATTTTCTCGTAAAACTTTTATTTTCAAATAAAAAGTAATAATAAATAAAAAATATAATTTTGAAACCAACTATCACACTCTACCCTCAGAAAAATTTCGTCCTCAGAATTAAAATTATGCTAAGAAAAATATATCAAAAGTACTTAGGTTTTAAAACAAATCTTGAGTGCCAAATAGATAGGGATATTGTTTTCGCATATCTTCTTCCCGTTTTCAGGTAGATTCACCTAAAACGTTTTTACACCATGCCACTCGTACCAGAGATATGCTTTTGTTCTTGAGTATCTTTTCTTTTCTATCTAGGATTTTTACTGGTTGTTGTTCTATTCGGAGTGTCGGGCCCATTGTTATCTTCGAATGGTCCAGTATATGATTTGGATCTGGTACCTATCTTCAAAGTTGTGAGATATAAAATACATCATGAATTTCTTTTAGTATTGGAGGTAAGTCCAATATGTATGATACTTTCCTAATTCTTTCAATTACATTAAAGGGTCGAATGTACCTTGGGCTTAATTTTTCTCGAGTTCAAAATATGATTGTTCCTCGAGATGGTGAAATTTTTAAGAATACATGATCGCATAAAATTCTAAAGATCTTCTATGTTTATTTGTCACGCCCCGCTTCCCAGGATACAGTGAGCCAAGTACGTATCTATATTTCCAGGCTACACCCCATACGAATACAACCGTACTCGTATCAGCGATTATTGTCTGTAATATTCTAGGATAGAATGCAAGTCATACTAAAATATTTCCATTACTATAAACTCTAATTATACAATATAATTGAAGTACAACTGTACGAGTCTTTACAACAAACCATTAATATACATATTTCCAACTATAAAATATTATTTGCAGTATTCCCTGAAAACCACTTAAAGATTACTCCTCAACTTCTTCCACATCATATAGATGTAGCATTTCACCAGGAACTTCATCTTCCCATAGTGAACAATACTAGGTCGTCAGAACGACAACAATTCCTCGATCAAGAACGGTAAAAATAAAAATATGATATGATACAGTAATTCATGAAAAGGAATAACTTCTTTATAGAAAGTAGAAAAGTAAATTTTATAATTATACCTACGACTCGAATAATTCCTAAACTAGTATTCTTATAATGTCTAACAATTCAAGCAATACAAATCCCTATGTCACTACCACAAGCACAAACAATTTTCCTAAATGATGATGCAAATTGGAGAACAACTCTTTGAATATCTATTTAAACTAGTTTTTCGATAACAATCCCGTAACCAGGGACCAGGCTATGGTAGGCAGGATGACACGGTGCTTAGGATCCGGCCCTCTCACATCTAGTGAGTAAAACATGGTATAATATTAATTTACCTAATCATTATTTTAATCAAAATTGGTATATATATATATATATATATATATATATATATATATATATATATATATATATATATATATATATATATATATATATATATATATATATATATATATATATAATTTTTAGGAACATGTACAAACACATGACAGGTAAGTGAGCTAAGTCTCACACACTCAATTCGTAAGGCCATATGAAAGAGCTTAATACTGATCAACTTTTTGTTGTTATTATGTTACAAAATTTTGTAGGTGGTATTCAAGTTATTCTCTCCCACCCAATGCTTTCTAACCTAAAGCTACAAACAATTTCTATCATATTATCGTATTAATTTCCCGTTCTGTATACCATTTATCAATATGCAAGAATGCATTTGTCAAAGTATATCAGGATACAGATTAACATTTCTGTTTATAATTTCCAGGAAACATGTATCAAAAATTTAATTTTATCCTAAATTCGAAATAATCATAAGTACCAGAATAAAATTTTTACGAGATATTAATTCATTTTAATTTATACAGATAAGACAGTATCGGAAATCTGATTTTAAATTTCAGTTACATGGCTTGTGTCGTATCCTATGTATCCTAGACTCTTATTAATCATCCCATAATTAAACAATTTCTAGGTTATCGTAAGTCCGTCGCTTGAATTATAATATATAGCAACTTAAAGTCTAGGGTTAAGAATATCAATAATATTTTTGGATATTACTTCTATCATGATCAAAATTGTTTTAAAACTAACTTCTTGTACTCAAACATTCCATATCGTATCCAGATTTTGTATCCAAACTATTTATGTCCTAACTATTTGTGTCCATTACTTTGAATCATATCCAAAATATATGTATAAATTATTATTTCTAGATCTTAAAAGTTCATACCAATCCCTATATAAATAAAATTTAGAATAAAATTTAAGATTAATTGACATAAGTGAAGTTCAATTTGGAAATAAATGGGAGAAGTGAAATGAGGACTTGCCTTGTTCTTAAACAAATCTATATTTCTTTCAAATATTTTTCCCAAATCAGAACCCTAAATCAAAGAATTAAAATTTATATACTATTACTAAATCTGACCTAGGTTTAAATCAAAGAAATTAGAGAAAAAAAATAGATTATACCTAGGTCAAAGGAGAAGGAGAAGGAGAAGGAGAAGGAGAAGGAGTCGGAGACCGAAGATAGGAAGGTGGCCGGCGGGCGCGGCCGTGCGACATCGGAGCAGTGGCCGTCGCCGTAGCAGCACAGGAACAGTAGCCATGGCAGCAACAACAGCAGGAAAAAGAGAGGAAAGAAAGGAAGAATGGAGAGGATGGAGATGAAGATGAGAAGGGGGTGCTGGTGATGGTATTAAGTAGATAGGATTTTGTGTGTGTTGGAATTTGAAGAAGGAGGAGAAAAAACACCTGTTGGTGTTGGAATTTGAAAGTAAAGGAGAAGAAGCCAAGTATTATGTTTTGTTACTGAGTCAAAGAAGAAACCAGGCAAGCTCGGCTGGTTCTGTTGGTTTTCTCCTCCCTTTAATGAATAGGTTTTTCACTTAGGTCCTTCCTACATCTTAATATTTGTAAATAATACAAAATTTGCAAACTAAACCTATATACTTGTATATATACATATTCATTAATATACTTAAATATGTATATATTTATGCATTCAAGTAAATATAAATAAATAAATTATACAGTTATGACACTCTACCCTCCTTAGAAAAATTTTGTCCTCGAAATTTGAATTAACTACTAATATAAGTCTAGAAGATAACTAACCTTGATCAGTAAACAAATACGGATACTGGCTCTGTATGTCATCTTCTTTCTTTCAAGTTGATTCTCCTGGAGAGTCCTTGCTCTAAGCTACTCGAACTAATGGAATGATCCGATACTGAAGTATCTTGTCTCTACGATCTAAGATTCCAACAGGTCGTTGGTCGATGCGTAGAGTTGGTCCGACAATAATTTTTGAATAATATAATATATGATTTGGATCTGATACATATCTTCGGAGTTGAGACACATAGAATACATTATGTACTCCTTCTAGTGTCGGGAGTAGTGCTAGCTTGTAAGATACTGTCACGCCCCAGTCCCAAAATACCGAGGGACCAGACACGTGGCAATGGCCAGCAGCACGCACTGATGGACAAACCCAATTTAATGGATCCATTAGGGCGTACTTAAGCTGTAAAAATAAAGTCTACGACAACATGGCACAACTAATCTCATCCACACAAGATATAAAATATGATCCACAAAATATAAGGAATGTAAATCATCAACCACTCTCAACAAAGTGCTTCGGGGAAGAACCCGATAAATATCTGATACAATGGTTCAACAGACCAAAATATAAATGACAGAATAAAGTAAATACTGAGCATGAAACATAGATGCTCAGGAAAAGTCTTCAGCTAATACCTCGTCCTCGGGTGTCGGTACAGCTCCTGTATTTGCTTCTGCTCCGGTCCCGTATACCTCGGGATAGATCTCGTCTGTAAATCCTGGGGACATAATCCGGATCCAGGTCCTCAGGGGACATAGCAAGGTACAGAAAATACAAGCCAAAATAAATGCAGTGCAGCAAATAATGAAATAAATGGGGTAAGTATGTAACCATCTATGTGAAAATGCAAGATGAGAGCATCACGAGTACTCAGGCTGAGCCACTACAAGCTCTGTGTCGGGAGCCGGTAGCGGTAATAATCGGTTATGTGCCTAGCTCTGCTACGAGAGTCTATGACCTCACAATGGTAGTAGATATATATGAAACAGCCTGTAGCCTGTGTGTCTCTCCCCATCCAATGTAACCACGTATATCATGACCATAACGTCTCATGTCCATGTCAAGCGGGATCATAGTTAATGCAACCAGTCATAAAGTATCTAAGAATATAGTATCTCTGTCAAGTCCTGTATCCTATACAGAATCACCATAAATATCTCAGGAAGATCCTGTCTCATGAATGGTGTCAAGTGTCCTGGGTCATAGTGTACTTGGTAAGACAAGTATGAGAATATAAAGTGTCACGAATGTCCATCTCTAGATGACAATACACAACACCGCGTATGGTGTTGGCACCCGACTAATAATCAGACGCTGAGCAAGTCACACGGTCCTAGGTTAAGCATGCACAACAATATAAATGAAACAAGGAAAATATGTAACAATACTGCAGAGTTTGGCAAGGTACACTTGCCTGGTGTTTGAATACCAACAGCTGTCCCTGTATCAGTGGATCCTGTAGGTACTCCTCCAAAAGCTGTAATAAATATCACCAATAGTCTCAGAAGATATCAAATAGCTAGAAATGTCTGTCCTTAAGTCCAATTTGGACACAGGACAAAAATGATATTTCCGGGTCAAAGCGGGGTCCACATGTTGGCCACTTTGCACCAAAAAGTGTGCCAGGGTCAAAGGTCTCCAAATTCCTCAAACTCAGTGTCAACAAGTCAGGAACGATGATACGAACCCAACGGAACTTCCAGAATTGGATTTCGATGAGCCGATCACAAAATCGCCCGTCAAGTGGAGCCGGTGGGGCTCATGATACACGATTTTGTCAATGTTTTCATAATCGAACCAAACTTGGGTCACAGGACCAGCGTATTGCTACGAGTCCGATTGCGCAAGTTTTGTCTCGATCCGACGTGTGTACACAAAGTTACAGCGTGTTCCAGAATGGACAAATACGGGGCGTTGTCGGTGGATACGCGTTGATTCCGGTGTGCACACACATCCAAATCAACTTCTGCGAAATTCCACACGTCCGTATCAACGACGCGCATGTTTCGGTAAAGGCCGCGTGCGACCAAGTCGTCCCGTTTGGCGGGGCGCACTCAGTTCTGGGGTGAAACAAGTCGTTGTTTTTCCCGTTTTTGGATCACAGTTTGCGATCACCACAGGACGCGCTGCACCGAGCGGTTTGCACGGGCATCAAGAGGGTTATACAGTCTACGCTACACAACTGACGGAACAGAAAATGGAATCACGAGGAGAGAGAACGGGTTACCTGAACTAGGCTCCGAGAAGTCTGAATTCTCGTGTCCGGCTCGTGTCCTGGTCGTCTACTTCGTGTCCTGTGTCCGGTGTCTGCTGTGGGATCCTACTGCTCGCGTCCAGGTCGAGGGCTTCGTGTCCTCCGCTAGGGCTGCGTCGACCGGCGGAGAGGAGCTCGCGGCGGCAGCGGCGAGGTCGGCAGCGGCTTGGGGCTACTGTGGGTGGAGCGGTGATCGGGGACGGAGGAGTAGCGTCGGGGTCGAGGGGTGCAGGGGGCCGAAGTCGTCGGAGGGGTGGCGCTCGGCTGGGCGGAGTCGTTGACAGGGCGAAAGACGGAGAAAGGGAAGTCGGCTGGGCGGCTCGAGGGGAGTCGCTCGTCGGAGAGCCGACTGCGTCGGGGTGTCCGGTGGCGCTCGCGGGATGGCGACTGCGTCGGGGAGTCCGTAGGGCGGCAGCGAGATGAGATGAGATGAGAGGGAGAGAGGGGTCTGGCGGCGGGGTCGACACGGAAGTCGCAGAGTATATGTAGTTTGCTACAGTGAATCCGGCGGCTAGGGTTTGGTCGGTTCGGGTTTGGGTTTGGGTCTCAAGGATCCGACCCGACCGACCCGTTAAGCTGGGTTGGTTCAGTGGAGCGGTTCGGTTTGGTTTGGTTCGGTTCACTTTAAATATCCAATAGCTTTTAGGGCTTTAAACGCGTTTCCGGAGTCCAATAAATTCACCAAAAATTACCCTATGTCCGGTTATCCATTTTACACCATAAAATATTTTTTTTATAATATTTTAACACCAATTAATAGCGTTTAAAAATCTTTCAATCATAATTACCTTGGTTCTTTATTCAGAAAAATACCAAAAAGTTGGGGAAAATTATATTAAAATTATTTGAAAAATCAGGGTGTTTACAATCTACCCCCCTTAAGAGGATTGTGTCCTCGCAATCAAAGAATAACTACTAAAGGAAGAACTATGAAAATTACAAGAATGTTTAGGTTGTAACTGCATCCGCGAATAAGTGAGGATAACGCTGGCGCATACTATCCTCTCGTTCCCAAGTCGATTCGCCAGAAGAATGATATTTTCAAGCTACACGGACCAGTCTAATTGTATGTCCTCGCAATATCTTCTCACTGATGTCGAGTATGCCAACTAGTTGTTCTTCATATCTCAAGCTAGGGCCCACTACAATCTCTGAATGATCGACTACGTGACTTGGGTCGGTCACGTACCTTCTCAGCTGTGAGACGTGGAATATGTCATACACTCCCTCTAAGGATGGAGGTAATGCAAGACGATAAGCCACCTCACCAATGCGCTCTAGAATATCAAACGGCCCAATATACCTTGGGCTCAACTTGCCTCTGCTCCCAAATCGAATGGTACCTCGAGTGGGCAAAATCCTCAAGAATACGTGCTCTCCTTCTTTGAACTCTAGGGGACGTCTTTGCGTATCAGCCCAATGCTTCTGTCTGTCCTGGACTGCTCGAAGATGATTCTGAATCTGTTTTACCTTCTCCACTATCTGTGTTACCAATTCTGGACCCAGTATTTGACGTTCACTAACATCACTCCAATATACTGGCGATCTGCACTTTCTACCGTACAATGCTTCGAATGGTGCCATCTGAATGCTGGCCTGATAACTGTTGTTGTAGGAGAATTCCACCAAGTGCAAATGATCTTCCTAAGATCCTCCAAAATCTAGCATACACGATCGCAACATATCCTCCAAGATTTGAATGGTGCGCTCTGATTGACCATCTGTCTGTAGATGGTAAGCTGTGCTGAATTTGAGTCTGGTGCCCAGACTCTCTTGCATGCTTCGCCAGAAATAGGATGTAAATCTCGAATCTTGATCCGATACAATACTAACCGGCACTCCATGTAATCTTACGATTTATCGCATATACATGTCGGCTAGTACCTCTGTGGACTGTCCAACTCTAAATGGCAAGAAATGTGCCGATTTAGTGAGTCGATCCACGATAACCCATACCGCATCTCTTCCGCTGGGGCTCCTTGGAAATCCTGTGACAAAATCCATCGTGATATGCTTCCACTTCCATTCTGGTATAGGAAGCGGCTGTAACATACCTGCAGTCCTCTGATGCTCGACCTTTACTTGCTGACAGACTAAACATTTAGCCACAAATCTTGCAATCTCCCTTTTCATTCCATGCCACCAATAATGCTGTCTCAAGTCTCGGTACATCTTGGTTCTTCCTGGGTGAACAGAGTACATAGAGCTATGTGCTTCAGTCATTAACTCCTGTCTTAGTTCTCTATTTGGAACATACAGGCGATTCCCAAACCGTAATGTCCCGTCTTCATGTACGCGAAGTCCTGTCTGCATGTCTGCTTTTGTCCTCTCTTTGAGTCTTCAGAATCTAGCATCGGTGGGCAATGCCTCTTTATTTCTTTCCATAAGTAACGACTTGACTTCGAGATTAGCTAGGAAGCCACTCTGTCCTGGTAAAACAACCTCAATCTGAAGCTCCTGTAGATCTCTCAATAACTCGGGCTGCATCGTCATGAAATACGTCGTAGGCTTCCTGCTGAGAGCATCTGCCACGACATTCGTCTTTCCCGGATGATACTGCAGATCTATATCAAAGTCTACATCAACTCCAGCCAACGTCTCTGCCTCATGTTAAGCTCCTTTTGTGTATATACATACTTCAGACTCTTGTGATCAGTAAAGATTTCTACCTTCTCCCCATAAAGATAGTGCCTCCAAATCTTCAGTGCAAATATAACTGCTGCTAGCTCCAGATCGTGTGTTGGGTAGTTCTTCTCGTGGACCTTCAACTGTCTCGATGCATAAGCAATGACTTTGCCATGTTGCATCAAAACACATCCTAGTCCACTACCTGATACATCACTGTAAATAACAAAACCTCCTGACCCTGAAGGAAGAGTCAAGACAGGTGCTGTTGTTAATCTTCTCTTCAATTCTTCAAAGGCCTTCTGGCAGTCTTCTGTCCATATAAACTCCTGGTCTTTACGTGTCAACTTCGTCATAGGCTCTGCAATCCTTGAGAAATTTTCTACAAACCTTCGGTAATATCCCTCAAGTCCGAGAAAACTCACTTCCGCAACTGATGTGGGTGTAGGCCAAGTCTCTATTGCCGCAACTTTCTCCGGATCAACTGAAAGTCCTTCTCCTGAGATGATATGTCCCAAAAAAGGCACTTTATCCATACAAAACTCACACTTACTGAGTTTGGCATATAACTTCTCCTGCCTCAATATCTCTAGCACAATTTTGAGATGCTTCTTGTGCTCTTCATGGCTCTTGGAATATATTAGAATGTCATCAATGAACACAACCACAAATTTATCCAAGAACTGATGAAAGACTCTGTTCATCAAACTCATAAACACTGCTGGCGCGTTGGTTAAACCAAACAGCATTACCAAGAACTCATAATGTCCATACTTGGTCCTGAAAGTTGTCTTCGGTATGTCTTCCTTCCTTACCTTGATCTGATGATAGCCGAATCTAAGGTCAATCTTTGAGAATACCCTAGCACCACTCAATTGATCGAATAGATCATCAATGCGTGGTAAGGGATACCTGTTCTTGATGGTCACAGCATTTAGTGCCATGTAGTCAATGTACAACCGTACTGTTCTATCCTTCTTCGGCACAAATAATATGGGTGCTCCCCAAGGTGAAATACTAGGCCGGATAAAACCCTTCTCCAGAAGATCATCAACCTGTTCCTTTAACTCCACTAACTCCTTAGGTGCTAGCCGATATACTGATGAAGTGATAGGCTCTGCTCCTGGAGTTAAGTCTATTGTGAATTCTATTTCCTGATCAGGCAGTAAACCTGGAAGATCATCAGGAAATACATCCATAAATTCTGATATGACTCTTGGGTAACCTGTCTCCCCTTCTACAGATAGTACCCTAAGAGTAGGCTGAACTCCTTGCTCTACTGCTCCTCGAAGAAACTCAAATTCTGGATGTCCAGGCGGTCTAAATATAACTTTTCCAAGTCGGCAATCAAGAGTCGCATGGTACTGACTTAACCAGTCCATACCAAGTACAACATCATAATCCGGCATAGAAAAGATTAGAAATTGAGCGTGTATCTCTCTTCCACAGACTACTACAGAACATGATCTACAGACATCACTAACCGGAATAATTCTACCTCCCGTAAGAATTCTCTTCATCTTCGGAAGGGGTGCGATAGCTACTCTATGGGTGGCTACAAAGCTAGCTGCTATAAATAAATACGATGCTCCAGAATCAAATAAAGCTACAGCTGGTAATGAAGCTACTAAAATAGTACCTGCGATAACTTCGCCTGCAGTAGCTTTCTCCTCAACAGCCAATGTGAATGCCTAGCCTCGTCCCTGAGCTGGACCTCTCTACTGCTGAGCCTGCTGAAATAGGGCTGCCTGTGGTGCCAGTAGTGGTCTCTGCTGGTATCCTCCTGGAGCTGGTGGCCTGACTCCTCCAGCTCCTGTCTGCGGTGCCCCTACTGCTGGATAAGCTGGTCGTGGTGCAGGTAAAGCTAGTCTCTGTGCTCCGTCACTGCGTTCAGAACAGTCCTTGGATAGATGCTGGTTGGATCGTAGCTCAGACATAGTCCCAACTTACGCCTGCATTCTCTCTCAATGTGTCCTACCTTGCCGCAGCAGTGACAAGTAGGAAGAGATATGGCCCTGTGTGCTGCTCTATCTGGCATACTCCTTTGGGATCATTTTGCAGAATCCCCATGTGCTGTCCTGGATGGTGCTGATGTGATTGGCCTCTTTAGATTTGACTCCCTTCTAGCGACGCGCTCCATGCGTCGTGCTGCTGCAAGGACGTTGGTATATGATGTAGGTACGACCGATCCAATCAATCTCTGGAGCTCAAACTTTAGTCCGTCAAAGAACTTCTCAGCTTTCTCTTTCTCCGTCGAAATCAAGGTTGGGGCAAAGTGACTTAGGCGAATAAATTCTGTGTTGTATTCTTTCACCATCATATTGCCTTGGATAAGGCGGTTGAACTTGTCTCTGAGCTCTGATAGTGCAACTGCTGGAATATACATCTCTCGGAAGAGTCTGGAGAACTCTTCCCAAGTGACTCGGTCCTGTCCGAGCCTCCTTTCTTCTGCTAACCACCAGTGATGTGCATTTTCAGTCAACTGCATCCTCACTGCAGTCATCCATTTCTCCCTCGAAAGTTTAGCTGCTTCCAACTGGTTCTATATGTTCGTGAGCCATTCATGAACTTCTGTTGGCCCCTCTTTACTAGAAAAGGTACGAGGCTTGAGCTGACGGAAATCGGTGATAGATCCTGTCGTTGATCGCCTCGCTGGTGGTTTTGCCTGCTCCAATGCGGATACCAGACTGATTCTCAGATACTCTGCCTCCTGACGATGGGCCTCTTGCTGAATCTGCAGCTGGGCTTGCATCATGGCATACATCATCTGGAACATCTGTTGTCCGTCCATGGCTTGTCCTGGCGGGAAAATTGGCATATGTGGAGTGAACTGTGGTGGAGGGGGGATGTCATCACGCCGGAACCTTGGATTAGGCTGACCGGTTTGATCACTCTGCGATGTTTGTCCTCCGTTGCCTGGTATCACTCCGTCTATATAAGTAACCACAGCGTCGTGCGGTGTATCCAAGGGAATCTCATCTCCGTTTCTGGGATCCATTACTCTGCAACCAAAAGATAAACTGTAAGAACGCTCAGAGGAATCAACACGGGATGCAAATCAAGTAACAAATTCGAGTTCGATATAGAGTTCAAAAATGGTTCAAATAATGGATGAGATCCTATACTTATCCTATCCTTAGGGCAGGCTTGTTCGGTCCCTAAGTTGAAACTGAACAATTTTGTCGTAGACCTGCATGGGCCACCACAAAAACTATGTCACGCCCCAGTCCCAAAATACCGAGGGACCAGACACATAGCAATGGCCAGCAGCACGCACCGATGGACAAACCCAATTTAATGGATCCATCAGGGTGTACTTAAGCTGTAAAAACAAAGTCTACGGCAACATGGCACAACTAATCTCATCCACACAAGATATAAAATATGATCCACAGAATATAAGGAATGTAAATCATCAACCAGTCTCAACAAAGTACTTCGAGGAACAACCCAATAAATATCTGATACAATGGTTCAACAGACCAAAATATAAATGACATAATAAAGTAAATACTGAGCATGAAACATAGATGCTCAGGAAAAGTCTTCAGCTAACACCTCGTCCTCGGGTGTCGGTACAGCTCCTGTATCTGCTTCTGCTCCGGTCCCGTATACCTCGGGATAGATCTCGTCTGCAAATCCTGGAGACATAATCCGGATCCAGGTCCTCGGGGGACATAGCAAGGTACAGAAAATACAAGCTAAAATAAATGCAGTGCAGCAAATAATGAAATAAATGGGGTAAGTATATAACCATCTATGTGAAAATACAAGATGAGAGCATCACGAGTACTCAGGCTGAGCCACTACAAGCTCTGTGTCGGGAGCCGGTAGCGGTAATAACCGATAATGTGCCTAGCTCTGCTACGAGAGTCTACGACCTCACAATAGTAGTAGATATATATGAAACAACCTGTAGCCTGTGTGTCTCTCCCCACCCAATGTAACCACGCATATCATGACCATAACGTCTCATGTCCATGTCAAGCGGGATCATAGCTAATGCAACCAGTCATAAAGTCCTGTATCCTATACAGAATCACCATGAATATCTCAGGAAGATCCTGTCTCATGAATGGTGTCAAGTGTCCTGGGTCATAGTGTACTTGGTAAGACAAGTACGAGAATATAAAGTGTCACGAATGTCCATCTCTAGATGACAATACACAACACCGCATACGGTGTTGGCACCCGACTAATAATCGGACGCTGAGCAAGTCACATGGTCCTAGGTTAAGCATCCACAACAATATAAATGAAGCAAGGAAAATATGTAACAATACTGCAAAGTTTGGTAAGGTACACTTGCCTGGTGTTTGAATACCAACAGCTGTCCCTGTATCAGTGGATCCTGTAGGTACTCCTCCAAAAGCTGTAATAAACATCACCAACAATCTAAGAAGATATCAAATAGCTAGAAACGCTTGTCCTTAAGTCCAATTTAGACACAGGGCAAAAATGATATTTTCGGGTTAAAGCGGGGTCCACATGTGGGCCACTTTGCACCGAAAAGCATGCTAGGGTCAAAGGTCTCCAAATTCCTCAAACTCAGTGTCAACAAGTCAGGAACGATGATACGAACCCAACAGAATTTCCAGAATTAGATTCCGATGAGCCGATCACAAAATCGTCCGTCAAGTGGAGCCGTTGGGGCCCACGATACGCGATTTTGTCAATGTTCTCAGAATTGAACCAAACTTGGGTCACAGGACCAGCATATTGCTATGAGTCCGATGGCGCAAGTTTTGTCTCGATCCGACGTGTGTACACAAAGTTACAGCATGTTCCAGAATGGACGGATACGGGGTGTTGTCGGCGGATACGCGTTGATTCCGGTATGCACGCACATCCAAATCAACTTTTGCAAAATTTTACACGTTCGTATCAACGACGTGCACATTTCGGTAAAGATCGCGTGCGACCAAGTCGTCCCGTTTGGCGGGGCAGACTCAGTTCTAGGGTGAAACAAGGTGTTATTTTTCCTATTTTTGGATCGCGGTTTGCGATCACCACAGGACGCGATGCACCGAGCAGTTTGTACGGGCATCGAGAGGGTTATACAGTCTACGCTACACAAATGACGGAACAGAAAACGGAATCACGAGAAGAGAGAATGGGTTACCTGAACTGGGCTCTGAGAAGTCTAAATTCTCGTGTCCGGCTCGTGTCCTGGTCGTCTACTTCGTGTCCTGCGTCCTGTGTCTGGTGTCTGCTGTGGGATCCTGCTGCTCGCGTCCAGGTCGAGGGCTTCGTGTCCTCCGCAAGGGCTGCGTCGACCGGAGGAGAGGAGCTCGCTGCAGCAGCGGCGAGGTCGGCAGCGGCTTGGGGCTGCTGTGGGTGGAGCGGTGATCGGGGACGGAGGAGTAGCGTCGGGGTCGAGGGGTGCAGGGGGTCGGAGTCGTCGGAGGGGTGGCGCTCGGCTGGGCGGAGTCGTCGACGGGGCTGGAGACGGAGAAAGGGAAGTCGGCTGGGCGGCATGAGGGGAGTCGTTCGTCGGAGAGCCGACTGCGTCGGGGTGTCCGGTGGCGCTCGCGGGATGGCGACTGTGTCGGGGAGTCCGTAGGGCGGCGGTGAGATGAGATGAGATGAGATGAGAGGGAGAGAGGGGTCTGGCGGCGGGGTCGACACGGAAGTCGAGGAGTATATGTAGTCTGCTACAGTGAATCCGGCGGCTAAGGTTTGATCGGTTCGGGTTTGGGTTTGGGTCTCAAGGATCCGACCCGACCGACCCGTTAAGCTGGGTTGGTTCAGTGGAGCGGTTCGGTTTGGTTTGGTTCAGTTTAAATATCCAATAGCTTTTAGGGCTTTAAACGTGTTTCCAGAGTCCAATAAATTCACCAAAAATTACCCTATGTCCGGTTTTCTATTTTACACCATAAAATATTATTTCCATAATATTTTAACACCAATTCACAGCGTTTAAAATTCTTTCAATCATAATTACCTTGGTTCTTCATCCAGAAAAATACCAAAAAGTTGGAGAAAATTATATTAAAATTATTCTGAAAAATCAGGGTGTTTACAGATACTCTTCCGACTTTCTTTAGTATATCAAATGGTCCAATGTATCTCGGACTTATCTTTCCTCGAGTACCAAATATGATTGTTCCGCTAGTTGGCAAAATCTTCAAGAATACATAATCACAAGGTTAAAATTTCAATATTCTTCGATGCTTGTCAGTCCGCATCTTCTGTCTATCTTGAGCTGCTTACAAATAATTTCTTATTGCTTTGACCTTGTTCACTGTCTGTGTTACCAGTTTCAGATCCAGTAATTACCTTTCTCCTATATTTATCCAATATACTGGTTATCTACACTTTCTTCCATATAATGCTTTGAAAGGTGCCATCTTAATACTGGCATGATAGCTATTATTATAAGAAAACTCTATCAAATATAAGTGATCATCCCATGATCCTCCAAAATCTAATGTACAGGCCCTTAACATGTCTTCTAGAGTTTGAATTATTCTTTCTGACTGACCATCTGTCTGAGGATGGTAAGCAGAACTAAATTTTAACTGAGTACCAAGGTTCTCTTGCAAACTTATCCATAAATACAAAGTAAAGCTAGTGTCTCTATCTGAAACTATACTTACTGGTACCCCATATTGACTGACAACCTATTTCATATACATGTCTGCCAGTACTTCTGTTGCCGGCCTAACCCAGAATGGTAAAAATCGGTTGACTTAGTGATCTATCTATGATAACCCATATAACATTATTACCCTTTTGTGTCTTAGGTAGCACTATCACAAAATCCATTGTGATATGCTCCCATTTCCATTCGGGTATTGGTAAGGGTTAAAGGAGGCCTGCTATCCTTTGGTGTTCTGCTTTCACTTGCTGACAGATAAGACATCTGGATACAAATCTAGCAATCTCTCATTTTATTCTATGCCACCAAAAAGTTTGTTTTATATTCTTATACATCTTAGTACTTTCTGGATGGATAAAATAATGAGAGTTATGAGCTTCTGTCATAACCTTTGTCCTTAATTCTCTACTGGACACGCACAATCGATCCCCAAAGCTTAACGATCCATCTGGATGCTTTCTCATTCCAGTCTGAAGTCCTTCTATTTGTTTCTACACTTTCTAGAGTTTAAAATCTCTTTGTTGAGCTTCATTGATTCAGTCTACTAGAGAGGACTGTACTTGTAAATTTTTCCATAAATCTTCTGATATTGGATATATCACTTTGATTTCCATCTTCCTTAAGTCCTTAAGAATTTCTTTCGGGATATTCATAAAGAATGCCATTGGTCTTTTGCTCAAAGCATCCACCACTTTATTTGCTTTACCCGAATGATATTCTAATTCCATATCAAAATTTTTAAGTAATTTCAACCATCTTTTTTGTCTCATATTAATTTTTTTTCTTAGTAAACACATACTTTAAACTTTTATGATCTGTATATATCTTGATTCTTTCTCTGTATAAGTAATATCTCCATAATTTAAGTGCAAATACTACAACTACGAGTTCTAAATCATGAGTTGAATAATTTCTCTCATGTTGCTTCAGTTGTCAAGAGGCATAGGCTATAACTCTTTCGTGCTGTATTAATACACAACCTAGCCCCTTACCCGACGCATCACTATATATCTCGTATCTTCCTAACCCAGATGGTAATGCTAGTATAGGTGCTGAAATCAATCATTCCTTTAGTTCATCAAAAGTTGCCTGGCATTTTTTCGTCTAATTAAAATTTTCTTCTTTTCAGGTCAGTCGAGTTAACGGTTCTGTGATTCTCGAGAAATTTTGTACAAATCTCCTATAGTATCCAGCTAATACCAAGAAACTTTAAATTTTTGCTACCGATTTTGGTGTTGGCCAGAATTTCATAGCTTCTACCTTCTTTGGATTAACTGAAATACCTTCTCCACTGATAATGTAGCCTAAAAAAGATATATGATCTAACAAAAAATTATATTTACTGAGTTTAGCATATTATTGCTCATGCCTTAGAGTTTATAATACTATCCTCAGATGCTCTTCATGTTCTTCTTTATTTTTTGAATATATAGGAATGTCGTCAATGAATACAATCACGAATTTATCAAAATATTGATAAAATATTTAATTCACCAGATCCATAAATATAGCAGAAGCATTAGTTACCCCAAATGACACAACTAGAAACTCGTAATGTCCATAACGAGTTCTAAAAGCTATTTTTTGAACATCCTCCTTTTGGCCTTTACTTGATGATATCCAAATCTCAAATCAATCTTTTAGAATACCTTGGATTCTCCTAATTGATTAAATAGTTCATCAATTTTGGGTAACTGTATTTATTTTTGTTTGTTACCTCATTTAAGGCCCTATAATAAATTATCAGTCGTAGGATCCCGTCTTTCTTTTTCATAAATAGCACTAGTGCACCCCATGGCGAAGCACTGGGCTGAGTAAACCCTTTTGATAATAATTTTTTTATTTGCTTGTTTAACTCAGCTAACTCCTCTTTCTTTATTGGATATATCTTCTTAGCTATAGGTGCTGCTCCGGGTACCAGATTAATAGAAAATTTTATTACTCTATCTGATAGTAATCCTGGTAAATCTTCTGGAAATACATCTTTAAAATCTTTTACTATTCTTGGAAATTGTTCTTCCTCTAGTTCATAAAATCTTTCTCGAACTGGTTGTTCAAAATTTTTTAGTTCTTCAGCATCAAATTCTTTCTGGTCTCGAACAAACTCATATATTTCCCCATCAGTTAGTTGAAAAAAAACCTTCCCTTGGCCACAATCTATACTAGCTAATGTCTTGGCCCACCAATCTATTTCAAGTACTATATCATAATTATTTATTGAAAAGACTAATAATTTTACCCGAAAAGCTCCACCACCTAACTTAACTAGACATGTTATACAAACTCGACTAACTTCTACTGTGCCATTACCCGTAAGAATTTTTAAAATTTTAAGTAATGGTTGAGATTCTATTTCATGTAGAGGTATACATGTAGATGCTATAAATAAATGGGTTACCACATAATCAAATTACTGATGCTGGACAAGCTGAATATAGGATAGTACCTGTCACTACTTTCCCAGCTAGTTCTGTTTCATCAGCATCCTTTATGAATGCTTGTCCTTGGTTCTTCTTCTTTTCAGTCTGAGGCTGTTTTGCCTTATGAGCTTGCTAGAATTGGTAGGCTTGGGATACGAAGGGTGGTCTTCGTTGGTTTTCATAAGTCAACATAACATAGCTTGAGGTACCAGTGCTTGTATCATAGGTCGATGATCATTTTCTTGAAGTACGGGCCTGATATTATTCCCTCAGAATGTGGGTCATGGTCCCTGCTACGGGTTTTGCATTACTGGCCCTAAGGTTGATGGTTGTGGGCACTGACCAACCTAACGATTATCTGATCCACATCGTAAGCAGTAACCCAGGAGTTTTCTATAATTATTTATCGTGTGTCTAGGTTTCTGACAGAAATTATAAATCACTAGTCTTCCCGAAGTACCAACTTGAGGGCGTTTGGATGGTCCTTGCCATTGGTTCCTCGAGGATGAAACTTCTCTCCCCAAAGTGCTCTTCTGAGCTTGAGATAGAAATGGTTGCTCTTTATTCAACATCCTTTCCTGGCTTCGTGCAACTTCAGTTACTTCTGAATAGGTTTGGCACCGATATGTGTCGACTCTATTCTTTAGTTGGCGCCATAATACTTCCAGGAATCTAGATACCTTGGTTTTCTCATCGGCTATCATACTTGAAGCAAAATGACTTAGTCTAGAAAATTATGCAATATACTCGTCTATCGTGAGCTTTCCTTGCTTCAAATGAGTGAACTATCATTCTAACTCTATTCTAGCCAATTTCGGAAAGAACCTTCCTCCAAAATTCTTCTTGAACTCTTCCCAAGTTATTATATCATCCGAATCCTCTGGGTGCTCTACACTCTACCACTGCTCAGCAATATCTTCCAACTGGATTCGGATCATGGAAACCATATCCTTAGGACTAACTTTTGTTGCTTTTAATAGTCCCTCTATGGTTCTAATCCATTGACCGACTTCAATCAGACTTTCTGTTCCTTTAAACTTGGGAGGATTAAGGTTTCTAAAATCCCTTAGCGAACCATCTTTAGAATTAACAGATGTCAGCATGTGTTCCAACATTGTTGTAGTTGTGGCTTGGGCCGTATTTGCGTGTTGGTTGTTAGATTTCAGGAGATACTGGAATAATCTGTATATATCCTTAATAAATGGTTCAGACTAAGCGTGGGATGATGAAGTAAGGGATTGGTCGTGATTAGACATTGTCCTAAAAAAATCAAATACAAATTTCTTAGGAATGGTCCTGATTAAATCGAGATTCAAAGATAAAGAAAGGATCTTGCAAATCGTAACAATATTGAACAACAGTGATTTAAAAAAAATATTAACACAAGGATAAGGAAGAAGCATATTTCATTCACTCATAACCAAAATGTGATACAAAATATGCTGCTAGGAGTACTAGTCATCTTACACATAGGCATAAACATATATATATACATACTATTTATATTCTCACACTTTCTTCCTTCCTAACTTATATGTATACATCTGCTGTTTACAAAAAGATACATAGCAGACAAAAAGACCCTTTATATATACATAAGATCCCTAGTCTAGTTTTCCCATGATATGGGTCCATACCCGGTTAAGGATTGTAACATCAGGATATAGTTCTTGGAAGTCAGTCAACGTCCCTTTATATCCCCCTATTTTGGGATAATCATACTCGTACTCTGTGTCCTGCACATAGATATTATAGGTATCCCTCTCATGATCTACTTCTGCACTATCTTCAATATATCTAATAACAGGGCGCATAACTCTATAGTGTACTTCATAAAGTGGTATATGGTACCAGTCTGATAATTTCTATAGCTCTCTCACATATTGCTGGTAACCATATAAAGTGCGATCGCTTCCATCCCACCATATACTTGGAAGAAATAGATCCATAACCTACATTCATAATATTCTTAATTAAGAAATCAATATGGCAATAACTAAATTAAAATGCAATGCCAAAAATTATCTTTATAATACCATTGATCCCTTCTTCCAATCACCGCTACTGCCTATCTTAGGGTACATCCAAATAATTCCTATAGATATGATAAGAATTCCAGGTTTAACCTATACAAGTCCCTGACCTATATCCTATACTATGTTCTTTTATGTTAACCTGGACTTATATCTTATCCTAGATTATCTATCATTCGCAGACCTGCATGGGCCACCACTAAAAGATATATCACACCCGGCTTCCCAGGATATAGTGAGCCGGATATGTATCTACATCTCCAGGCTACGTCCCATACGAATACAACCATACTCGTATCATCGATTGTCGCCTTTAATATTCTATGATAGAATGTAAGTCATACTAAAATATTTCTATTACTATAAACTATAATTATATAATATGATTGAAGTACAATTGTATGAGTCTTTACAACAAACCATTAATATACATATTTCCAGCTACAAAATATTATTTGCTGTATTCCCTGAAAACCACTTGAAGATTACTCCTCAACTTCGTCCACATAATATAGAGGTAGCATTTTACTAGGAACTTCGTCTTTCCCTAGTGAACAATACTAGGTTGCAATAAGTCCTCAGTCAGGAACAGTAAGAAAATAAAAATATGATATGATAAAGTAAGGCACGAAAAGGAATAACTTCTGTATAAAAAGTAGGGAAGTAAATTTTATAATTATACCTATGACTCGAATAATTCCTAAACTAGTATTCTTATAGTGTCTAACAATTCAAGCAATACAAATCCCTATGTCACTACCACAAGCACAAACAATTTTCCTAAATGATGATGCAAATTGGAGAACAACTCTTTGAATATCTATTTAAACTAGTTTTTCGATAACAATCCCGTAACCAGGGACTAGGCTATGGTAGGCAGGATGACACGGTGCTTAGGATCCGGCCCTCTAACATCTAGTGAGTAAAACATAGTATAATATTAATTTACCTAATTATTCTTTTAATCAAAATTGGTATATATATACATATAATTTTCAGTAACATGTACAAACACAGGATATGTAAGTGAGCTAAGCCTCACACACTCAATTTGCAAGGCCTTACGATAGAGCTTAATTACTGATCAGCTTTTTGTTGTTGTTATGTTACAAATTTTCGTAGATGGTATTCAAGTTGTTGCCCCCCACTAATGCTTTCTAACCTAAAGCTACAAACAATTTCTATCCTATTATCTTATTAATTTCTTGTTTTGTATACCATTTATCAATATGCAAGAATACATTTGTCAAAGTATATCAGGATACATGATTTCCATTTTTGTATATAATTTTTAGCAAACAGGTATCAGAAATTTAATTTTATCCCAAATTTGAAATAATTATAAGTACCAGAATAAATTTTTTAGGAGATATTAATTCTTTTCAATTTATACAGAGCAGACAGTATCGGGAATCTGATTTTAAATTTTAGTTATGTAACTTGTATCCATGTCCTACGTATCCTAGACTCTTATTAATCATCCCCTAATTAAACAATTTTAGGTTATCGTAAGTCCATCTCTTGAATTATAATATATAGCAACTTAAAGTCTAAGGTTAGGAATATCGATAATTTTTTCAGATATCGAAATTTTAGTTAACTACCAAAATTCTTAAAATTTTTGGCAGAGTCTCCTTTGTATTTCGTGCTCCAAAATTTTGACAATTTATAAATATATGAGACACGGAGCAACTCTCTGTAGAATTTAACCCCGGGTACGCCGCCCCCTTAGGTGGAGCAACTCTCAACACCGGATCGCACGCAATATAATATATATACAAGAATTCAAGTAAAACTTTTCTTACCTTGGCAACTTAGCAAGTTTGCATTTAACATTTATAGGCACTAATCAAGTCAATTGACATATTTTACAAGAGACATGATATCCAAGTCTAAGTTCTAATAAAAATCAAGATACTTGACAATTGTAGGGTATTAGTCCTAGAAGTCCAAAGAAAAGAGTCCAAGTCAAAATCTACTAAAGAAGCTTTTTGTTTTTGACAAAATAAAAAAAATCTAAAATTTACTAATTTAGTCGTGTATGTCCAAAGACATTAACAAAATAGGCTATGTGTCTCTACGGTCCAAGATTAGAGTAACCTATACATTTGCATGTCCACAACCAATTAATTTAGCTAATTCTAATGTACTATTCCACTAATTACACTAAATTAAGTATTTGGACAGAATTAATATCACAGAATATTAATAAAAGTAACTCGTTTCTTAGTATCTTACCAAGTCTAAGTTAATATAATTAGAACATATCCGTATATCATACTTGGAAGCTTCAACATCTATGATCAGTTGGGTAAGCCTATATTATAAATACTTACATACTTATCTAACAATAGAACGTACATTTGCTTACGAACCTTCTATACAAGGTATATATATATATATATATATATATATATATATATATATATATATATATATATATATATATATATATATCATGGAAGAAAATCTTGGTAACTATATTTATGTATATAGGTATATACATAATAATGTCCAAAGTCTATTACTTCTATCATGATCAAAATTATTTTAAAACTAACTTCTTGTACTCAAACATTCCATATCGTGTCCAAATTTTGTATCCAAACTATTTATGCCTAAAATATTTGTGTCTATTACTTTGAATCATATCCAAAATATATGTATAAATTATTATTTCTAGATCTTAAAAGTTCATACCAAACCCTATATAGATAAAATTCAGAATATAATTTAAGATTAATTGACATAAGTGAAGTTCAATTTGGAAATAAATGGGAGAAGTGAAATGAGGACTTACCTTGTTCTTTAACAAACCTAGATTTCTTCCAAATCTTTTTCCTAAATCAGAACCCTAAATCAAAGTATTAAAATTTATATAAAATTACTAAATCTGACATAGGTTTAAATTAAAGAAATTAGGGAAAGAAATAGATTATACCTAGGTCAAAGAAGAAGGAGAAGGAGGAGTCGTCGGAGACCAGAGGGTGGCCGACGGGCACGGCCGTGCGTGCGGCGTCAGAGCAGTGGCCGCAGCAACAACACAGGAATAGTAGTCGCGGCAGCAACATCAGTAGGAAAAAGAGTGGAAAAAAAGAAAGAAAGAATAGAGAGGATGGAGATGAAGATGAGAAGGGGGTGCTGGTGATGGTATTAAGTAGATTGGATATGTTTGTGTTGGAATTTGAAGAAAGAGGAGAAGAAAATACCTGTTGGTGTTGAAATTTGAAGTAAAGGAGAAGAAGCCAAGTATTATATTTTGTTGCTGAGTCAAAGAAGAAACCAGGCAAGGTCGGTTGGATCTGTTGGTTTCGTCCTCTATTTGATGAATGAGTTTTTCACTTAGGTCCTTCCTACATCTTAATATTTGAAAATAATACAAAATTTGCAAACTAAACCTATATACTTGTATATATACATATTCATTAATATATTTAAATATATATATATATTTATGAATTCAAGTAAATAATAAATAAATAAATTATACCGTTATAACATTATCTGCCCACATCTTTTGCCTATCTTGAGCTGCCTGAAGATGACCCCTTATAGCTTTAATCTTGTCTACAGTTTGTACCACCATTTGTGGACCCAATAGTTGTCGTTCACTTATATCACTCCAACATATAGGAGATCGACACTTCCATTCAAAGCTTCAAATGGTGCCATTTTAATGCTGACATAATAACTGTTATTATAGGAGAATTCAATTAGATAAAGATGATCATCCCATGATCCTCCAAAATCAAGAGTATATTCTCTCAACATATCTTCAAGAGTTTGAATAGTTTTTTCTGATTGGCCATCTGTTTGAGGGTAATATACTAAGCTAAACTTTAAACGTGTGCCCAGACTTTCTTGTAAGCTCCCCCAAAATTTTAAAATAAATCAAGAATCTCTATCTGAAACTATGCTTGCAGGTACTCCATGATGACTAATAATTTTTCTCATATATATATCAGCTAATATTCAGTTGATTGACCCACTCGAAATGGTATAAATCAGGCAGATTTTGTAAGTCTATCCATAATAACCTAAATAGCATTGTTAGCCTTCTTAGTCCTTGGAAGTCCTAATACGAAGTCTATAGTAATATGATCCTATTTTTATTCTAGTATTGGTAATGGCTGAAGAAGTCCTGCAGTCCTTTGGTGCTCTGTCTTTACTTGCTGACACACTAGGCATTTTAATACAAATCTTGCAATTTCTCTTTTTATTTCATGCCATAAATTTTTTTGCTTGAGATCTTTATACATTTTCGTACTCCCTGGATGAATAGAATATTAAGAGTTATGTGCCTCTGACATAACTTCTATTTTTAGTGTAGTACCCCGCTCCATATTGGCAATATGTACAAGAGATATCGGTTTGCTGACTCAAAAAGAAAATCTTCCTGAAGAGCTCCTTATTGAACCAGAAGACGAATGATCTAGGTGAGTGGGTAGAACTTTATTCTCTGATTCTTGCACGCCTTAATAATGAATCTGAGTTTTATAATGCATGTTTCTAAGAAGATAAGTATTATTTTTGCATGAATGATATCTCTGCATGCTTAACTAGAACTTGTTTGCTTGTTAATAGAAGAACCTTGCCATACTAATAAGAACATAAAGAGATTGCTTGCATGTTACCTTATCATTTCTGTATAGATAGAACAATATGAAATTCTTGAACTGTATCAGAGAGATGGTGGCTCATCTGCACAAAGATAGAGATTGCGACCTGTCTGCACAAAGATAGAAGAGATAAGATAGATAGTCTGCTTATTCATGATCATCTTGCATCATAGAGTTTATCTGATAGAGCTGAATGCAATTGCATGGGTCCTATATTGGCTATTAGTGAATAGCTGAACCTTGGTCCTGACTGCTAATTTAAGTATATTTTAGTGCAGTGAAACCATGAGTCATAGCTGCTATTAGCCAGACAGAGTTAGGACAGCTTGAGGCAAGAAGTCCTCATTATCAGGCATTTATTCTGTCATTAGTTAGCTGGATTACTGATACTAATTCAGAGTTTCTCGGGGACCATCATATAGATAGGTCATCTCTTTTGCATGATTAGAAGGATAGTCCACTAGATGCTGCATTGTCCCTAGAGTCTTTGAGTATAGCTCACGAGACACATTGCGCACACCCTGATAGTATAAGATTTGGTACATCATTCTTGAATTGATTGCCTTGCATGCTTAGTTGTATTTGAACATGAAATCTGATTTCAAAGTTGTTCCAAAAGACGTAATATGACTCTACTCCTACACTGCATAGAATAAACCAAGGTAAAACTAGAAAGATCACTAGTAATGTAATATTTTATCACATGCTTACTTAGTATTGGTTTTAGTAAATTTTGCTTCTGTAAGTTGATTTTATACTCACCAGTGCTTTTCCCAAAGTACTGTCTCCCACCAGTTTGCTTGCTCGTACGTACTAGATCGTCCAAAGAAGGGATAGCCGAGCCTCATCCCCAGGACCCAAAAATTTAGAGTCGATGCCTTGAGCCGTATCGTGATGTTTGGAGCTGCTTTTGTATAGAGAGACATAATATATAGAATGCTGTCATCGTATTCAGAGAACCTCATGCATTTAGCTTTGCCTCGTATACTCAGATAGATTATTGTTTCTAATACTGCCCCTCCGCTGCAAACTCGACCGGTTCGATGATAACCAAGATGACTAGCGTTGTTGTCTTGTGCGAGCGCAACTCTAGGCACACACAACATCACGTCCTGAGGGCAATGACCATCCCGCGGGAGCACTGGCGCGGTGATTCACGCCCGGTGGGGTCGATCCAGACCGCGAAAGATCAGGACATGACACTTAGATCTCCTTTTGGTACACATAATCTATGTACAAACCTCAATATTCTATCTGGATATTTACTTATCCCAGTCTGAAGCCCTGTTTCAGTCTTCTTCTATAATTCTTGTAATTTAACATCTTCTTGTTGAGTTACTTTGATTCTCTCTACTAAAGATGACTGTCATGCCCCAGTCCCAATAATACGTAGGACTAGAACACGTAAGCATGCCAGCCGCATGGATATGGCAACTCCAATATATGGAAACCATAACCCATACGTACGCTGTAATATGAATATAAACTCACATATGGTATATATAATGTCACAAGTCACAGATATGCTAATCTCATCCACACAACAAGTCATAGAAAAGAAATACTAAACTAAAATAAGGAGTCTGAAATATCCGAAATAATAGTCGGGTGGAGATAAATCTACTACCAAAGACTATATCCAAAACTAAAATGAGAGAGGAGTATAAAATCTCCAATATAAAATAATATGAAGACAGAAGTGTATCAGCTAAAAGAGTCCATCGCTAGATAATCAACGATGCTCAGAAGGTAAGACCTCCTCGGCAGAAAGTAATGCGTCAGGTCCAGGCTCGTACTCCTGCAAATACTCAATAGCAGATACACCTGGCAGAGGACCAGGTCCTCAGAGGGACGTAACAAGATACAGAAAATACGAGCCAATTTGAATACAGTAAACATGCTTAATAGGTAGAAAATATGTAAGTACGCTGTACAAGATAATCTATATGAATGCAAATGAGGACAATTTTTCGACGTATGGGCAAGGGTAGGCTACTCGATCTAATCCTCACAACCTCATGCTCGTCAGTGGATATCATCAGCCGACATACCTCTGGGGTAGCGACTGTAACCTCCGATTTCCAGTTTCCAAATAATTAGATTTTAATTCATTTTAAAATATCAAGTTTTATAAAACATTTCTCCTTGAAAATTTTTAGTTGATTTTTTTGAACGATGTTTGATTGTAGAAGGTAATTTAAATTTTTATAAAAATCCTTTTTCCTAAATGACGCTGTATTACAAAATAAATAAATAAATAATAATATATATATTTCTAGTTTCAAATATTTATTGGCTTGAATCATAAAAATTATTGTTTTAACTAAATATTTATTTAAAAGACTAGTTGATAAAATAAAATAGATTTTTATTTATTGGGATAGTAAATAAATAAATGTCATACTTTCTAAGATTTTGCAAAATGTATTAATTAGTAGCAAATTGGAAATTTGCTAGCTTTCCTAAAAATATTTTCTGAAATTATAATCTTTATTTTATTTTTATTTTTTCAAATTTGCCATTTCCTATTAACTAGCCCACACCCTCATTTTTCCCACGTGAGAAACCCGTTTGATTAATTCTGGGCCATTCATTATTGGGCCAACCCGCAACCCTTTATCCCACACCATCTCTCCCTATTTAGGTTCTCATTCTCACATTTCCCTAGAAACCCTAATCCTCAATTCATTGGCTAGCCTCCACAAATTCCCTCAAGCCGAAGCCACCACCATTTTGTGTGCTCGTGTCCGTGTGTCCAGCATCCGTGTCAGCCGTGATGGCCTCGGGTCCGACCCTGGGTGTCCCACCGTATCCATTCATTTCCTGTGTCCGGTTACAACGTTACAATCAGATTTTTTCCGTGTCCGACACACCGGACACATCCACCTCCTCCACTGTACAACAGCATCCCCGTGTTCGGCAGACCCGGACACGTTTCCCCCACAGACACCAGACTGCCGTGTCCAGCCCCGGACACGACCCCGACGCACAGAACCGACCAGCCCTAACCCTAGACTCGAAGCCGCCGCCGGAGTCGACGTCGTCACCGCCGCCTCCTCGATCTGGCCGCCTGCCACCACCACCTGGAGTCTCGAGTCGATCGCCGCCGGTGACCGCCTGGGTCTTCGACCGGTTCCCCGAACATCCGCCGCTCTCGGGGTCGACGCCGCCCTCGGTTCTCCACCGCCCCTCGAGCCAGATCCGCCGGTGGACGCCCAGATCTGTCGAGCGCCGCTGGAACAAAGCCGCCGTCGCCGCCCTGTCGCAGCCGCGTCGAGCCCTCGTCGAAGCCGCCACCGCCGAGTCAAAGCCGCCGCCTCGAAGCCGCCACCCGAGACCACGCCGACCCCGCGCCGACGCCCTGCTCGACGGAGCCCCACCGCGCCGGCGACGGAATTCCCCTGTGTAAGCCCTCTCCGTTTCCCCTCTTTCCCTCTTTCCTTTTTCGTTTACAGAGTCTGGGATTAGAGTTATAATTAGCCTAATTATATAGAAAATCACTTAATTAAATTATTAATCGGTTAATTAAAAGTTAATCAGTTAATTAGTATTTAATTAGTTAATTATATAATATAATTAGTTATTAATTATTAATCAGTTATTAATTATTTATTTGTTTAGTATTTTCATAATTAGTTATTAATTTCATATAATTAGTTGTTAATTGCATATAATTAGTTAATAAATTCCTATAATAAGTTTGGTAATATATATATATATATATATATATATATATATATAAGTTTTATTGTTTATAATCTAGTTATTTATTATGTGTATAAATTAGTTTTAGTATTTCATGTAATTAGTTTAGCAAATAAATATAATTAGTTTTATTGTTCTTTATGTATGAAATTAGTTATTTATTATGTGTAAATTAGTTATGTATTATGTATAAGGATTTTGATTGATATATATACAAATATGTATTTTGGTATAAAAAGTATATATGTATATACACCTACTAGTGTATATACACAAATACGTATTTTTGTAAATTACTAATAGACACTTATATATATATTATATACGTTTATTGGTATACTAAGTATTAATATATGTTACAGTATTTAAATATAAATAAATGTATATTAGTATATATGTATATATAACCGTATTTTGGTATAAATATGTGTACCTATATATATAAACATGTATAAACATATTTTTGGTATATATATATATAGTATACACATATATATAAAAACTGTATTGAGATATATGTACTTGTAAAACATAATTTGGTATATTACCTGTATATAGTATAGTATTATTTTGGTATGTATATATATATAATATAAGTTAATATGTATTTGGTACATGTATACTAGTCTATGGGTATGAGTGATGTATAATTTTTCACATAAATAAAATATATTCCACTTATGTACATACAGTTATACCTATTCTGTATACTTTGGAATAACTATATATATATGTATTAAATTATTTATTGATAATGTGATAAATTGGTAAATTACTAGGTGACCCTAGTTGACTAGTGCCATACCTGATAGAGCCCCTGAGTTCATATATTTGTGATGTGTTAGTGTAGCACCTGATGCCAATGTTGTATTTGATATATTTTAGGACTGTTGGTTCCTCCAGACGATACTCTGGGACAGGACATTGGTTTTTACCAGCTAAGGACCCAAGGCGAGTACATTCTCTGATTAGTTTCTAATTTATGATATCTGCTATGTTCACTGTATCTAGTGTAAATATCCATGTTCTTGACACGTTGGTTACACGGATTGGTATACACGGATCTCGTCATGAGATGTTATTCCTTATTCATGGTGTAGCTTGTACAAGACTTGTTTCCTTGATATCTTGTGCATGTACAGACACTGAGACCCGGGGAGATTTGCTACCTCCCTAGGGAATCCCGTGCCATAGCGTACCATGATTGGATCTACCATACCAGTCGGGGGTTTGGGGAGTATTTTAGTGTAGATATGTGATCATACCCAACTATCCATGCATCATAGCTCACCCCACATCTCACGTCGGGTGCGGCCTGACCATCTCCATGCCTCATAGCTGTTACGTGTGATTAGCCTGACCTCTCCATGCATCATAGCTAACCAACGGTTAGCCTGACCCTCCATGAATCATAGCTAATCACATGTAACCAGCCTGATCAAGTTCCCAAGCCGATCACATATTAAAGCTAGTACTCACACACTTAGTCATAGAATTCTTGCTCATGGACATATTGTTTCCTTCCTGCATTTACTTACAGTATTTCCAGTATTTCTCTCGTTGTACATTTCTCGTACCTATACATGCATCTGGTATGTTCCATCTATAACTGCTACATAGTTTATGTCATTTATATAGAACTGCTAATTAGAGATGTACTTTGCTCATTCCTGACTGGAAAATATTTTTCCAGACTGTGACCTTAGTAGACTGGTTTCTGACACTTGGGGATTGGAAGTTAAGAATTGCAGGTATGATTATGTTATCATTAGACTTGTATTGTATTCTTTTATTTCTTCATTTCCTATCGTGCTGTAGTTGTGATTGAGTATTTTCTAGATTTATTTTGATATCCACTTCTCCTTATGGAGTTGGATACTAGAGTGAGATTGTTTAGATAGTACTTGACCTAGACAGCGTTCTACCGCCGATGCTGCGGCGTAGGCTGGACGTACCCACGCTCTCGTGCCCTAAACCGGGTGCGGGTCGTGACACGTTTTAGTGGTGGCCCATGCAGGTCTGACTTCGCAAGTTGTGCGATGTCGTGGTGGTGCGACGTTATAGTTGTACTACTACGTGCCTGCTGTAGAATATAGGACATAGGATACTAGGATGAGAGAGGATACTCAATCACAAATTCTTGAAAGATTTCCTGGGATGACCCCATGAGAATCTTATTTTCAATTTAAATCTTTCCTTGTTTCCGTCCGCTCTCGCTTGTTGTTACTGAACTTGATTCTTGTTGAGCAGTTATTAAATTAAATTCTTGGTATCATTGTTGAGTTTGATTCTTGTTGACCAGTTGTTAACTTTAATTCTTGGTATCGTTGTTGAGTTGATTTCAAATTGAGATGAATTTTTACGGACTAGGATTTATGGTATCATCTGATGACATATATTGATGAGGACAGTGAGGAAGGTAAAACGTCTACTTTGGTTGTGGAACCTAGAATTTATCGCAGCCATATTAGCTGTGGTGACGAGAACGTAGGAACCTGACTTGGATGTACATACTATAGTTATGAAGCTTAGAGTCTTTCGCAGCCATACCGGTTGGCGTGGCGAAGATTCTAGACGACATGATTATAGAGTGCATACCTTAGTTACGAAACCTATCGTTTATCGCATCTATGCTTACTGGCGTGGCGAGGATTCTGAGTGTCATGATTTCAGACAGACGTGTATGATTATCAGGTTGTATCCTAAATTGGTTCTTAAAATATCATCTCAAGACTTATCTATTTCTGTTATTCCAGGACTTTGTTCCACCGCTTCTTTCTTTACTAGCAGTAAAGATACCTTCTGTCCTCAATTCAGTCTTTGAGCTCCTATTCCTTGAAGATTTCTTGTTAAGTATGATAATTAGTGGCTTGTAATTTTGTTTGTGTCTTGTATTAGTATTGGCTGTGTTGCTAGTGAGTTGTAAGTGTTTCTTAGTTGGGCATGTGAGCAGTAGGCTTTAATCTAGAGTTAGCCCTTAGCATAGTACCTTGTACCAATGATTCTAGGAGTAGTGTCATTAGAGACTGAGAGTTAAGGAGAGTATAGAGTATCAGTGATAGTTCTCAGGGTTAGTATCAGAGCCAATTACCCGTCCTGGATAATCATGATTATGTAATTGAGTGATCTATGTAAACGATTAAGTATCCGGGAATTGTGTTAAGGATTTATGGAGCATGATGTCCAATTGGATGATTGATATCGGAAATGTTAAAGGTAAAGAAATGTATATGTATAAAGGGTTTAATGAGATGTCATAAGTAGAGAAATATCAGGATTAGTAATGGAAGTTGTGAAGCGTATCACGGATTAGTTTAATAAGCTTTAAAGGATTGAAGGAAATACATATACAACCATCGAGATGAGGAACCATACACATACCCATGAGAGTAAAGAAACATGAGTGTTATAGAGGATACAGGTGATCATGAGTCTAATGAGCTTGATGAGATAATCCATTAATGCAGCTAGTGATATAATACCAAGAGTGCCGATGATTCTATATCAAGGATTATTGAAAATGGTGCTAGTAACAGTAAGCACTCGGTGTGATGATAATTAGATGATATACCATTTGACATAAATTGAAATTATGAAAGAAAACACAGTTGATGGTAACTTTGATCATTAGAGGTAATAGTGCAAGTGATTCGGGCAGTACAATTTAGTACACAATTATAGACACTAGATGCATTGAGTGCACCTTGAGTATCAGAGACCGTGAGCACTAATATGTACATTGAGGAGTTATAAATTAAGAGGTGGAAATGAATTTTTAATTTTCAGAATTTTTAAGGAGTTGAGATTTTATGTTGTTAAAATATTGAGGATTTAAATTTGATTCAATAAACATAGTTAAGGCTACAAAGATTTTAGAAGTGATTAAATTTTATTTCGATGTGAAGTATCTAATTTTGAGGAGGTATATGCATTTTATTTTAAGTTGATCGGGAAGTTAAACCTTGACGATTATTTTGAGGATTAATTTTTGGTAGATGGGAGATATGAATATTAATATATGATTAGTTGATATGGGTACCAGTGTACATGAATAGGAAATTGTTAGTGTGCTAGAGTTAAGTGTTTGTTAGAGATAGTAGACACTACAAGTAATATGTTAACATGATCCTTCTTCCTTCCTAATGTTCCTTTTCTCTCGCCTTTCGATTGATTGATTGATTGATTTTCCTAGTACTGTGGTTCACATGCATGATTTTCTTGTTAGAATATAATTAGTAGTACCCCCTAGCAGAGACTGAAATACCATGACAAAAGACACATGACCTATATTTTCTTAAATTGCATGGCTGTAGGTAGAGTTTTCTTAAACCATGATCATTTGGGTTTTGACCATAGCAAGGATCTATGACAAGGGTATGACCGACAAAAAGAGACAAGAGGATTATATTTGTGGATGAGCATTAAATTAAATAAAGAATTTAGGGGTTGTTATAACGGAGTTGATGGATCATTGATTTTATGATAATCAAGGTATGATTGAAATTCGAGGGCAAACAATTACTTAAAGGGAGAATTAAGAAATTGACAGAGCCAAAAAATTTGAGGATTTATTAATTTTAAGGAGGTCTTGATATGATTGAATTGATTATTTAAAATTTGAGAAATTCGAGAGATTATCATTTTATCTATTTGATTGCAAGATAGAAATTTTATATATTATGAATGTTGCATTGAAGATTCTGGAAGCATCGCATCGTTGAGTATTTGAGGAAAAAAAAAAAGAAAAAGAAAAAGAAAAAGAAAATCAGGAAATAAAATCGTAAATGGAATAGTGTCGAATTAAATTCTTGGGATGAGGAGTTAGATTGGAATAAGCATCAATTGAATTTAGTTAGATGATTGATGAGTGTTAAAGTTAAATTTTGGGATGCAAATTTTTAAGTTATAAATATGCATTGGTTTGGATTTCAATTAAAAGGGATCGGATAGTAAATTTCGTATTTAGTTATTTACTCAAAATTTGAGGAGATTATGATACGACTGGAATTCAATTAAAATATTAAGGATTTGAGTAGTAAATTTTTTACATTGGGATAATAAATTCAGAGGATGAAAAAAAAAATATTAGTTCAAAATTCGGAAACATTATACATACGGATAAAGAAATATGGAATGAAATGAAGCTCATGGTAAAGAAGATTATAATATAATTGATTATGGAATCATAAAAATTGAGGGTCGTAAGGTAAGATCATGGTATATTGAGGTTGTGATTTAAATTAAAATCTTGACCATGATAGTAACATTTGAAATCGAAGAAAAGAATTGAGGTATAGTTAATGTTAAGATAAACAAACTCGAATTTGATGATAAGGATTTTGGACAGGTAATAAATTTTGATTCAGAAATTCTAAGATCTAATCTAATAAAGTTTGTGGAATTTGAAACTTTTATAGATATTAGTTAATGATGAATCACAAGATTGAGAAAAGTAAAATGAACGAGGATAAAAAGGAAGAATTATTTTCAGATGGTAGTAAAGACTACTTTTTCCTAGAAATTAAGAAAGGCGATTAGATGTCTCTTGATTACATTCTGAAGGATGTATTTAAGTTTCTTAAATCAATTGCCGACCGTATCTTTCGAATTAGCTATAACTTTCATGTCTATATCATTCTTTATACTGGGTCTTCCTTGGTTGAGTTACTTTGAAAAGGTAACGTGCATTATTCCAATTATCTGTTTTGTGATCATGTCTACTTCCCAAAACCTAAACTTTCTAGAGGATTCAAGGCCGAGCCATGATTCCTTCAAAATATTCCTGTCTTAAACCATATTTTCTTTTCATGTTTTCTTCTGTTTGGTAAATATTTTCCTCATAGAAATATTTCTTCAATGATATATTCATTATTATGAACAACAAATTTTTCCATCCTAGTCATCCCTAAAATTTCGAGGACGAAATTTTTCTAAGGTGGATAGACTTGTAACCTCCGATTTCCAGTTTCCAAATAATTAGATTTTAATTCATTTTAAAATATCAAGTTTTATAAAACATTTCTCCTTGAAAATTTTTAGTTGATTTTTTTGAACGATGTTTGATTGTAGAAGGTAATTTAAATTTTTATAAAAATCCTTTTTCCTAAATGACGCTGTATTACAAAATAAATAAATAAATAATAATATATATATTTCTAGTTTCAAATATTTATTGGCTTGAATCATAAAAATTATTGTTTTAACTAAATATTTATTTAAAAGACTAGTTGATAAAATAAAATAGATTTTTATTTATTGGGATAGTAAATAAATAAATGTCATACTTTCTAAGATTTTGCAAAATGTATTAATTAGTAGCAAATTGGAAATTTGCTAGCTTTCCTAAAAATATTTTCTGAAATTATAATCTTTATTTTATTTTTATTTTTTCAAATTTGCCATTTCCTATTAACTAGCCCACACCCTCATTTTTCCCACGTGAGAAACCCGTTTGATTAATTCTGGGCCATTCATTATTGGGCCAACCCGCAACCCTTTATCCCACACCATCTCTCCCTATTTAGGTTCTCATTCTCACATTTCCCTAGAAACCCTAATCCTCAATTCATTGGCTAGCCTCCACAAATTCCCTCAAGCCGAAGCCACCACCATTTTGTGTGCTCGTGTCCGTGTGTCCAGCATCCGTGTCAGCCGTGATGGCCTCGGGTCCGACCCCGGGTGTCCCACCGTATCCATTCATTTCCTGTGTCCGGTTACAACGTTACAATCAGATTTTTTCCGTGTCCGACACACCGGACACATCCACCTCCTCCACTGTACAACAGCATCCCCGTGTCCGGCAGACCCGGACACGTTTCCCCCACAGACACCAGACTGCCGTGTCCAGCCCCGGACACGACCCCGACGCACAGAACCGACCAGCCCTAACCCTAGACTCGAAGCCGCCGCCGGAGTCGACGTCGTCACCGCCGCCTCCTCGATCTGGCCGCCTGCCACCACCACCTGGAGTCTCGAGTCGATCGCCGCCGGTGACCGCCTGGGTCTTCGACCGGTTCCCCGAACATCCGCCGCTCTCGGGGTCGACGCCGCCCTCGGTTCTCCACCGCCCCTCGAGCCAGATCCGCCGGTGGACGCCCAGATCTGTCGAGCGCCGCTGGAACGAAGCCGCCGTCGCCGCCCTGTCGCAGCCGCGTCGAGCCCTCGTCGAAGCCGCCACCGCCGAGTCAAAGCCGCCGCCTCGAAGCCGCCACCCGAGACCACGCCGACCCCGCGCCGACGCCCTGCTCGACGGAGCCCCACCGTGCCGGCGACGGAATTCCCCTGTGTAAGCCATCTCCGTTTCCCCTCTTTCCCTCTTTCCTTTTTCGTTTACAGAGTCTGGGATTAGAGTTATAATTAGCCTAATTATATAGAAAATCACTTAATTAAATTATTAATCGGTTAATTAAAAGTTAATCAGTTAATTAGTATTTAATTAGTTAATTATATAATATAATTAGTTATTAATTATTAATCAGTTATTAATTATTTATTTGTTTAGTATTTTCATAATTAGTTATTAATTTCATATAATTAGTTGTTAATTGCATATAATTAGTTAATAAATTCCTATAATAAGTTTGGTAATATATATATATATATATATATAAGTTTTATTGTTTATAATCTAGTTATTTATTATGTGTATAAATTAGTTTTAGTATTTCATGTAATTAGTTTAGCAAATAAATATAATTAGTTTTATTGTTCTTTATGTATGAAATTAGTTATTTATTATGTGTAAATTAGTTATGTATTATGTATAAGGATTTTGATTGATATATATACAAATATGTATTTTGGTATAAAAAGTATATATGTATATACACCTACTAGTGTATATACACAAATACGTATTTTTGTAAATTACTAATAGACACTTATATATATATTATATACGTTTATTGGTATACTAAGTATTAATATATGTTACAGTATTTAAATATAAATAAATGTATATTAGTATATATGTATATATAACCGTATTTTGGTATAAATATGTGTACCTATATATATAAACATGTATAAACATATTTTTGGTATATATATATATAGTATACACATATATATAAAAACTGTATTGAGATATATGTACTTGTAAAACATAATTTGGTATATTACCTGTATATAGTATAGTATTATTTTGGTATGTATATATATATAATATAAGTTAATATGTATTTGGTACATGTATACTAGTCTATGGGTATGAGTGATGTATAATTTTTCACATAAATAAAATATATTCCATTTATGTACATACAGTTATACCTATTCTGTATACTTTGGAATAACTATATATATATGTATTAAATTATTTATTGATAATGTGATAAATTGGTAAATTACTAGGTGACCCTAGTTGACTAGTGCCATACCTGATAGAGCCCCTGACTTCATATATTTGTGATGTGTTAGTGTAGCACCTGATGCCAATGTTGTATTTGATATATTTTAGGACTGTTGGTTCCTCCAGACGATACTCTGGGACAGGACATTGGTTTTTACCAGCTAAGGACCCAAGGCGAGTACATTCTCTGATTAGTTTCTAATTTATGATATCTGCTATGTTCACTGTATCTAGTGTAAATATCCATGTTCTTGACACGTTGGTTACACGGATTGGTATACACGGATCTCGTCATGAGATGTTATTCCTTATTCATGGTGTAGCTTGTACAAGACTTGTTTCCTTGATATCTTGTGCATGTACAGACACTGAGACCCGGGGAGATTTGCTACCTCCCTAGGGAATCCCGTGCCATAGCGTACCATGATTGGATCTACCATACCAGTCGGGGGTTTGGGGAGTATTTTAGTGTAGATATGTGATCATACCCAACTATCCATGCATCATAGCTCACCCCACATCTCACGTCGGGTGCGGCCTGACCATCTCCATGCCTCATAGCTGTTACGTGTGATTAGCCTGACCTCTCCATGCATCATAGCTAACCAACGGTTAGCCTGACCCTCCATGAATCATAGCTAATCACATGTAACCAGCCTGATCAAGTTTCCAAGCCGATCACATATTAAAGCTAGTACTCACACACTTAGTCATAGAATTCTTGCTCATGGACATATTGTTTCCTTCCTGCATTTACTTACAGTATTTCCAGTATTTCTCTCGTTGTACATTTCTCGTACCTATACATGCATCTGGTATGTTCCATCTAGAACTGCTACATAGTTTATGTCATTTATATAGAACTGCTAATTAGAGATGTACTTTGCTCATTCCTGACTGGAAAATATTTTTCCAGACTGTGACCTTAGTAGACTGGTTTCTGACACTTGGGGATTGGAAGTTAAGAATTGCAGGTATGATTATGTTGTCATTAGACTTGTATTGTATTCTTTTATTTCTTCATTTCCTATCGTGCTGTAGTTGTGATTGAGTATTTTTTAGATTTATTTTGATATCCACTTCTCCTTATGGAGTTGGATACTAGAGTGAGATTGTTTAGATAGTACTTGACCTAGACAGCGTTCTACCGCCGATGCTGCGGCGTAGGCTGGACGTACCCACGCTCTCGTGCCCTAAACCGGGTGCGGGTCGTGACACGTTTTAGTGGTGGCCCATGCAGGTCTGACTTCGCAAGTTGTGCGATGTCGTGGTGGTGCGACGTTATAGTTGTACTACTACGTGCCTGCTGTAGAATATAGGACATAGGATACTAGGATGAGAGAGGATACTCAATCACAAATTCTTGAAAGATTTCCTGGGATGACCCCATGAGAATCTTATTTTCAATTTAAATCTTTCCTTGTTTCCGTCCGCTCTCGCTTGTTGTTACTGAACTTGATTCTTGTTGAGCAGTTATTAAATTAAATTCTTGGTATCATTGTTGAGTTTGATTCTTGTTGACCAGTTGTTAACTTTAATTCTTGGTATCGTTGTTGAGTTGATTTCAAATTGAGATGAATTTTTACGGACTAGGATTTATGGTATCATCTGATGACATATATTGATGAGGACAGTAAGGAAGGTAAAACGTCTACTTTGGTTGTGGAACCTAGAATTTATCGCAGCCATATTAGCTGTGGTGACGAGAACGTAGGAACCTGACTTGGATGTACATACTATAGTTATGAAGCTTAGAGTCTTTCGCAGCCATACCGGTTGGCGTGGCGAAGATTCTAGACGACATGATTATAGAGTGCATACCTTAGTTACGAAACCTATCGTTTATCGCATCTATGCTTACTGGCGTGGCGAGGATTCTGAGTGTCATGATTTCAGACAGACGTGTATGATTATCAGGTTGTATCCTAAATTGGTTCTTAAAATATCATCTCAAGACTTATCTATTTCTGTTATTCCAGGACTTTGTTCCACCGCTTCTTTCTTTACTAGCAGTAAAGATACCTTCTGTCCTCAATTCAGTCTTTGAGCTCCTATTCCTTGAAGATTTCTTGTTAAGTATGATAATTAGTGGCTTGTAATTTTGTTTGTGTCTTGTATTAGTATTGGCTGTGTTGCTAGTGAGTTGTAAGTGTTTCTTAGTTGGGCATGTGAGCAGTAGGCTTTAATCTAGAGTTAGCCCTTAGCATAGTACCTTGTACCAATGATTCTAGGAGTAGTGTCATTAGAGACTGAGAGTTAAGGAGAGTATAGAGTATCAGTGATAGTTCTCAGGGTTAGTATCAGAGCCAATTACCCGTCCTGGATAATCATGATTATGTAATTGAGTGATCTATGTAAACGATTAAGTATCCGGGAATTGTGTTAAGGATTTATGGAGCATGATGTCCAATTGGATGATTGATATCGGAAATGTTAAAGGTAAAGAAATGTATATGTATAAAGGGTTTAATGAGATGTCATAAGTAGAGAAATATCAGGATTAGTAATGGAAGTTGTGAAGCGTATCACGGATTAGTTTAATAAGCTTTAAAGGATTGAAGGAAATACATATACAACCATCGAGATGAGGAACCATACACATACCCATGAGAGTAAAGAAACATGAGTGTTATAGAGGATACAGGTGATCATGAGTCTAATGAGCTTGATGAGATAATCCATTAATGCAGCTAGTGATATAATACCAAGAGTGCCGATGATTCTATATCAAGGATTATTGAAAATGGTGCTAGTAACAGTAAGCACTCGGTGTGATGATAATTAGATGATATACCATTTGACATAAATTGAAATTATGAAAGAAAACACAGTTGATGGTAACTTTGATCATTAGAGGTAATAGTGCAAGTGATTCGGGCAGTACAATTTAGTACACAATTATAGACACTAGATGCATTGAGTGCACCTTGAGTATCAGAGACCGTGAGCACTAATATGTACATTGAGGAGTTATAAATTAAGAGGTGGAAATGAATTTTTAATTTTCAGAATTTTTAAGGAGTTGAGATTTTATGTTGTTAAAATATTGAGGATTTAAATTTGATTCAATAAACATAGTTAAGGCTACAAAGATTTTAGAAGTGATTAAATTTTATTTCGATGTGAAGTATCTAATTTTGAGGAGGTATATGCATTTTATTTTAAGTTGATCGGGAAGTTAAACCTTGACGATTATTTTGAGGATTAATTTTTGGTAGATGGGAGATATGAATATTAATATATGATTAGTTGATATGGGTACCAGTGTACATGAATAGGAAATTGTTAGTGTGCTAGAGTTAAGTGTTTGTTAGAGATAGTAGACACTACAAGTAATATGTTAACATGATCCTTCTTCCTTCCTAATGTTCCTTTTCTCTCGCCTTTCGATTGATTGATTGATTGATTTTCCTAGTACTGTGGTTCACATGCATGATTTTCTTGTTAGAATATAATTAGTAGTACCCCCTAGCAGAGACTGAAATACCATGACAAAAGACACATGACCTATATTTTCTTAAATTGCATGGCTGTAGGTAGAGTTTTCTTAAACCATGATCATTTGGGTTTTGACCATAGCAAGGATCTATGACAAGGGTATGACCGACAAAAAGAGACAAGAGGATTATATTTGTGGATGAGCATTAAATTAAATAAAGAATTTAGGGGTTGTTATAACGGAGTTGATGGATCATTGATTTTATGATAATCAAGGTATGATTGAAATTCGAGGGCAAACAATTACTTAAAGGGAGAATTAAGAAATTGACAGAGCCAAAAAATTTGAGGATTTATTAATTTTAAGGAGGTCTTGATATGATTGAATTGATTATTTAAAATTTGAGAAATTCGAGAGATTATCATTTTATCTATTTGATTGCAAGATAGAAATTTTATATATTATGAATGTTGCATTGAAGATTCTGGAAGCATCGCATCGTTGAGTATTTGAGGAAAAAAAAAAGAAAAAGAAAAAGAAAAAGAAAATCAGGAAATAAAATCGTAAATGGAATAGTGTCGAATTAAATTCTTGGGATGAGGAGTTAGATTGGAATAAGCATCAATTGAATTTAGTTAGATGATTGATGAGTGTTAAAGTTAAATTTTGGGATGCAAATTTTTAAGTTATAAATATGCATTGGTTTGGATTTCAATTAAAAGGGATCGGATAGTAAATTTCGTATTTAGTTATTTACTCAAAATTTGAGGAGATTATGATACGACTGGAATTCAATTAAAATATTGAGGATTTGAGTAGTAAAATTTTTACATTGGGATAATAAATTCAGAGGATGAAAAAAAAAATATTAGTTCAAAATTCGGAAACATTATACATACGGATAAAGAAATATGGAATGAAATGAAGCTCATGGTAAAGAAGATTATAATATAATTGATTATGGAATCATAAAAATTGAGGGTCGTAAGGTAAGATCATGGTATATTGAGGTTGTGATTTAAATTAAAATCTTGACCATGATAGTAACATTTGAAATCGAAGAAAAGAATTGAGGTATAGTTAATGTTAAGATAAACAAACTCGAATTTGATGATAAGGATTTTGGACAGGTAATAAATTTTGATTCAGAAATTCTAAGATCTAATCTAATAAAGTTTGTGGAATTTGAAACTTTTATAGATATTAGTTAATGATGAATCACAAGATTGAGAAAAGTAAAATGAACGAGGATAAAAAGGAAGAATTATTTTCAGATGGTAGTAAAGACTACTTTTTCCTAGAAATTAAGAAAGGCGATTAGATGTCTCTTGATTACATTCTGAAGGATGTATTTAAGTTTCTTAAATCAATTGCCGACCGTATCTTTCGAATTAGCTATAACTTTCATGTCTATATCATTCTTTATACTGGGTCTTCCTTGGTTGAGTTACTTTGAAAAGGTAACGTGCATTATTCCAATTATCTGTTTTGTGATCATGTCTACTTCCCAAAACCTAAACTTTCTAGAGGATTCAAGGCCGAGCCATGATTCCTTCAAAATATTCCTGTCTTAAACCATATTTTCTTTTCATGTTTTCTTCTGTTTGGTAAATATTTTCCTCATAGAAATATTTCTTCAATGATATATTCATTATTATGAACAACAAATTTTTCCATCCTAGTCATCCCTAAAATTTCGAGGACGAAATTTTTCTAAGGTGGATAGACTTGTAACCTCCGATTTCCAGTTTCCAAATAATTAGATTTTAATTCATTTTAAAATATCAAGTTTTATAAAACATTTCTCCTTGAAAATTTTTAGTTGATTTTTTTGAACGATGTTTGATTGTAGAAGGTAATTTAAATTTTTATAAAAATCCTTTTTCCTAAATGACGCTGTATTACAAAATAAATAAATAAATAATAATATATATATTTCTAGTTTCAAATATTTATTGGCTTGAATCATAAAAATTATTGTTTTAACTAAATATTTATTTAAAAGACTAGTTGATAAAATAAAATAGATTTTTATTTATTGGGATAGTAAATAAATAAATGTCATACTTTCTAAGATTTTGCAAAATGTATTAATTAGTAGCAAATTGGAAATTTGCTAGCTTTCCTAAAAATATTTTCTGAAATTATAATCTTTATTTTATTTTTATTTTTTCAAATTTGCCATTTCCTATTAACTAGCCCACACCCTCATTTTTCCCACGTGAGAAACCCGTTTGATTAATTCTGGGCCATTCATTATTGGGCCAACCCGCAACCCTTTATCCCACACCATCTCTCCCTATTTAGGTTCTCATTCTCACATTTCCCTAGAAACCCTAATCCTCAATTCATTGGCTAGCCTCCACAAATTCCCTCAAGCCGAAGCCACCACCATTTTGTGTGCTCGTGTCCGTGTGTCCAGCATTCGTGTCAGCCGTGATGGCCTCGGGTCCGACCCCGGGTGTCCCACCGTATCCATTCATTTCCTGTGTCCGGTTACAACGTTACAATCAGATTTTTTTCGTGTCCGACACACCGGACACATCCACCTCCTCCACTGTACAACAGCATCCCCGTGTTCGGCAGACCCGGACACGTTTCCCCCACAGACACCAGACTGCCGTGTCCAGCCCCGGACACGACCCCGACGCACAGAACCGACCAGCCCTAACCCTAGACTCGAAGCCGCCGCCGGAGTCGACGTCGTCACCGCCGCCTCCTCGATCTGGCCGCCTGCCACCACCACCTGGAGTCTCGAGTCGATCGCCGCCGGTGACCGCCTGGGTCTTCGACCGGTTCCCCGAACATCCGCCGCTCTCGGGGTCGACGCCGCCCTCGGTTCTCCACCGCCCCTCGAGCCAGATCCGCCGGTGGACGCCCAGATCTGTCGAGCGCCGCTGGAACGAAGCCGCCGTCGCCGCCCTGTCGCAGCCGCGTCGAGCCCTCGTCGAAGTCGCCACCGCCGAGTCAAAGCCGCCGCCTCGAAGCCGCCACCCGAGACCACGCCGACCCCGCGCCGACGCCCTGCTCGACGGAGCCCCACCGCGCCGGCGACGGAATTCCCCTGTGTAAGCCCTCTCCGTTTCCCCTCTTTCCCTCTTTCCTTTTTCGTTTACAGAGTCTGGGATTAGAGTTATAATTAGCCTAATTATATAGAAAATCACTTAATTAAATTATTAATCGGTTAATTAAAAGTTAATCAGTTAATTAGTATTTAATTAGTTAATTATATAATATAATTAGTTATTAATTATTAATCAGTTATTAATTATTTATTTGTTTAGTATTTTCATAATTAGTTATTAATTTCATATAATTAGTTGTTAATTGCATATAATTAGTTAATAAATTCCTATAATAAGTTTGGTAATATATATATATATATATATATAAGTTTTATTGTTTATAATCTAGTTATTTATTATGTGTATAAATTAGTTTTAGTATTTCATGTAATTAGTTTAGCAAATAAATATAATTAGTTTTATTGTTCTTTATGTATGAAATTAGTTATTTATTATGTGTAAATTAGTTATGTATTATGTATAAGGATTTTGATTGATATATATACAAATATGTATTTTGGTATAAAAAGTATATATGTATATACACCTACTAGTGTATATACACAAATACGTATTTTTGTAAATTACTAATAGACACTTATATATATATTATATACGTTTATTGGTATACTAAGTATTAATATATGTTACAGTATTTAAATATAAATAAATGTATATTAGTATATATGTATATATAACCGTATTTTGGTATAAATATGTGTACCTATATATATAAACATGTATAAACATATTTTTGGTATATATATATATAGTATACAGATATATATAAAAACTGTATTGAGATATATGTACTTGTAAAACATAATTTGGTATATTACCTGTATATAGTATAGTATTATTTTGGTATGTATATATATATAATATAAGTTAATATGTATTTGGTACATGTATACTAGTCTATGGGTATGAGTGATGTATAATTTTTCACATAAATAAAATATATTCCACTTATGTACATACAGTTATACCTATTCTGTATACTTTGGAATAACTATATATATATGTATTAAATTATTTATTGATAATGTGATAAATTGGTAAATTACTAGGTGACCCTAGTTGACTAGTGCCATACCTGATAGAGCCCCTGAGTTCATATATTTGTGATGTGTTAGTGTAGCACCTGATGCCAATGTTGTATTTGATATATTTTAGGACTGTTGGTTCCTCCAGACGATACTCTGGGACATGACATTGGTTTTTACCAGCTAAGGACCCAAGGCGAGTACATTCTCTGATTAGTTTCTAATTTATGATATCTGCTATGTTCACTGTATCTAGTGTAAATATCCATGTTCTTGACACGTTGGTTACACGGATTGGTATACACGGATCTCGTCATGAGATGTTATTCCTTATTCATGGTGTAGCTTGTACAAGACTTGTTTCCTTGATATCTTGTGCATGTACAGACACTGAGACCCGGGGAGATTTGCTACCTCCCTAGGGAATCCCGTGCCATAGCGTACCATGATTGGATCTACCATACCAGTCGGGGGTTTGGGGAGTATTTTAGTGTAGATATGTGATCATACCCAACTATCCATGCATCATAGCTCACCCCACATCTCACGTCGGGTGCGGCCTGACCATCTCCATGCCTCATAGCTGTTACGTGTGATTAGCCTGACCTCTCCATGCATCATAGCTAACCAACGGTTAGCCTGACCCTCCATGAATCATAGCTAATCACATGTAACCAGCCTGATCAAGTTCCCAAGCCGATCACATATTAAAGCTAGTACTCACACACTTAGTCATAGAATTCTTGCTCATGGACATATTGTTTCCTTCCTGCATTTACTTACAGTATTTCCAGTATTTCTCTCGTTGTACATTTCTCGTACCTATACATGCATCTGGTATGTTCCATCTAGAACTGCTACATAGTTTATGTCATTTATATAGAACTGCTAATTAGAGATGTACTTTGCTCATTCCTGACTGGAAAATATTTTTCCAGACTGTGACCTTAGTAGACTGGTTTCTGACACTTGGGGATTGGAAGTTAAGAATTGCAGGTATGATTATGTTATCATTAGACTTGTATTGTATTCTTTTATTTCTTCATTTCCTATCGTGCTGTAGTTGTGATTGAGTATTTTCTAGATTTATTTTGATATCCACTTCTCCTTATGGAGTTGGATACTAGAGTGAGATTGTTTAGATAGTACTTGACCTAGACAGCGTTCTACCGCCGATGCTGCGGCGTAGGCTGGACGTACCCACGCTCTCGTGCCCTAAACCGGGTGCGGGTCGTGACAGCGACCCTCGGACTCCATCAATCGACATACCTCTCGGGTAGCGACCATCGGACACGACCCACCATAGTGCGTGCTAGTGACTACGGTGTTACCAGAGTGGTTAAAAGCCTATACGCCTAATGATTGTCCTCTCATGATACTAGGTGCCATGTGTGTGTCAACATATCTAATATATAATATGACTGAAAGAAACTACACATGCAATAAATAAACAGAAATAAAATAAATATAAAGAAATATACTAAGCATGCAAAATACTGTAAGCAATTTGGCAAGGTATATTGCCTGGGGTCCTGCTGCTGGTATGAATCAGAGTCCAAGTCATAGTCCAAATAGCCTATGTATTACAAATTTATCACGTCAAAAGATAATTTATTTTAATTTATTTAATTCTGAAATAATTACTCTAAAATCCTATTTTAATCTTATTATTCTGATTTTTATGTTAATTCCTAAATTTTGTCAAAAGAAACTGAATTTTATCAACTCGAGACTCAAGGCACGCAAATCGAGGCGATCTGTTGACCGAAAAGTTAACCGACACAAACTCAACTTTCATGCATGATTTCTTATAGATTTCAGCGTTAAAAATATGCTGGAATTTACGGCTCGTCCGAATTCAAATTCGTTTGGGAATTATGGCACATACAAATTTTGTATTGTGCACCGATGGTTAAATTCTAACCTAGAAGTTCTACAGAATTAACAGTATATAAATACTTAGAATTAAATTCTAGGAAAAACATATGTCAATTATCTCAACATTATCTTTCCAAAACTTTAAACGGTTCATGATTCTGATTCCTGGTTCTCCCGAAATCGTAAAAATATTGAAACACGTCTATTTTCGGACATGCTGTGCTCTACGAATTTTTTAGAATTTAATACTCATAATTTCATAAAATAAATTATATAATCAGAAAGCTAACCTCAATATCTTTCTAACGCAAGAAACTAGGCCTTGTTTGGAGTCCAGAGCTATGCGCAATGGCTCCTAGATGACAATTCTCCAAAATCTCTCTCTTTAAGATAATGGGATAATTAGGGTTATAAAATATATATATATATATATATATATATATATATATATATATATATATATATATATATATATATATATATATATATATATATATATATAGGGATGTACCTGTGGCTGAATGGATATTTATAGGCTGACACGTGTCAGAATCTGATTGGATGGTTTTTGTTATATTATTTGTTTTTGATTTGCCTTTATCAAGACATTATTTAAGTCATTTTAAATCTAAACAATTCCAAATAAATATTAAAAATAATCATAAAATCTGGAAAAATTACATAAAATATATTTTGAACCTATAAACCCTAGAAAAATATTTGGGACAATTTTATATTCATAAGTTTACTACTATAATTAGGAGAAGCTCTAAACATTAGTTTTATCCATTTAACTAAAAATAAATAATAACATTATTCTAAAAATTCTGAAATAATTCCAGAAAATATATAATAATATTATAAATCCTAAAAAATAATGTGGGTCCATTCTATATTCCTGGGCTTGCACAATAAATTCTACAAGTCCTAAAAATTATTTATTAGTCTAAATAACTCCCAATAAATACTAAAAGTATTCAGAAAATTTCCAGAAAATTCTAGAAAATATATTTGACTATTTAGAACCTAAATTAAAATTTTGAAATATTTTTAATTAAGTTTGAACATAAAATAAATTCTTCAAAGTCCTAGAAAATTAGTGTTACTAGTTTTTAATTAACTAAAAATTATGGAAAAATCTCAATAATCTAAAATAGCCTAAAAATAATTCTAAATAAATATTTATATAAGTAAATATACTAAAAAAGTTTATTTTCTAATTAACTAAGAGAATACTCTAAATAAATTTAATATCTATAATAAATATAATAATATAAAATATACACAAAATACCTATTTTGGGTGAGGGAGTTTACAATCTACCCAACTTAAAACAATTTCGTCCTCGAAATTAAAATAAGGCATAATTTGTTAAATCCTTCACATTCGTACATAAGGTACGTCAATCGCAATCTCTTCCAAAAATTTAAATAACAAAATCTATTCAAATCTATCGCGATCACTTCAAAATTAAGATAACCACTGTTTAAATTAAAATTCAACCTATCGTAATCTCTTCTCGATTTTTTTTAAATAATCAACATTCAAATCTAACTCAAGTCGATATGACATCAACATCAAAATTTATATCACCATTTCCAACTATCATAATCTCCTCTAGACTTTGAACAATAAACAATTCTAATCAAATCTTATTCCTATTCTCAAATTAAGAATTTTGTACTCTTCAAATATTTAAACTCAATTTACATCCTCAATATTTCAAATAGGTGACCCAACAATCAAAATTGAACTTTTAATTCAAATTATCAAATTGTAAAATTTAAATCTAATTCACCAATTGTTCAAGTCTAAAATTCTATATTTATCCTCAAAATTTAAATCGATGATTCATCCTTCAATATTCAAAATTTAAACCATGTGCTCAAAGTATAAATATTTGGTCCGCCATATCAAGATTTTAAAATTCGTTAAATTCTTATTATCTTAATCCTTCTTTTAAAATTTCTCAAAATTAAAATGACTTGAATCTCCCAATCTAATCTTACTTGATCACAATCTAAAAGAAATTCCTCTCAAGTTGGCAATGCACTGCTACCCAACTTAGAATTTACCCATCTATCACAGAAGGCTATATACTTTAAGAAAAATATTCCTTAATTTATTTACCCATGTCATTCAATCCTCAAAACTTCAACGCCGATTATATCATATATGATATGTCCTTAATTACAAAAGAATAATCCTCAAGTATGTGATCGGCCTACGGGGTATATCTAGTACTCTCTGTGTATTAAACTTATACCAAGCACGAGGTTTTGTCTTTCCGAAATAAGGGAAGACGGAGACCAATAATAAAGAGTTCAAGGGTGAGGTAATAAAATAGAAGTATCGGGATCAAGGAGTTTAAGGAATTCAAATGGGAATTGTCAAAGCAGTTGTGGATTAAAATCTTATTTTGGTAATTCTTTGTTCGCATGCTCGTATTAGTACAGTTATGTAACCGATACGATCCGCTCAGACATATCTAGGAGCAAGTATATTCGTTTACCAATCACTACATATCTTAATCCATGTAAAGTAGTATTACGAAGGGCGAATCAAGCGCACTAAGGTTAGCTAGACCTTAATACACTGATTCTGAAATGTATTAGTAGGCGTCCCCAATAATACATATCTCATGATCAAGCTCGATAAAAGAGTAAGCTTGCAAAACTAGGCTATAATAGCAGCATAAGTCAAGGTAGTGCAGCAAATATAAGTACGCTAGATGATGATGAAAGGAGGTACAAATTAATTCAAGTTCACAAAATAAAACAACTAAGCAACAATAATAAAAGACTCTACAATCCCTACAGTTATCATACAACCTCCTTGTCTATGTCGCTAGTTGACCAAATGTGGGCAAGGACCTCTAACTTCTATTGTCTGAATAACCACTGTCGTCTTATGCTAGTATATAATTAATGTTGTTCAATCACACTTCAATAATAGGTCAAAAGACTATGTGATACTAGGTTGTGAGGTATACTACCCAACTTAAAACATTAAACTAATATTGTGACAGTCTTAAGGGTACCGTAGAAGCTCCTATTAAGGTCTTCGAGAAGGGGTCTTGGTACTTGTTAGGGTATCCTCTTATATTACATAGGTCATGGTCGTCTTAACTCTTAGTCATAGTGCAAGTGTCAATAGTAAGAATGGGACAGTTACTGGCTTCAAGGGAAAGGGAATATAACTCGTATTGAGGTGTGGTACAAGTTACACAATTTAAAACTAAAGGATAAGCACCAGGTCTCAATCTACAAGAATAACTTAACTATCAAGTTCTAACTACTAAGCACACAATTTCAAAATTCAAGATTACAACTATAATCCTAGCAAACTATGTGTCCTTAACAAAGAAGTAAATTACTTGGCCTAATATCAGAAGTGTCAGGTGGCACGAGTTGAAAGATAAAGAAAAGAAGAATATAATTTTGGTCGTTGCACAATTAGCGAACGTTAAGGTCACAGAGGAACAATATGTGAAATAGAGGGGCTCTAGGTAGCATCATGGTTTTCCAAGGGGGAGTGGTATACTAGTTGAATATTCGAGGTATGATCAAGGAAGAAGTGTTGATTGCATTCCTCTAGGCTTCCTAGGGTGCTGTCTACTAATAACAAGACAAGGATATAAGTTTATAGTTCTCCAATACTATCTAACTATGAGGGTTAGGTTCAGTCCTAATATTCTCTTTTGGTTTTCTATTGGTTCCTCCATACTAGGGTCAAACATTATGGTAAGCTTCTAACTAACTCTAGTAGTATCTATACTACTCTTAAGTCTTCATAATACATCAAGGGATAATGATAAACCAATCTATAGATAAGGAATTCTAGGTTCACTAGATATTCTAAACTTAGTGGTGTGTCTATATCCTCGTTGTAATCTTAATAGGTATGCTACTCTAATTATCATCCTAATAATATGGGTTCCTATATTCTCAGCAGAAGGCTATACTCAAGGAACTATTAGGGAAGCACATGAATCAAGCAGGATACAATTGTTCAAATAGAACAGATGGGAGGAAGATGAATCATAGTCAATTGTGGATAAGATCCTATACTCTAGTCCTAGGTGCAGGCTTGCTCGGTACAGTAATGTAACCGAGACAATATGCTCTCGACCTGCATGGGCTACCACAAAAACATGTCATGCCCCAGTCCCAATAATACGTAGGACTAGAACACGTAAGCATGCCAGCCGCATGGATATGGCAACTCCAATATATGGAAACCATAACCCATACGTACGCTGTAATATGAATATAAACTCACATGTGGTATATATAATGTCACAAGTTACAGATATGCTAATCTCATCCACACAACAAGTCATAGAAAAGAAATACTAAACTAGAATAAGGAGTTTGAAATATCCGAAATAATAGTCGGGTGGAGACAAATCCACTACCAAAGACTATATCAAAAACTAAAATGAGAGAGGAGTATAAAATCTCTAATATAAAATAATATGAAGATAGAAGTGTATCAGCTAAAAGAATCCATCGCTAGATAATCAACGATGCTCAGAAGGTAAGACCTCCTCGGCAGAAAGTAATACGTCAGGTCCAGGCCCGTACTCCTGCAAATACTCAATAGCAGATACACCTGGCAGAGGACCAGGTCCTCAGAGGGACATAACAAGATACAGAAAATATGAGCCAATTTGAATACAATAAACATGCATAATAGGTAGAAAATATGTAAGTACGCTGTACAAGATAATCTATATGAATGCAAATGAGGACAATTTTTCGACGTATGGGCAAGGGTAGGCTACTCGATCTAATCCTCACAACCTCACGCTCGTCAGTGGATATCATCAGCCGACATACCTCTGGGGTAGCGACCCTCGGACTCCATCAATCGACATACCTCTCGGGTAGCGACCATCGGACACGACCCACCATAGTGCGTGCTAGTGACTACAGTGTTACTAGAGTGGTTAAAAGCCCATACGCCTAATGATTGTCCTCTCATGATACTAGGTGCTATGTGTGTGTCAACATATCTAATATATAATATGACTGAAAGAAACTACACATGCAATAAATAAACAGAAATAAAATAAATATAAAGAAATATACTAAGCATGCAAAATACTGTAAGAAATTTGGTAAGGTATCTTGCCTGGGGTCCTGCTGCTGGTATGAATCAGAGTCCAAGACATAGTCCAAATAGCCTATGTATTACAAATTTATCACGTCAAAAGATAATTTATTTAATTTATTTAATTCTGAAATAATTACTCTAAAATCCCATTTTAATCTTATTATTCTAATTTTTATGTTAATTTCTAAATTTTGTCCAAAGAAACTGAATTTTATCAACTCGAGACTCATGGCACGCAAATCGAGGCGATCTGTTGACCGAAAAGTCAACCGACACAAACTCAACTTTCATGCATGATTTCCTATAGATTTCAGTATCAAAAATATGCTGGAATTTACGGCTCGTCCGAATTCAAATTCGTTTGGGAATTATGGCATATACAAATTTTGTATTGTGCACCGATGGTTAAATTCTAACCTAGAAGTTCTACAGAATTAACAGTATATAAATACTTCGAATTAAATTCTGGAAAAAATATATGTCAATTATCTCGACATTAGCTTTCCAAAACTTTAAACGGTTCATGATTCTGATTCCTGTTTCTCCCGAAATCGCAAAAATATTAAAACACGTCTATTTTTGGACATACTGTGCTCTACAAATTTTCCAGAATTTAATACTCATAATTTCGTAAAATAAATTATATAATCAGAAAGCTAACCTCAATATCTTTCTAACGCAAGAAACTAGGCCTTGTTTGGAGTCCGGAGCTATGCGCAATGGCTTGTGGAAGATGAAGGAACCCTAGATGGCAATTCTCCAAAATCTCTCTCTCTTTAAGATAATGGGATAATTAGGGTTATAATATATATATATATATATATATATAGGGATGTATCTGCGGCTGAATGGATATTTATAGGCTGACACGTGTCAGAATCTGATTGGATGGTTTTTGTTATATTATTTGTTTTTGATTTGCCTTTATCAAGACATTATTTAAGTCATTTTAAATCTAAACAATTCCAAATAAATATTAAAAATAATCATAAAATCTGGAAAAATTACATAAAATATATTTTGAAACTATAAACCTAGAAAAATATTTGGGATAATTTTATGTTCATAAGTTTACTACTATAATTAGGAGAAGCTCTAAATATTAGTTTTATCCATTTAACTAAAAATAAATACTAACATTATTCCAAAAATTCTGAAATAATTCCAGAAAATATATAATAATATTATAAACCCTAGAAAATAATGTGGGTCTATTCTATGTTCCTGGGCTTGCACAATAAATTCTACAAGTCCTAAAAATTATTTATTAGTCTAAATAACTCCCAATAAATACTAAAAGTATTCAGAAAATTTCCAGAAAATTCTAGAAAATATATTTAACTATTTAGAACCTAAAATAAAATTTTAGAATATTTTTAATTAAGTTTGAACATAAAATAAATTCTTCAAAGTCCTAGAAAATTAGTGTTACTAGTTTTTAATTAACTAAAAATTATGAAAAAATCTCAATAATCTAAAATAGCCTAAAAATAATTCTAAATAAATATTTATATAAGTAAATATACTAAAAAAATTTATTTTCTAATTAACTAAGAGAATACTCTAAATAAATTCAATATCTATAATAAATATAATAATATAAAATATACACAAAATACCTATTTTGGGTGAGGGAGTTTACAATGACTGAACTTGCAAGTTAGCCCATGATCCTTCTGCCATTTGATATATAATTTTAATTCCTATTTTTCTTAAATCATTAAGGATTTCTTTTGGTGTATTCATAAAGAACGATGTAGGTCTTCTACTTAATGCATCTGCTACTTTATTTTATTTTTCAGGATGATATTCCAGTTCCATATCAATGTCCTTAAGTAGATCTAACCACCTTCTTTGTCTCATATTCAACTCTTTCTGAGTGAATATATATTTTAAACTTTTATGGTCAGTATAAACTTTAACGCTTTCACATATATGTAGTGCCTCCATAATTTAAGTGCAAATACTACTGCTGCAAGCTCTAGATCATGTGTTGGATAAATTTTTTCATGCTGCTTCAACTGACGAGAGGCATATATTATAACTCTTCCATGTTGCACAACTTAGGCCTTTATCAGAACCATCACTATAAATTTTATAACCCCCGATCTGCTTGGTAATGCTAGAACAGGTAATGTAATAAGTCTTTCTTTAAATTCTTGAAATGTTGCTTGGTATTTGTCTGTCCAGATAAATTTTTCATCCTTCCGTGTCAAACGAGTTATATTTTCAGAAATCCTTTAAAATATTTCTATAAATCTTTTGTAATATTCTGCTAACCCTAAAAAATTTTGAATTTCTGCTAAAGATTTTGGTACATGACATTATTTTATTGCTTCTACTTTCTTTGGATTAACTAAAATTCCTTCGCCACTGATGATATATCCAAGAAAAGATATACGGACTAGCCAAAATTTATATTTGCTAAGCTTTCCGCATAATTGTTCTTGTCTCAAAGTTTGAAGTACTATCTGTAGATGTTCTTCATGTTCTTCCTCATTCTTGAAATATATCAAAATATCATTGATAAATATTATAAAAAAATTTATCCAAGTATTGGTAGAATATACGATTCGTAAGATCCATACAGATTGCAGAAGCATTAGTTAATCCAAATGGCATAACTAAGAATTCGTAATGCCCATATCGTGTTCAAAAAATAGTTTTTGATACATCTTCTTTCTTTACTTTTACTTGATGATAACCCGACCTCAGATCAATTTTTGAAAATACTTGTGCTCCTACAAGTTGATCAAATAACTCATCAATTCTTGGTAATAGATATTTGTTCTTGATAGTCACCTCATTCATTGCTCTATAATTAATAACCAGTCGTAATGTGTCATCTTTTTTTTTCACAAAAAGACTGGTTCTCCCTAAGGTAAAACATTTTTTAGTCAACAGTTCTTTTATTCGTTTATTCAACTCTGCTAATTTTTTCTTATTCAAAGGATATATTTTCTTTGCTATTGGTGCTGCTTCAGGAACCAAATCTATAGTAAACTCTAATATTCTGTCTAGTGGTAGTCTCGGTAATTAATCAGAATATATATCCTTAAATTCAGATACTATCCTCAGAAATTGTTCTTCTTCAATGTTTTGGAATACTCCTCAAATTGGCAGCCTAAGTTCTTCAATCTTCTCTGTTTGATCTTCCTTATAATCTCGGATAAATTTACGTATTTTACTTCCTGGAATTTGAAATGTAACTCTTCCTTGACCATAATCTATATTAGCTACTGCTAATGTCAACCAGTCCATTTCGAAGACTATTATAATTGATCATCGGAAAAACCAAAAGTTTTACTCAAAATAATTTACTCCAATTCTGATTGGACAGGCTTTACATATATGATTGACTTCCACAAATCCATTTTCCATTAAAATTCTCAATTTCTTAGGTAATAGTTTAGTTTCAATCTCATGCAAACATATAAATGCAATAGATATAAAGGAATATGTAGCGCCTGAATTAAATAATACTGTTACTGGATAAGATGAAACTAATATTGTACTTGTCACAACTTCTCCAAGTATTCTGCCTCATTAGTATCCATCAAGAAAGCCTGGCCATGCTTCTTCTTACCAGTATAAGTTTGTTGTGTTATTTATGCTTGTTGGAATTATTTAATTTGGGGGTGGTAACGGAGGCCTATACCGACTTCCTGGAGGTACCATAGTCTGCATCTGGTGCTGCCTGCTGTATTGGCCTTGGTGCATTTAACATCGGCCTCAGTACATTCCCCTGAACTACCTGCCTTGGGTTAAACCCTGCATTCATAGGCCTTGGTACAATTTTTTGATATAGTGTCATAGTCCTTGTTATAGACATCTGGGGACACTTAATAATTTGATGATCTACTGCTCCATATCTTAAACATAATCCATTATATTTTCTACATTGATTCTTCAAATGGCCTAGTTTTCTACAGAAATTGCATATGGGTACACCTTTTGATGTTGTCATCTGTAGTTGCTTGGGCTGACATTGCCATTGGTTCTTTGAAGAAGATCCTGGTTCAGTGTTTCTCTTCTGACCTCCAATCTATATTACTCGCCAATATTTTTGTTTTCCTTTCTTGATCTCGGGCAGCTTCAGTTATCTCAGAATATGTTTGGCATTTATAAGGTGCAACTTTGTCCTTAAGTTTACTTTCTAACCCTTCACAGAACCTGGATACTTTAGTTTTCTCTATAGCTACCATGTAAGGTGCAAATCCACTTAGTTTGGTAAATTTTACAGCATATTCGTCCACAGTTTATTTATCCCATTTTAGTTGGATAAATCTCCTTTCTAACTCTATTTGAGATAACTCTGGAAAAATCTTTCTTCAAATTTACTTTAAATTCTTTCCTAGTTACTACTCTATTAGACTCCTCTGGGTGCTTTGCACTCCACCAGCTTTCTACTACATCTTCTAATTGGATTCTAATTATTGTTACCATATCTTTTGGTAAAATTTTTGCTCCCTTAAGTAATCCTTCAGTAGTCAACCATTGTCCTGCCTCCAATGGATTCTCAGTTCCACAAAAAAAATTTGGATTTAGTTTTCTGAAGTCGGCAATGGTTCCAATTTTATGTTGTGGAGGTGCCCTAAGTTATTCAAGTACAGCTGCTGAGGTAGCTTGTGCAGCGTTAGCATGTTGATTATTCATTTGTAATTATTGTTGAAAAATTTGGAGTATATCAGCAACACTTTTATCAGCTTGGTTGTTAAGAGGGAACTGGAATTCATAATCGCCTATTTTTTAAATGGAGACAAAGACTGTAGAATTTTTAATAAACTAACCCAAGTATTTATAATACCATTATTAAAAATAATTAAAAATTAAAAGAACAATTATATTAAAGTAGAACAAATTAAATAAGGAAACTACATAACTTATTTATAGAAATATTATATTATACAGTGCTACAAAGATACCAACCACAATTTACATCTGCTGTTATACTAAAATAAACTCTAGTAGACAAAAAGACAACCTTATATCTATTTTACACACAAACTAGTCTTATATGCATACAAACTACACATATAGTAGTTTTATTTACATAACCATCTCCTATACTCCCTCGGTCAGATCTGTATCATCCTCCTCCTAAAAGAAAAAATCTCCACGTAAGGATGTCTAAACCTCCATTCCGGTAAAGTACCATCATAGCCATTTATTCGTGGATTTGAGTCTTGGGAGGGTTGGGCTCGAATAATCTAAAAGTATGTTCTTTTCTCGAATAACACTTCAGCCCTGTATTCTACGTTCTGAATGATCGGCTTTATAACTCCGTAGAGAATCCTATAAACAGTTATCTCTTCATCTTCTTACATTCCCAACATGCACCTACAATGGTGATAATACCCATATGTGGTCCGGTCACTCCTGTTGAATCGTAAATGTGGTAGGAATCGATGAACCATCCTACACACACATAAAAGAAACTATCAGTACTTAGTTTTAGAAACTTAAACACAACTATAGGTAATTAAGAATAAATAATCCTGAATCAGTTTTTCTTAAAACATAAACATATGTTATACAAATATAAAACAAACATACTGAACTTAATTTCCTTAACCTTATAATACCTGTGAAGTTTGGAGATGGAGAGGAGAAGGGAAAGTAGGAGAAGAGAGAATATGAGAAAGGAGATTGCAAGGGCCTTAAACCCTATGTTGTATCTCATGTCTATTTATATTGATATACAATACACCCATAATTACTATTATACCCTCATATGATAAATAAAAAAATAAAATAACTCTAACACCCTTCCTCAAGAAGGAGCATATAGATCAGACATGCCCAGCTTGCTACATAAATCAGAAAATGGACCACGAGCAAGTGGTTTAGTGATGATATCACCTAATTGATCCTCTAACCGAACATAAGGAGTGACAATCTATTTTTTCAGTAAAAATCATGAACAAAATGATAATCTACCTCAATATATTTCGTACGCTCATGAAACACCGGATTACTTGCGATAAACATTGTCGACTTATTATTATAATACATCTTCATCGGAATAGGAATCATAATTCCTATTTCATAAAAAAGAGACTGCACCCACATCATCTCAGAAGCTATATGAGCCATCGCACGATACTCGGCCTCTGGACTAGAATGAGCCATAATATTTTGCTTCTTACTATGCCACATGACAAGATTGCCACCCACAAACGTACAATATCCAGAAGTAGACCTCCTATCACTGCGACTGCCTGCCCAATCAGCATTACTGAACCCAGTCACCGTAAGCAACTGGGAAGGTTTGTACAACAAACCCTTTCCAGGTGCACCCTTCAAGTATCGAAGAATGTAATAGATAGCCTCCCAATGTGGTTGCCGAGGGACATGCAAAAACTGACTAACTACTCCAACTGTATATGTGATGTCTGGTCTAGTAACAGTTAGATATATAAGTTTGCCAACCAAACGTCTATAATATCCAACATTCTCAAATAACTCTCCCTTGTCAACATCAATCTTGTCATGATAATCCATATGAGTCTCAACTGGCCATCACTCCAACATCCCAATCTCAGAGAGCAAGTCTAGAACATACTTGTATTGTGACAGATATACACCCTTCTTAGATCGAGCAACCTCGATTCTAAGAAAATATTGAAGAAGACCCAAATCCTTAGTATAAAACTGACGACTAAGATAGGCCTTCAAGTCTACAATTTCAGCATGATCACTCCCAGATATAATGATATCATCAACATAAACAATCAACATGATAATACCTACTGGGGAAGAATGGCAAACTACTGAATGATCTGATGTGATATGCCGAAAGCCATACTGAATGAGAACTGAACTGAACTTGTCAAACCAAGCACGAGGTGACTGTTTCAGTCCATATAATATTTTCTTCAATCGACATACGAGTTTTTATTTTTTGCTACAACATATCCTGGTGGTTGATCCATATAAACCTTCTCCTGTAAGTCACCATGCAAGAAAGTATTCTTTATGTCTAGATGATATATAGGCTATTGGTGATTAACTGCCACAGAAATAAGAATCCGAACTAAATTCAGCCGAGCCACTGGAGAGAAAGTCTATATATAATCTACGCCATATGTCTGAGTATACCATTTAGCAACCAACCGTGCCTTGAGGCGCTCAACAGAACCATTAGGGTGATACTTAACAGTGTACACCCATCTACAATCCACTGTTTACTTTCCAACAGGAAGTGATGTAAGCTTCCAAGTCTGATTTTAATGTAAAACATACATCTCCTTATCCATTGTACTTTTCCAACCAGAAGATGACATAGCCTGCTTGTAAGTTTTGGGAATAAAAATAGAAGACAATAAAACAGCAAATGCATGAAAAGATGATGAAGCACAGTGTAATAAAACATAGTTAGAAATAGGATACTGATTCTTTGTGGTACAAAGGTGTTATCTTTTTTGAGTGCAATAGGAAGATCATTTGGATCTGTAGTGATGGGAGCAGAAACCTCATGCATGGAAGATAATTGGTTGAAGGGTGAATTCTGCAAAACCACTAACTTGTTCTTGGATCTCTACTAAACCTGTAAATGGAAAATAGAGACATAAATTGATTCAGGAATGACCGTAAGTGGTATGAAAGATATCAAATCTGTTGTAAAAGGAATACAACGGTCTCCTGAAGGAAAGAAAGGGATAGACTCAAAGAATATAACATCCGTACTGACATAATATTTGTGTGACTGTGGACTGTAACAACGATAACCTTTTTGAATACGGGGATTACCAAGAAAGACACACTACAGAGATCTAGGAGCCAACTTATCTTAATTAGGTTCCAAGTTATGAATAAAAAAGTGACACACCCAAACACTCGAGGAGATAAAAAAAAGGTGCAACATCTGTATGTAATATGGTAAATGGAACTTTGTTATTTAATACAGATGATGTCATACGATTAATAAGATAACATACAGTAAGAATAATATCTGCCCAAAACTGTTTAGGGACATGCATATTGAACATGAGAGTTTGAGCCATATCTAAAATGTGTCGATGTTTGCGTTCGGCTATACCATTTTATTGAGAGGTATAGACACAACTGGTTTGATAAATCATACCATAATTAATATAAAAACTGTTCATAGAAGATTGAGTATACTCCAAAGTATTATCAGAACACAGAATTTTGATACGTTTATCAAACTGAACATAGACTTTATTATAAAAGACAGATAATACATTTGTAAACTCAGATCTTTCTTTCATTAAATAACACCAAGTCATTCTAGAATAATCATCAATAAAAATAACAAAATACTGAAATTCTTTCAGACTTTTGACTCTAGACGGACCCCAAATATCAGAATGAACAAGATCAAAAGACTCTAATTGACGACTCTTACTACGACGATGAAATGAACTACGGTGATGCTTGCCTAACTGACAAGCCTTACATTCATAACTAGAAATATAACTCAAACTTGGAACAACTTGATGCAACTTAGCCAAAGACGGATGTCCCAAACAATAATGCCACTGCAATAGAGAAGTAAAAACATAAGTGAAGGCCTTTCCAGGTAGATCCAAGTAGTACAGTCCATCTTTTTCATGCCCCAAATCAATCATCTTCTTCGTCCCGAGGTCCTGAAAAATACATAAATTGGGAGAAAATATCACAGAACATTGATGAGATTTGGTTAACTGGTTCACAAATAACAAATTAAATAGAAAATTAGGCACATATAATGAATCAAATAATGATAGTGATTGAGTAGGGTGAATGACACCTTTCCCAAGCACAGGACGAGTAGACCCATCAGCAAAGATAATATTATGTTTCATGGAACTACCATTATGAAAGATAGATGTTATACCAGACATGTGAGATCTTGATCATGAGTCGATGACCAAAGAGGTGGATGCTGACTGGGTTGCCACAAAAGCAGGATTACCTATATGTGTCATGGTTGCAGTAGGTTGGGAGGTAGTACTAGCAAGCGCATTCAACTTCTGAAGAATCTGTTGAAATCGAGATGAGGTATCAAACGTTGAAGTCTGATTGAAACCTGAAGTATTATCTCTGGGAGCAGAAGTGGTGACCTGGACTGCATATTTTTATCATGCACTTGATGTGCATATTCTAGTTTGCCCCACTTGTCCTAATAATAGTCTTCTACATGACCGAGCCATAATAGTTACACTTTCGTGGTTGACCACGGCCACCACCACCACCACCGCGGCTACCACTACGACCATTGTCTCTACCACTACGGCCTCCTCCTCGACCAAAACTACGACCACCATCTCTACCACCACGTTCACTACCACGTCCACCACCACGACCAACAGTACTAGAAACTAGGGCAAAATAGTCAGTACTCGGCACCACAAAATTCTGTCCCAGAAAGGAACGGTTGAGACGGAAGAAAGTATCTGCCACCGTAGGTAACTGCTCTCCAGCAAGAATTTGAGCTTTATAAGGTTCGAGCGCAGGATCCAAGCTGACTAGGATAAGTGAAACATGAAACTCTTTCTTCTGTCTCCGAGCTTCCTTCAAATCAGTAGTAAAATGATGATATTGAAGCAGTTCCTCCCACAAAGCCTTCTTTAAAGGCAGATATTCATTCATAGGCTTCCTATTTTGTTTTGGATTGAACAATAACTCGTATAACTCATAGATATGGGCAACATTTCACTTCTGCAAATATGATTCTTCCAGAGATGCCCAAATCTGTTTGCTTGATTCATACTACTGAATATTAGCATCGATATGTGATTCCATACTATACCACAACCACGACATAACGTGTGCATCTGCACTCATCTAATCTTCATACTCAGCAGAAGTTTCAGGTAGGGGTTCTTCCGTCAAAAACTTTAACTTCTTTTTCGTCCTTAATACTACTTTGATAGACTTGGACCAGGCAAGGTAGTTCACACTATTGAGTTTTACCGCTATAATCAACTTTTCTAATTCATCATTATGAATAACAGTAAAAGGATAACCACCTCCGCTACCATCACCACTACTATTAAACTCGCTAGAAGATTCGGTCCCCACCATACTTGCAGATGCAACAGAAAGATGAGGTCTTTGAAACCCTATATCTCACAACGAACCTCAATTGACGACGAATAACCAACGAAGATCTGTAGAAATCCTAGATCTCATAAATAAACCACAAACGACCACGAATAAAGAACGATGAATGGCGAATCATGAAAATAAAACAAAAAATAGTCGAATTTTTTTTGAGGCTGCCGCCCCGAACCCTGCAATCAGGGGCTACTACCCCCGAACCCCTATCGTACTCACGATCGAGTTTGATCGGCCTTGTCGTGGATAGAATATACAATACTTATAAATATATGCTCTGATACTAAGTAAAGTTGGGAGATGGAGAGGAGAATGGAAAGTAGAAGAAGAGAGAATATTAGAAAGGAGATTGCAAGGGCCTTAAACCCTAGGTTGTATCTCGTGTCTATTTATATTGATATACAATACACCCATAATTACTATTATACCCTCATATGATAAATGACAAAATAAAATAACTCTAACACCAATACTCATATCCTAAGGTTATTGTTAGACTTTTCCAAGAAATCAATCTTAGGGTCTTATAGATATAATTAACAGATATTCTACCTAGATGTAGACTGCTACATATATATAACGCAGACCTGCATGGGCCACTGCTAAAAGACATGTCACATTCCGCTCCCAATAAATGGTGAGTTGAGTACGTAACCAACATCCCCATGCCACGTGCTTTACGAATAAACCTATATTCGTAACCACGATTATTGCCTGTAAATTCTAGGATAAAGTATAGGGTAAAGCTAAACCATCAATAAGTAAGAACTAAGTATACTCACAATATCATGCTTTTATATTTATAACTCATAAGTCTGAGTTCTGTCTTCAAAAGAAAGTATACAAGCTACTCACTAAAATGTACAACCACACAACTATACTAAAATATACAACCACATAACTATCTCCCATAAGATTAATACACATATAATTATACAAGAACACAAAAAAAATTGTTCTACATGCGACATCCCTTATTCTTAAAACTCGTCCACATTATACAAGGGAAGAATCTCGTCTTCGTCCTAGCCTTCATCTAGTGAACAAAAATTAAGTCATCAAATACATACAAGTCCTCATTTCAAGGAAGGTAAAATAAATAAAATAATATGATACTTAAGATCAAGTACAATGGAAATCTAACCCAAATAAACTCTAAGCACAAAAATTAAATGTAACTTTGAACTAACTTCTAAAGTAATCTTAATCTGGTAAAATAATTGTATCCAAAGCCGTTTCTTAAGTCCTAAAGTCACTAATACAGTCACAAGTCAATTTTTCCTATATGATGATTCAAAGTTTAGAGAACATGTTTGAATCTCATAAACACAGTATCACGAGAACTATCTAGACAATAGTCCCGTTACCAGGGATCATGTGGTGGCAGGTAGGCACGGTGCTTAGTAGTTCGGCCACTCCTTCCCCGTCTCAAAATATGCAGAAATAGGCTTTTTATAGATTGACGGGGTGAGACTTCTGATCAGCGGGGTCCAACCAGAGAGTTTTCCTTCGGGAGCAATAAATCATAATATTATTTAATACCAAATTTGACTTTTTATCGAATTAGGATAAACATTTATAAATAATACGAGATATAGGTAGGTAGGTGATCTAAGCATTCATCGACTCTCAATGTAAGGCCTTGAAAAGGAGATGTATGTACTGTTCAGTTTTGTTTAATTATATTATCCAGATTTTATACGCTATAATCCAAACTGTTCTCTCCCATCCAATGCTCTATTCTACAATCACAATCAATCCTAAGTTCATTCTAATAGTTAAAATTTTGTTTCTCGGCTCAAGTATACATCTTGATTTGTGTTTCTAGAATATATGTATCACTTGCAGGAAAGCTTCTAACTATTGGAATAATACCAAATAAATTCTTTATATATATTAATTTCACATAATATGAGAATACAGTTAACATGGTATTCCAGAACCAAGAAAATAAGATTTGATAATTTAAAGTGTACATATTTACAAGTCCAGGTCCGTACGAATCTGAACTTAGATAGTTAACCTCTAGATATTCCTTGAATTATCGTTAGTCTGTCTCCATTCGATATATGGTTATCTAGGTTTAGGGTTCAGTATAATACCAAGACATTTAAACTTTGAAATTATGCTATCTTCCAAAATTCTTAGATTTTTGGACAGAGTCTCCTTTATATTTTGAGCTCCAAAACACAGTAATATAACCGACCCGGAGCAAATCTTCATAGATTTGATATGGGTCAAAGCCCCTTCGGTGGAACAACTCGACACCGGTCATGCATAGTTAATAGGATAGACAGTAAATGCATAAAAGCACAAAACTAGATTACAAAAAAAATTCTAACATATATATCCTATTTTGTACAGAGCAAGACTCCTAAAATATGAATCCAAATATGATCAAATTATATCCCATTGGAATTCTTATCGAATTCTCTTTGATTTTTGTTTAGACATAACCAAATTTTCACAACGTTTAATAGGTCAAAAATGGTCTACAAAATAAGGTATAAAATATCTTAGATTTTGATTCCAAAATTGTACGTCGATGGTGCACGACCAATAACTTCTATTATATACACCTGAATGCTATCGTAGCATATACGATTGAAAAACTTATCGAATCATATTCGATTTATGTTTAGACATATCCTGGGTTTGAAGAAGTTTAATAGGTCAAAACTGGCCTACACAAAAATATGCACATAGATTCCAGATTTTGATTCCAGGATTCTATACCTCTGTTGCACAACCCATTATTCCTATCAAATGAATTCAAACCATATCGTCTTATATACTGTTGGAAATCTTATCGAATCTTCTTAAATTTTTGTTCAAACATAATTAAATTTTAACATGGTTCAATATATAAAAACTGACCTAGAAAATACTTTACCGTATGAACGAATTCAACACTACATTTTCTAATTCTAAATTATGTCCAAGCCTTATATGGGTTTATCATCTTAATGAATAACTCTTAAAATTATGTTCTAACCAAATATATTATTCTCAAAATTTATATAGAATAAATACTTTACTTTGAACAATAAAAGTAAACTAAAACAATATGAAAAGTACATAAAAGAAGATTTGTACAAGAAGTACAAAGAGTAGGAGGACTTGCCTTGGACTTCTAGGATTTGTAAGTATGAGAAGATGAAGAGCTAGGATTTTGGAGATGGTTAAATGAAGAGGGTGAAAGTAAAATAAAGGAGTTAAAGTCTTATAAAGGAAGTCAATACCTAGCCCTTTTTATATATAACAAATAACTTAACTAGTAAGAACTTATCCATTCTAGATATTTAAGGTTGAAAGGAAACAAAACAAAGGTGATTGTACCCCCTTATTTGGCCGGCCACCCCCATTGTCTTTATAAAGAAGCTAAGGATTAAGCAAAAGGGTATTTTGGTCTTTTCTAAATAAAGTTAAAATAGATTTTTAATTAAACCTATTCATACCCTAATCGAACTTAATCTTTTGCACTAATTAAACCCTAATTTAAACATGATAAGGCACAACACTAACACTTCAATAAAATATAAAAATTTATGTAATAATAATAATAATATTATTATATTAAAATTTTGGGAACCCAATAAATTACATTGTTGAAATAATATAATTTTTCTCGAAAAAGAAATTTTCTAGTAAAACTTTTATTTTCAAATAAATAGTAATAAAAAATAAAAAATAAAATTTTGAAACCAACTATCACAAATATTATCGATAGTTAGAGCTTTTTTTTATTTGAATTCTGAATATGATATAGATCATGTTGTTCATAAGAACCATATATATTGTTAGGTGATGATACTTTTAATTTCGAATATGAAATTCTCTTCTCCTATAGAGGATTATTTTGGTTACGGAACAGTACTTCTAGTATCTTTACAAGGATGCTCAAATGTTACAGAAGAAATGATCTTGATTATCTTTTCTGTGAACAAGATGTTCTTTGTGAATTTTTAACAATGAAGGGGTTAAGTGTTTCTTTGGGTAATCTTTACCGAACTTCAGATCGTTGTACAAGCAAGAAGATGGTTGATGGTTGATGATTGATGAATCATCTTTTGCTTGTACAACGATCTGAAGTTAGGTAAAGGTCACCCAGGGAAACACTTAACCCCCTCATTATTAAAAATTCACAAAGAATATCTTGTGCAAAGAAAAGATAATCAAGAGCATTTCTTCCGTAACATTTGAGCATCCTAGTTAAAATACCAGAAGTATTGTTCTGTAACAAAAATATCCTCCAGAGGAGAAGAAAATTTCATCCACGCGGATTTCAATTTTACTAGAGCCTAAAATTAAGTCCATACCGTGTAGAAGTAGCAAGTTGAATAACTGCTATCCAGTCCATAAAGGATAATCAATTTTTAGATCTTTTATTATTCCGTAACCAAAATTATAATTCAGATACTTATGAATCACAATATAGATACTCACGCATCAATAAGAGTTATTATTTTAATGAACATATGTATCAATCTTTGCATCCATTTGAATAATATACTTGAACAATATGTATCCATCTTTATAGAAGTATCTAAAAATGAATATGAATTACTATGTACGATATTTTTTGTGGATGTACAATCGTCATCTAGATGACATGTGTGGTGTGCAGGATAAATTTATACATGGGTTAGAACAGTTCCTACAACACTAAGGCATTCCCTCAGTACATGGATGACATCTAAATTAAGTGTCCATATGTGAGATGTCACAACTTAAAACATCATCCAGAAGTGGATATAACATATCATTTGTACTCTAGGGGTTTCACGCCAAATTACTTTCAGTAGGCCTCACACGGAGAACTTGTGCCTTGAGTATCAGAGTTGGAGCCTTATGTGGAGCCGTATATGGATGTCTATGACCATGCTGATTATGAAAGCGAGTGGATAAACATAGTTTTCGATGCTGCGAGGCCTAGTTTTGATCCGGATAATCATGATACAGTTGAGGAGGCATCACATACTGATGCTGCAAAGTTCATGGAGTTACTAGAGAATGCAAGAACTCCATTATATCCTGGTTATGAGGATCATTCACCATTGGATGTGGTTACAAGACTGTTGAGCATCAAGTTTAATTTTAACATATCGCAAGAATTCTACAACCAATTGAAAGAGTTGATTACAGAGATCTGGCCGACAGGTACCAAGTTACCTAAAGACTTCTACCGATCTAAGGGAATGGTGAGATTGCTCTGTATGGGATACAAGAAAATTAATGCATGTCACAACCGGTACAAAGACGATATTGATGAAGATGTGTACATATTTTGTGGTGCTGATATCTATAAGGCAACTGGTACATGAAGGCCTACCGGTGCAAGAAAGCTGACTGATTCGATGCACTACTTGCCTTTGACGCCACTATTGCAGAGTTTGTTTATGAAGGAGGCTATTCAAAATATAAGTTGGCATAGACGTGAACATATTGAAGGAGTATTGGATCTCCCATCGGATGGAGAAGCACGGAAGCACTTCGATCGAGGGTATCGGCCCAGCCTTCATCGTTTCAGAGCGATCCTTCGTGTGCACCTCCAGATGAGACAAGGACGAAGATTTGGACCGACAGACCTACAAAGTAAGTTAATAGTTAACACACACACACACACACACACACATACACACACACACACACGCACACACACACATATATATATATATATCGTCCCTCGTCGATACAGAGGGCATTGGGATATTTTCTGAGGTACAACTATGGTGGCCCTTGGATCAACTACTCAGATGCCCCGTACGAGAGAAAAATATTCGTTTGTGCACTAGTTAGGTAAATTTAATTTTAATGTCAATCATCTAATTTATGCATATTATATTAGTTACCATATTACTTCTTGTAGCAAACCTATTTTTATTCGACACATCAAACTGAGTTAATTGAGCATATCTTTCCTGTTGTCGCCGTCATACTTGTCCGTGATACAATCAACGACCAGAAGGCTCGTGATTGATTAGACAACCAATCTAATATTGGATCACGTCTGAGCAGTGGAATATGATGAGGGCTAGATTCAATGAGCCCAGGTACCAGGCGATGTCGAAGAAGGTGAAGGCAACCAGGCAGAAGGCAGAAAGTGGCATGGTGGGTCAATTCTGATGACAGAACATTTTTGTCGCCTGGTATGTATTTTATTGTATACATATCATTTTAAGCAAAGAATGATAACATATTTAATTATAGTAATAAATACTATATTTTTAAACAGATCCGGTGGGGTGAGGATACTAACATGGTGACTGTCTTCCTCGCAACCCATTAGAAGGGTAAAAAGCTCATCGATGAGAGGGCCACACAGAGTTACATAAGTATTACTTTATGTTTTGTTAATTTTAATATAACTTAATTAATATGCAAATAAATATCCATGTACCTCGTAATAAGTAGCTTAGATATTAACCTTTATGTTTATGATGAGTGGATGGTAAGAAGTATGCTTATCGAGAGATTCGTATATTTCTAGGATGAGTATCTACTGCTCCGTGAGCAGTCGATGCAAGGGGCTGCTACTGCACCTCCCGAGGGAGAGGCCTTCCTCGTAACCCTCGACCCACCGAGTTTCGTTGGATGATGAGTTGTGGATGATCGTCGTTGGTGGTCTTCAGAGGGGTACGTACTATGAACAAGACGACGTGACAGACCATTGCAGATATGGCCACATTGATAGAGTGCAGCGTGACGTCGATGATATGTTTCATGGATTCATAGTTATACTAGCAGCATTAGAGCAGATATGTCCTCTTGGTCCACCGGCATCGACATCGACTCCACCGGCAACACTGCCTCCTCCTAGTTCGACATTGGTAACGATTTCACAGGAACAATTTGATATTTTTATATCTCAGTTGCGCGGCAGTGCTCCTCCCCCTCCTTCTGATCATCATTAGTCATAGGTTGGACAGATTATTTGTGTAACATTGGCCCATTTTGGGTCTTTTTTATATATTTTACTCTTTTAGTGACATGGGGATATTATATTAATTTTAGACTGCTAGACTTTTATGTATAATAACTGCATATATGAATTTACCGGTATTGAATGTTCAACCGAAGGGGTCGACAAACCCAAAGAATTCAATGGAGGGTTGCTCCGGATCTATTTTTATTAAATATGAATCTATTTGTATAAACTGCAGGCATATTGTTATGGAAACTATTTTATAATTTGCATATTTTTTAATTTTTTTATAGGATTAGCGACGTTTAGCGATATTTAGCGATGATTAGCAATATAAAATAACGTTGCTAATTGGTATCAGAATATCGCTACACTGAACCATGAACGTTGCTTGTTAGTCGTTAAACGTCGCTACTATGCTGGCATGGCAATATTTGTCATGTCTTCCTGATGTAGCCAAATTCATAGCAAAATGTCGCTAATTACAAAAATATGTGTCACATCGCTAATATTTTTGTGTCGTTAACAGTATGTGTCGCTAATTACAAAAATATAACAGTATGTGTCGCTAATAAGGCGACGTTGCAATGCTAGACGTTGCTAAATATAAAATTTAGCTATGTGATAACGTTGCTAAAGAAAGTTGCTATAACGACTAGTAGTGACATTTCTCTCATTTGCGACCATCAAATACGCGACAACATGTAAACGTCGCTAAATACGTCGCTATATTTCTTTAGCGATATTTTTTTATATTTTAGCGACATTTCTAGGTGTCACTAATCTGTGTTGTTTTGGTAGTATGGCCAAGCCATATATAATAATAATAATAATCAGTAACAGTCTACGGTACCCCTCATAAGACACTCACTGGGTCAGTAATTATGAGATGTAATATAAAAGTCTTAGTGCTTTTATAGGGTAGACACTGGGTTAGAAACTATGATATATATAACTAATATTATATTACTCTTCATTCCTAATATACACAGTTATATGTGTGGTTATATCATGTATCAAGTATATTGTATTCCTATATCCTTTATTGATATGGTATCTTGCATATTTTGCTCGTATACGTATCCACTAATAGTATTGTGTATCTTGATGGGCACCTTATTATTAGATTTCTTGTGGTATTTCGATGATCCAACGTGTTGATCGGTTAGCTCGACTGACTGCATACCTTACCACCTAATCATAGTCTGGTATAGTACCCTGTCTCGGCGTAGTGTGGTACCCCTTGTACTTATTTGTATAGGTATGGCTCACTGCTAAGAATATGGATTACTGGTCTATGCTATGGCACAAGTTACCGTGAAGTAATATACCAGTTGGGATCCAGGAGAATAAAATAATTAATTGACTTATGCAAATGTATTTAGGTTAATAGGTTTATAACACGATAGTTATATATGACACAATCCTAAACCTATAGAATATTCATTGGCATTGCCATAGAACCATGCTAGGATCCACTCGTGGATCGGAATACCAAAAATAATAAATACAGATGTTTGCCTTAAACAAAGGTTTATACGAAACTTTGTGTTACAAACTATTAAAAGAAAAGGGGTACAAAAGATCCTAAACAGGAATCTAAGTACAATAAATCTGGAAAAGTATAGCTATGGAGATCTAATCTGTGGTCGATTACTTTACTCCTTTGACTACTCGACACAAGGAAGAGATGATGGAATACTTGAACGATTTGGAGAATCTGGCAATAAGAGAGCTTGGTTATACGAGCACAAAAATCTCATATTCTTCTTCTCCTCTTTCAGTCCGGGTTACTGCTTGCTGCTGATGGATATGTTGATCCACATATTTATATTATTTTTTGCTAAAAAAGGTAACTTGCATACACGCATACGAACGAGCAATATACACTGTGTTTGCTGTCATACGCGTGCACTTTGTAGGCATGCAACCCACGTTCTGGAAAATGGGTGCACAAATTACTGTCCGCTCGACATGTGGCTTTCTATGCGAGGAAGGCTCTGGATATGGGGGGTAGTTGCTTGTACACGTTCGTGAGAGATATGGCATGTATAATATGTCACCATAACCTCTCTTTGTCAGTTATTTTGAAAGCAGTAGCCAAGCTAGCGTACATCTTAAGAAATGACCATTCTAGCGTATGCCTGAGTGGATAGCCATGTAGGCGTACTCAGGTCGAAGGACCAATCTTTGTGTACTCAATAAGTAGTAACACTATTGGCATAATATTTCTAGAGTATCCATATCAGCGTATTCGAAAGAGATAGCATTAACGGCGTACTCTGTTCGAAGTAGCACTATCGGCGCATCATAACAAAGTGGCATTGGTAGCTTACTTGGACTGAGTAGCAATCTTGGTCACTAAATGACAGTCTGGGTCGGCGTGCTAGAAATCCTCTACATTTAATGCTTTGGTGTGTACGGTGTATCAGTTTGAGGTAGCTTTTGACATGGCAGCATTGGCGTACTCTGATGAAGTAATGACCTTGGCGTACTATGGAAAGATAAGAACCTTAGTGTACTGAGAGGAAACTAGAAGGTCGATGTATGAAGATGTAGTGGCAACTTCACTTGGTCGCTAGACGACAACTTGGGACGACGTGCCAATGATCTTCTGTATTTAATCCCCGTAATCTCTTCAACTATTGTGTCATACTGTCAGCTGTCAGGTTTATCTCATTTATTGTTTGGACCAATGGTGGCATTATACGCCACTGTATTGTGTTGGATAACCAATGATCAGAATACATTGCCAAGTCAGAGGATATAAAATATGCCACTGAAGTAAAGCATATGGAGTGAGCCACTGCTTCGTTGTCTGGAGTTGAAGGATAGTATGGCACTGCTTCTGGTGAATTCATCCTCTTGGGGAAGGCATACTTTTTGTGCTTCTACAATCCCCCCTTCAAAGTTTTCAAATTGTCTCAATAACAATTTTGAAATACTTTGAATTAGAAGCATAAAAAGCTGTTTGAATTTGAGCGTGCATGTTTGGTGTACATTTCTAATAGATTATCGACGTAGATAAAATAACATGATCAATGTGCGGAGGTCGAGGCATTATACAGCAGCTGAAGAGTTTTGATCCAGCTCTATAAAATAGACTTGGAGAGAGAGAAATTTCCTTTATGGGTTCTGCAAACCCTCTGTATTCTCCCAAAAACCCAAATCTCTCTTTTTCTTCCTCGAACAACAGCAATGGCTCCCAAGCATGAACAAGAAATACAATAAGGGAAAGGGATTGGCTTCTTCTTCTTGGGTGACTGTGACTCGATCGATGACGAGGCCCGCGGGTGATCGCTTAAACATGCTGCAAGAAAGAATGTCGACCATCGATAGTGCCAACCCGGACATAATAGGTATGGGCGAGCATCTGGCTGAACATGTATTTTAGTCATATAAAATAAATTGAAAAGTAAAAATAGGAGGAAGGTGATAATGCGATGAGGAGCACCAAAGCACATGTGCACGCGCACATATTCCCTCTTTCAGAGTGGAATTCTTTCTCCGCATACTGTCTAATTCTCAAATAGACTTGCGAATGTATGCGTACATTTCCTCTTTCAGAGTAAAAATGAACTCCTCGTGTATAACATATTTTAAGGTAGTACGCGTACTTCTTAGCATGGAGAAATTTATGTTCGCGTACAAGTTTTGACAAACTTGTGATTTGTATGCGTACTTCTCCCTAAAAAAGTTTGTTGGAGTACATGGACCCTTTTATAAAAATAAGAAATTATGTGGCTTATTCTCTCCTGTATTAACTCCGATCTTCATAAATTCCTGCAGTTGATTTTCTGATGGACCCTCCTTTTGATGTGATGGGATTAACTGCGGGGATGTAATACTCAAATTATTTAGAGAATCTATCACATGTAGAATTCTCTCAATTCGATATGGGTCTTCCAAAGAGTAGACAAGCTTTAATAGCTTCCCAAGGTGACATGATGTTTTTATCTTTGATGAACGGTGAACCCATCACTTCTCTGGATAATCAACAACATGATAAGCCTCCTTTCTTATTTGGAGATGTGATCAGTAGGACTTCTCAAACAAAACCCAAGAAGGAAGAGTGGATTTTAAAAATTGGTGACAGGGTGATGTATTTGCCCAAAATGCCCCGAGACTACCCTTTGATATCTTTTACTCATGCCACATATCCAAGGAAAATGGAATGGGATTTAACTCTGTACCAGTATGGTACGAGGCCTGAAAAAATTTATCATAAGTGGGATGATCATCGAAGAAGTGTTTTTCAAAGTGCTTCGGATGGACATGTCATTTCTATGCGAGGAATGATGCCTGGCTTTGTGCCTAGTGAACACTCGTCACTTATCTAACCAGTTCAATCATCGATCTTCGCCAATCTCTTTATTGAGGCTGGTGGGGTATATCCTTCTGCGAATTCCAGACTGACTAGATGGGTTACTGAAAATAATATACATTGGAATCGACTCTCTGTGTGGGCATTGGAAAGATTTGAAATAGAACTCGACCAAGTAGGGCTTCACGATATCATTTTGTCAAACAGCTATAGAATTACCCTAAACCATAGTTTATTTCTTGCCTTGATGGAATGGTATTATGCTCGAACTGGAACCTTCTCCTCACCACAAGGCGAGTTAAGGTTCACATTGCATGAGATACAGATAATTTTAGACTTGCGGATAGGAGACATGCCTTATAAGGATTACATCTCTACTAATAGAGAACTTCAAGAGCTGGCTTAAGAGAACCCTCGCCTTGTTAAAGTATACCAAGAGTTAATGTGCCATTATTTAGCTTACAGTTACTATTACGAGAATTGTTCAGGCTTGGGTTATACCAGTAAGTGGTTATCATACCTTTTCATGGGTCGACCTATAAATGAGAGGCTAAGGAAGGGAGGGATGTAACAGTTAGTCCCTTCATACCTTTAGATGCAAATCTGATCGAAGAGCTTATGCGAGATTGTAATGCGTCTGACAAGAGCCTGGAGACTACTGTATGCGGCTTCCCAGTTGGGACGAAAACTTATAGTTATTTAGACAGTCTTGCAAAGAAATTTCCCGGGAAGCTCTGCTAGCTGGCTTCCTATTATTGTGGTTACGAAGGTGGGTCATACCCGGGAATTATGCAACAGATTGTATCAATCGCAACATACTGTTTCCTGCAGTGTGTTAAGTCTTCATGCATCAATTAGCTCTCCTGCTGACGATGATATGCCGATTAAATGCTAACGTCTGTGCATTCACTGACGCCTTATTGTTAGACTCTATAGGTCAAAGTGATTTCCTATTGTAGAGATGCCTCTTACCTACTTGATGGGATGTCTATTGCATCATACTAAATGCTCGATGGCTCCTGGCTTGGAGCGGGATGACGCCCTTAAAGAAAAATTCCTTTGCAAATACAAGTAGTCAAAATGGAATGTCACCAGTGTTATGGACACTAGACGAGTGCTAAACCTGGGAACAAGTTGGGACTTTTACTGCATCTGTCCACAGGTTCCAACTGAGAATACAAGTGGCTAATTCCAAGATAGAGGAGAAGACATGTCAAACCTACCTTACGGGGTTTTCTTTTGGTTACTCAGCATCATGCCTTCTCACCTGGTCTATAGATGCAAAGATAATTGTTACCTTAAATCATATCTGCCTAGTCGCTTTGCCAGACAGTTTGGCTATGACTAGTTTCATGTCGGCAATGATACTACTTATTTTTGGTGGAGTGGAGGTTTGATCGACGGATCCCAAGGATAGCGATACTTTAACATGGGTTGCACTGTTGCCAAATTCACCCTGCCTTCTACCACAGTTGGAATACTATTGAATATTTTGCATACACACGCCAATTTCTTTACCTCAACCAACACATTTTATCATGATTTTGACATAAGGGGTATCTTCAGACTCAAAACAAAGGTTGACACTGAGGCAGATATGGTGGAAACTAATATCTTAGTGGAGGAAGTGGACAACACTACTGTAGACGAGTTATTCGAACTTGTTAGACCTGGGCCAGAGGACCAACCTGTTCCTCCTCTGGTTATATTAATAAATAAATGCAAAGGTTCATCTTTAAGAGAGAGTCAGCAGGTTTTGAAGAAGGCAACCAGAAAGAAATGACAGTCGGAGTCCCTTGTATCTCTGAGGAGAAAGTTTATTTACATCTCTCACCCATTCTCGTGGCTAGGCTAGGCCGTCGATGACTTCACCTGCTGTGGTGAGGATTAGCACTTCTATCCCTTATCCAGCCATCATAGTAGCGACCAACTTCGTAGTTGTTTCAGCCATCAAAAGAGCTAGCTCGACGATTCCTCTATCATCCACCCGTGATACAAACGTTTCATTCTCACAGGCATCTTTTGTTGATCCCATCCTTGACGTGACATCTCAATTTGTTTTGCCTGTTGCATTTATACATCCTCTATCACTTGACCCGACACTATGTATAACCATAAAAGAGAGTCAGATTCAGCAGGAGCCTACTCCATAGAATCATAATACTCAGGCCAATCCTGATGAAGAAGACAATGAGGCAGAAATAATTTCTACTCCTCTGGCTGATGTTCCTGGAACAATCAGTCGGGTTGAGCTACAACATGACATTACTATGGCAGAGCCTGATGTCATACCTAGCCGTGATGAAATAGACATTGCCACATCGGACATGGGGATAGGGCATAGTAATTATGATGATATACGTTTGAATGCCAGCACTCAATCAGTAGAAGCATCTTTGGCTGGACTAAGAGATTCTATACCTCTTGGCTTGGGTATATGCTAATATATTCTCTCCATATCATAAATCCTTGTGTTGCAAGCCTCGTTGTCTCAATTTTTATAGTGGAAACACAGACTAACACAAGTCAATGTGTCATATATTCTTGGATCTTGACTTGTATGCATTCTTTGTCACAGTGTTTTATATATACTAATCACGCTACTTTTAACACTTTTTTCCCCAGGTAACGAGGCCCATGGAGAGGTTCCTTTGGGACATGTAGAGGATGTAGTCGCTTCACAGGCCAAAATAGTTGATGACTTTACCTTATCAGCTGTAAGTACTGTATCAGACACACTAGTAGTTTTAACTGCTTTTGTAGTAGTATCATCTAGTGTTGAAGATCCCACTTCTGTTGTTAGCCAAATGACACAAGCAGTGAACTCTTCATCTTCTGTCCTCAGTATTAAAGATACAACTGTCATAACCTTAGCATCTTTACCTCATGGAAGAAAGTTGGTAGAGGTTGCTGCAACTTCCAGTTCGAGTAATAACTTCAACATCTTAGTTAGAGTTTATACAACCACTTTCTATACAACTTTGAAAGAGTTGATAAGGCTAGTGCTCAAAAATGGTTTAGCTTTTGAAGATGTAAGGGAATCTATCTCTTCCATGATTCAGATTATCCACAGTTTCAGAGATGAAGATAGAGCAGTCGCACTAGAGCATATTCTATCAGGACTTGAGCATCTTATTAAAGAATATCTACAACTTGACAGTGGAGATATTTCAATTTTAACCCAAGATGAATATGAGTCAATCACTGCTCAATTCATGGACCGTTAGACCTTTTTTTAAGAGTGTATAAAGATTCATGCTGAGAAGACTATCCAGATAAATTCTTCGATGAAAGACGTTGCATCTACACTGGCTCTTCATCATTCTGCCCGTGATGAATATAATGCCAATGCATTAAAAATCCAAACTCAGATCCAAGAGCTTAAAACTCAAATTACAAGAGCCCGAGAGGAGTTGAAGATGACCGTAGATCAGCTTCAAAAAGAGCTAATGCACTACGATTTGGCGACTGAACATCTCTCGGAGCTTGAGCACAACAAGAACAAGCTCGATCAGGTTTAAAATAAGATGATAGAATCATACGCTTCTATGGCTCCTTTTGCCATGGATGATACAAGGATGCTCGCAGCACGAGAGAGAGAACAACGTCCAATAAAGATCGATAACTTGCTCGGTTGAGACGAATCATCATTGATCTTTCTACCCCACCATTTGGATAATAACCCATCATTTGGATAATAACCCATCATTTGGATAATATTTTTAGTATGTCGGCAGTAGCTGTGGACCTGTATTTTTTTATTGTCATCGTCAGAATCACTGGTCTGTGTGATCCTTTTATTTCTAGCTTTGCCAAAAACTATCTATCTTTGCTCATTCTGTCTTGCTGGAACTATAAAGCAAGCATCTTTGTGCAAACCGTATGATGCATCTTTCTGACATGGCAACGCCACTAGTATGGATAAGGGTTCATAGGATAGCAAGGTCTCTAGAAATTCTTTTGCAAAAGGATCAATATCAATGTAGTGCAAAGAAGATTCTTCATTATTCATAAAATACAAGATTTCTTATTCTTCTATACAGTCAGCAAAAATTTCTGCTTTAACTGGAGGTTTGGTAAGATCAATGACTAGGGGTTGATTTGCTGATGTCGACTTCTTACTGCATCGTAGGTGAATGACTACAAGAGGCAACTCTTAGGAAGATTTATCACCAATAGTTCTTCGGACCTCTCCTCTTACATTGGCCTGCGAAGGTTAATAATAAGAGGCTCTGATGTAGTTGAACGAGTAGTGCACCCTTTAACCCGGATCATGAGATATTCCTTATTAGGGGCGCTCTCGGGCTCCCCTTCAATCTCATTAGCTTCATCTTTCATGTATTCTTATGTATAAAGTATAGAATCAGAGTAATATACTTTAATACCTTTGAACGGATTGATGACATCAAACTCTGGTTTGATCTCTCTCTGACTGTCCACATACTTAAAGCATAAGTGCAGGGTGGAATGTACGATTTTATGCTCGTGTATCCATGGTCATCCTAGTAAGATATTATAGGATACCTCTGAATCAATCACATAATATGTGACTTCAGTTCGAAATTGCCTATCCGTATTTTTAGGCGCATCTTTCCCAGCGGTCGACTTTTTCTAACATTGAAGCCCAAGAGGGTATTGTTTGTAGCCGACAAGTTATGCGTTGGCATTTTCAGAACTCGCAGCAAGCTCTTAGGGATGATGCTCAGTGATGAATCAGGATCGATGTGGATTCGGCTCACTTTAGTGGAGCCAATATAGCCGGTATAGTACAACGGCCTGCCATGTTTATTGTCTTTGAGTAGAATGTCATCCTATATGAAGGTTATGTTAGAAATTGTTTCCATAATGCTGTGGCATTGAGGATGTCATGCCCCAATCTCCTGTAAGTTCGAACGCCCCCGCTGAATGTGAATCATCATGTTACAGCGCTCCCGCAGGACAATCGTTCTCATCGGAACGTGATATCGTGCGAGTCTGGAGTTGTGCTCGCACAAGGCGATGATGTGTAAACGTCATGGTTATCATCAAAACGACGAAGTTGCAACAAAAGTCAAGTATTGTGTACCAAGCACACATCAGAGTATGTGTAGCGTAGCTCTCGATGGGTCCAAATAAAAATACCACAAAGGAGATTGTCACAAAGGCGATGCAACACTCTTGCTCTTTCTCTTGTCTACAAAGGTACTTACCGTTCCATACATTATGTCCCGTATATCCAAGCTGACCCACTATACCTGCGTACCTAGAAATAATTTTTATAAACGTGGGTCAGTACACAGCTGTACTGGTGAGCGGGGTAACCCACTCGTCTAAATTGACACTAAATAGATAGTGAATATAAATAATTATATGATGATCTTTCTACTTGAATCCTAGATTTATTTCATGGCAGAGATATGACATGTTAAGAAAAAGTATAAAGCAGGTTATGCATGCAATCATTCAACTCAAGCAAATATACTAGCAGTTATATCCAAACTCAAAGAAGCTAAGCATGTAATATATTCTACTCAAACCCGAAGAAAAGCATGAACCTATCGAACCATATCGCACTCCAAGCCTCAAATCTTTCGCATCACGCTATAATCTAAGCCTTGCTAAACCAATCATCGATATGCACACTCTTTTTTGAGGCAAGGTGGGGTCGCCACCTATACGAATGCATAAAATCAAACCTAACTAAATCTAATCTATATGATGGTTCCTGGATAAGCGATAAAGTAATATCCAACTGCATTTTGACCCGATCCAGTGCTGAGTAGCTAGCCCACCTGATGGTCTTGAATTACAAGTACTATGCCCAAAGCATGTTAGTATTTGTTTTCTTCATGGCCCAAAGGTCTCGATGCCCTGGAGCCTATCTCGTTCAAGAAAACCAAACCCTGTGTGTACCAGGTTGTCCGTAACAAACGTAATACACCAACAAGTAGGTTCGACGAGAGAATCGAGCCTTCTCATCCCACCAAATAATACTCGTCTCAATCCATCCAATTCACCATAATCGTTCTCCAACTATAGCCCAAGGCACCATCTCAAGTTATCTCCATTAGGTACTATACCGCTTCTCGACATAGTGCTTCGATTGGTGCAATACCCTTTGCTCTGAAATCTTTGTGGCACAATGCCCCAATAGTAGCACAATGCCCTCTCCGATGCAGTTGTCCAATTTTGAACCACAACTATATGCTTTGCCTGATAAAGTGTCCAACTTAATACTCGTATATGGATGCACGCTCGCTCGCCCGATGAAATATCTGCTTCTCCAACCAAGATGATCAACTCAAAGCCCCAGCTGCCCAATGCAAGTCCAACTCAAGCCACAAATTCTATTCATCAAAATGGCGCACACTCTATGTACTCCATAGTGCGGTAATTCCAATATTCTAGTCCCAAGTGTTCAAACCATTATGTATGTTCCATATTATTAGGCATGAAGGGGTAGAGAAGAAGGGACATAGCCCATTCACCAAGTTTGAATCCGCTAAGGACTCTGCCTTGCCAATATAACTGATTTCTTGAATCTATGGTCTGATACGAAGAACGATCTACATCAATTAGTATGACTGTGCGAGCAGGCTCCTAATCATCCGACCGATCAGACTAAGAAAGATAATATTATCGCTCCAATCCCGCTATCCCAGTACTTCTCTGAATAAATACCTGATTCTATTGAACTTCACATGTGATCTTCACATGAAACCAACTCAAATCATTACTTGCTTTCAAATCTAACAAATCAAAATATAACCAACTATTGCCTCGTTTAATCTGACTTAGTGTAATGCATCGTGCGGTTGCAAGGGATTACATAATATACCACTTAGAATAAGGTTCATCCTCGAACCAAACCAGTATCCATTCCTTTCTCGTATGCTACTTGATAATTTCATAACTCGGGTCCATGCAACTTATATTCTCCTAATCTAGACTCAACATCTCTACTATGTACGCTCGTACAAATTCTATATTCCTATATCCTTCTTGCAGCTCAATTCGAATTCAACATATCGCTTAGTTTGGATTATTCACATATTTAAGGCATCCCTAAAATACATGTATTTTAGCCGAGCTTAGCGATAACAAATTTGGACAAGTTACAAGGGTATCTTCATGTCTAAGACATTCATCGCTTTACTCTCGACTGAACCGATCATGTCGTTCATCTCATAACTCATTCACACAAGTGCTATTCTCAAATACGATGATTCTTCTCTGACGATCTCTCCACCTGACTCAAATTAGTTCGTGTTCTAACTCAATCCATTCTCTAGCAAGATCTAATTGCATCCCAAGCGTAATAACTATTCTGCAAGGTCCAATCATCCAACTATTTTTGAATTCTCACTAGCACCGTCCAAGCTCAACCAACCAAACTCTAGCATGACTGCAATCTTACCATGTTCTGTATGAACCGTCTCCAAATATTATCTCATGCTCTGAACGATTATCACAACAGATACTACCCCATCTAGCCGACATACCTAAATATCATACTATGCTCTTAGATCAGCTCGGCCCAACACCTCTGCCTCAATCTTAATACCTCTCTGGGTGAACACCTATATTGGGGTTCATGTGATCCATGAAGATTTTTCTCACCACACCATTGGGATAATTTTGCCATGATTTTAACGCAGACATACTCACCATAATTCCTAGGTCGAGCATAAAATAGTTCTTTGTGTTGCTTTCATTATCTCAAAGCAAAGAATATCACTTTCGCCCTCTGCATGAGTACGTACCACAAACTAAATCTGATTTTATCTTATAGATCAAAGACACATTTGTCCCATCCTATAGTAAAATAATTTGATCTAAATGAGCCACGACTTTAACTTCTCGAATCTAGTTACACAGTCATTAATTCATATGAATGTTATTCCCTTCTAGGGTACGACGAGTCAGAGGCGATGCCATCTTCAAAAATCTGCGACTCTGAATCTTATCAGTTGACTTAGGCCATTTTCACCATCGCTTCGATCTTCTAGCTATATCTTCCGCTGAAGGCTATTCCAAGGATCTCTTAAATCCAACACTCAGTCGCCTAGGCTATCTCCAACATATACCACTCACATCCATCCTTGATGTATTCCCAAATGAATCGCCGCAAGGGTCATTCTATGGGTCTACAATATTTATTTTGATTTGACGGGTCAAGTCTCTAGGGTAAGCTGTCTCGAAGCTACGCTCAATAATTATAAGTCATAGCGAAGGATAGTTACTATGAACCGTGCTATATTTCCTTCGTAAATCTGAACCATAACCCAACCATCCAATCTGAATGAACTTTTGGATCCGAGCGCATCATGCACTACCTTTGACCTATCTGTCAACCAAATGCCGCCTAACCACCTAGAGTCTTACTATCTATCCAAGCCATAAATCATCGAACCGTGCTCGTTGAAACCGTCTTCTATCACTCTGACGTTCTGTCCTGAATGCATTAAAATTTTTAACCGCCTTGCTTGACTTCTCGCTCTACCACTTGTAACGATTCCCGAAACCATAGACATATTTCGTTTCTTATCCGTACACTATGCTTTAATACTGCACGTCCAACTTGCTCGAGTGGCATAGTAATTTATTCAACGTCGCTTTCTCGTTTAACTGTCTTCAAAAGTCCATCCACCATAATTCTTGTTCTCGTTCCACTTTCTTAGCACCGTATTGATTTCTTTGTATTCCAATTCGTCCACACCCTCTCGATAACTTGTGCACAAGTTCCAACACAATCTTAATTCCATATCGTCTTCACTCGTTGCCTCGATCTTCTTTAGTACTGTAAGTGTTAAATTTTAATTTGACTTAACATCAACTAAACTTGCCTCATGCACGTTCACATCTTCTGGAGAATTCGTCCACCATCGTTGCACCGTTTTACCAATTTTGCTTTCGGTTAAACCTGAGTCAAACTCCTCGAGTGCCAATATCTGAAATCCTTTAAGTTTGTGCGACTTTATCACACTGCTCCTCCAAAATCAAATTGTGTTCCACTACTCAACTAACTGCTCCATTGCATTGCCAAAATTCGTAGTCCGTGTTTGGTACTCTTCGATACATCTATCGCTCGTACATGCGTGCCCCAACTTTTTGTTCTTTATTCTTAACTCTCTCTTTGTATCAATAAATGATCCACCAAACTTCCAAATCATGCAAGCGAACTCTGATATTCAGCTTTCGGTCTGATCGATCTTATCTTGCTTCCAATACTTGGTTCGCATCACTCCTTTAATTTCTAAACATTCATTCCATTGCTTGTTCTGTTCTCGTCCAATAAAACTTTTATTTATATGAGTCCCTTCCTGATCATTTAAGTCCAACGTATTGAAGAATATCAGAGTCAAACTCCGTTGCACCAATTTCTGACATAATCTCGCACTAGTCTATCTGTTGCGAGAAAACCTATCGCTTATCTGGTTCTAAATATTTTCAACGTGTGCACCACTCTGTAGCACGCATATACCACTTAGAAATAGAGTCGCTCTCGGGCCAGATTTACTATAAGTCGATTAACGTCTATTCCGAACTGACTATTCCATGGTGATCTTGCCGATTACAACTTAATATTCGTTTGCTCCATGTTCTAATACATAACTCAGCCAATACGTACCAACCGACTTATATTCTTGTTACTCGCATCTTTTGCAGTAGTTCCATTACTGTCTATCTAAAATATTCTAACGCCATGATTACTAAGGGGTATACCGTATACCACTCAGATTCAAGTTACTACTCTCATCACACTTCTTTGCACTGATCCAAGATCCATTCAAGCTATCCATTCTGCGTAATCCTACCATTTACAACTCAAGGTCTGACATGAAACTCAACCAACACGTGAACCATCCAACTCTTCTGTCGATCTTGCTCGATGCAACTTGCGCCATGTTCCATTCTTGGTACTTTAAACTATCTCTCAAACCGTCCGATACCTTTGCTACACAAGCAACTCGTGCAACAATCTCTTCCAAATAATCTAAGCCAATATCCCATTGTTCCACACATTCGCCATATGAGTAACTTGTGCAACGCTCTCCCTGATATTCTAAGCCACTACTCAAATTTGCTAAGCATATGCACCACATAAGCAATTTATGCAACGCTCTCTGATATTTCCAGCCAAAACTCAAACTTTGTCCAACATATTTGTTACACAAGCAACTCGTACAATGTTCCATTTTTATTCATTATTTCTACTCATATCATGCCACATAACCAGTCTTGTCTGACAAACCAACTATTCTACTAATGCAACCAGAATCTTCCCGAACGATAAGACAAACCAATGCAATGACACCTCTCAACTTGCTGCACAAATACAATAATACCACACAACTTACAACACGAATGCAACAACGCCAAATGATAATACATGATTCTATCAAAAACTTACGAAAGCCAATGCAACAAAGAATAACATGCACCCACAACCAACAAATATATAGTCTTATTGCATGAAATATCTAATGCGGCACCGTTTAGAGCTAAGAGCCATTCGACACGCAGAAGCTAGTTTGGGTTTATGATGAACCAAAGAAAAAAGTCTAAGAAAATGAACCGGGCGCTCTGATACCAAATTATCATGCCCCAATCTCCCGTAAGTTTGATCGTCCCCGTTGATCGTGAATCACCACGTTACAGTGCTATTGCAGGACAATCGTTCTAATCGGAACGTGATACCGTGTGAGCTTGGAGTTGTTCTCGCACAAGACGATGATTTTAAACGTCATGGTTATCATCCAAATGACCAAGTTGAAGCAAAAGTCAAGTATTTTATACCAAGCACACATCAGGGTATATGTAGGAAAGCTCTTATTGGGTCCAAATGAAAAACCACAAAAGAAAATGCCACAAAGTTGATAAAATATTCTTGCTCTTTCTTTTACCCACAAAGTTACTTACCGTTCCATACATCATGTCCCGTATATCTATGCTGAGCCACTATACCTGTGTACCTAAAAATAATGCCCACAAACGTGGGTCAGTACACAGCTGTTCTGGTGAGTGGGGTAACACACTCGTCTAAACTGACACAAAATAGATAGTGAATGCAAATAATTATATGGTGATCTTTGTACTTGAATCCTACATTTATTTTATGGCAGAGGTATGACATGTTAAGAAAAACTGTAAATCAGGTTAAGCATATAATCATTCAACTCAAGCAAATATACTAGCAGTTATATCCAAACTCAAAGGAAGCTAAGCATGCAATATGTTCTACTCAAACCCAAAGCAAAGTTTGAATTACATTGTACTGCAAGCCTCAAATCTATGTTCTACTCAATCCCAAAGCAAAGCGTGAACCTATCGAACCACATCGTACTGCAAGCCTCAAATCTATTACATCATGCCATAATCTAAGCCTTGCAAAACCAATCATCAATGCATACACACTTGCCCGAGGCAAGGTGGCGCCGCCACCTACATGAATGCACAAACTCAAACCGAACAAACTCTAATCTATATGAAGGTCACTGGCCAAGCCATAAAGGACTATCCAACTGCATTTTGACCCGATCTAGCGTTGAGTATCTTGCCCGCCTGGTGGTCTCGAACTGCAAGTACTGTTCCCAAAGCACGTTACCATTTGTTTCCTCCATGGCCGAATGTCCCGGTGTCCCATAGCCTATTCCGTTCGAGGAAACCAAACCATGTATGCAACAGGTTATCCGTGACCAATACAATGCACTAATAAGTAGTTACGATAAGAGAATCAAGCCTTCTCACCCCACCAAATGATACTCACCTCGATCCATCTAATTTATCAGAACCATTCTCCAACTATAGTCCAAGGCACCATCTCAAGTTATTTCTATTAGGTTCTATGCCGCTTCTCGACACCGTGCTCTGATTGGTACAATACCCCTCGCTCTGAAACTTCGTGGCACAATGCCCCAACAGCGGCATAATGTCTTCTCCGATGAAGTTGTCCGATTTTGAACCACAACTGCACGCTTTACCTGACAAAGTATCCAATTTAATACTCATATACGGATGCACGCTCGCTCGCTCGCCCGATGAAATATTCTGCTTCTCTAACCAAGATGATCCACTCAAAGCCCCAATTGCCTAATGCAAGTCCAACTCAAGCCACAAATTCTATCCATTCAAACGACATACAATCTATGTATGCCACAGTATGGTAATTCTAATATTCCAGTTCCAAGTGTTTAAACCATTACGTGTGTTCTATATTATTAGTCATGAAGGAGTAGATGAGAAGGGACAAAGTCCACTCACTAAGTTTGAATCTGCTAAGCACTATGCCTTCTTGATACGGCCAATTCTTTGAATTCGTGGTCCGATGCAAAGCACAATCTACATCAATTGGTCTAATCGTGTGAGCAGGCCATGCTCTCCCAATCATCTGACCAATCGGACTAAGAAAGATGACATTATCGCTCTAATCCCGCTATCCAGTACTGATCTAAACGAATACCTGATTCCATCAAACTCTGTATGCGATTTGCACGTAAAATTAACTCAAATTAATACTTGATCCCATATCCAACAAATCAAAATATAACTAGTCATTGCCTCGTTTAATCCGACTTAGCGTAATTCACCATGCGGTTGCGGGATATTACAGAGAACATGCTCTAGGTTTTTTGTCAGGGGTTTTGAGTTAAGCTAGGCAAGAATTTGAATGTATTAGCTCTTTACTCAAAGCTTCATGAGTTTTCTTTGATAGACGAAGTAATTCAAATATGGAAAGTCAAGCTAGAGTGTTGGCCAACTGTGCAAGTATATCAAAATTATACGGCTTCTCTAGTCCCTGAGGTTGATTGTTCTTCAGGGATTTGTCGAAGTGAACCTTCTTTTATTTTTCTTTTAGGTAATGTAGGTTTTGATAGGCCTGATTCTGTAGTGACAAGAGCTACAGGAGTTAAAGAGGTAGGAGGAATAACATGAGCATCTCCTTGGGAAACCTCGTAATCTTTGAGATATTCCTTTTCGGACCTAGTGCCGGCAATGGCTTCTTCTTTAGGCATTAGAGAGAGAAGAACCATGTGATAGGACCTGACATGTTCGTCGTATATATCTTATTCTTCTTAGATTTAGAATTAGAAGATACTATCTTCTGTTCTAAATCAGGTAGCAGGTCTTGATGAAGCTACATGATTTCACCTCGGTATATAGTAATGGGTACCAACCCTTCTGTTTGACTTTGAGTTGGTAGTAGATTAATTATTTTCATTACTGTTCTAGGTATCAACACAACACCATCTGGGACTTCTTGAACTGAAAAATCTCTAAATTATAGCGACACAAAGTTGGTAGTAACAGTTTTCTCATCATTATGAAGAGTGATTACTTTGGAGTCTATCAACTGCTAAATTTTCCTCTTTAGAATATAGCATGCTTTCGTTGGATGATGTACATAATGGTAAAAAAGAAAGTATTTTGGATTATCCATTTGACCAGCCTCATCTGGCCGTTTGATGTCAGACAACTGAAGTTTATTGCTTTTTACTAGGCAGTCGAAGATGCTGATGCTGTCATTCTCATTGAAGGAATATTCCTCTATGGGTTTTGAGGACTCTGGAGATTTCTGTGTTGGTGGGAAAGTAGGTCGCTGAGAGACATTTTTGGCAAGGGCCTCATTTTCCTTATTGTTGTGATTGTTCGCATTAGTAAGGGGGCATTTCCCCTTATCCTCTGTATTAGGCATTTACAATCCCAGCAAATGGGCTTCCTTCACGGTACCTTCAACTGTCTCAGCACCTATGATGAAAGCCGTCCAGCCTTGAAATTGGATGGGTCATGTCCAAATCCTTATTGCAGGTAGCATATTCTTCTTGCATGTATCTGTGAATGCAGATTCAGGAATACCAGGAGGTAACTTCAGAGTTACTTGCCTATAACGCTCTATGAATTCGCGAGTTCTTCTTCTTCTTCTGCTTGATGATAGTGAGTGAAGACATATTCATGTCCATACGTCCGTCATAGAATCGAGTCAAGAAAATATATTTTAGATCTTCAAACGATGATATGCAGTTATCAGATAAACTGCAGTACCAGTCATAGGTTACCCTGACTAAGCATCCAACAAATACCCTGGTGAAGAGGGCATCATTCTTTTATAGATGAACTATCAACATTTTGAAGTAGTTGATATATTGATGTGGAGATATCTTTGTGTCAAACAAGACCATCGATTAAGGCTTGTATTTGGGAAGGATGGGAACATTATCCCGGTGAGGTGGATAATGTTGTTTCACTTCCAACTTATGGAGTTGGCCTTTGTTCTTCAGAGCATCAAACTGAGCCCGTAATTCACAAATGGCTTCACATGGATCTTCAACTCGTAGAGGTGCAGCTGACTAGAGTGATGCTAGTTAAACTTTTATTGCGAATGGTGTAGTTCCACCCACAGCATTGAGAGGGTCAAGAGTTGGTGCACCTAATTCCTGATTAGAAATTTCATCCGGATTTATATTTCCCTGAGGTAGTGTCACACCTGGGTTAGGTTGTGTGGCAATTGGCGTGGCATCTGAACATGTATTGGCATGGGAGAGTATTGTATCATCATCAACTGATGCATGTTCTATATCATATCGTCTATGTCTTTGAGTGCAGCCTCCAACGAATTAAGATATTGCTAAGTATTTCTTGATGGAGGAATATCTTTTTTATTGCCAATAACATATATACTAGCCTCTCTGCGTAAAACAGAAGGGCTAGTAGAGAGCATTGTGTAGTTGGAGTCCATATTGTCTATCTCCGATTTAAGGGGATAGTTACCCCCTGCAAGATCTGCTTTAAATTCTGAGGAATAGGGATTCCTTATGAGCAAGAGTTCCTACATTCGAGAACGAGTGTTCTGGTAAACTCCTTTAAAGAATTTGACATGCTAGTCGAACCTCCTTTAACTGGGCGTCCTCGAGGTTGAACGTCTTTCATTGTTGGGAAGGTGTAAGGCCATGTTTAATGGGGCAAAAATAAGTTTATTTTCCTCTTTTTGATCTTTAGCCCACTTTTTTGCTTATTGTCTAAGGGGCACAATATAAGTCAACAAATCAAACACAGATTATCTTGCTGATGTGCATTAACATTTGCTTACAACTTTGTGGCCGCTATAACGATGCTCGTTAGGGAGCACCATTACAGGCAGAGAGGACTCCCTTTCTCTACGTTTTTGTACAATAACTTAGCGTAGATCAGAAGGAGGAAGGAAAAGAGAAGAGAAAGGCAGACTCTGCCTTGGTACATTAGTTCAATTGACTTGGGACTAAGTTCTTGGTTCCCTGTGTATATAGTACAGCACTGAGTTGAGCAACAGTCCTCTGTGGTATGCACTGGTATTATACTGGAGGAAGAAGCATTCTACCTTTGTGCGCACAACTTTGCATGCGGGTCTGGAGTTTTGTGCACACCTGACGCAGTTTTCAGATGAGAAACACACAATTTCCCACTTGTAGTGCGTTCAATTTGAACATGCGGGAGGAGAGTCTTCATCGACTTCTGTTTCTTGCGCCGATAGAAGTCAGGACATGACAGTTTGGTATTGTTATCGTTGGTGAGTATCTGCGCACTTTTGCATGGCTGCAAGTTAACAATGACAACATCCTTGCCTCTACGTTACGCTGGACAAGCAATGGTTTGGCAGCTTGGGAATGACCAACCCACTTTGGCATCATAGTGAATTCCTCTGCCCAAGAAAGATTGGTTCACCCCTCGCTTGTTGTTGCGAGAGATCTATGATTTTCCCCACTTGGTTGGCACAATGGCATGGCCAAAAGAGGTATCCACCAAGTCACATACTGGGGATAAGGTAGCAAAAGCATCAACCAAGTCACAGCTTGGGGAATAGGAAACAACGAGTGGGTCCTCGTTTCTAGCATTCTGAACTCCCTTGCACTTTTTGGCAACAGCATCAGGGTAGGAAGAGCGAGACTTGGGAAGCCATATCTTGCACATCTTCCTTAACTTGGGTATGGATAAGGGTCTTATACTACCCCCAATGTTGAGCATCTCTTCATAGTCCTGTTGGTCAAACTTTATGACCAAAGTCTTCTGCATTGAGCCGATCAACGTGGTGTCTTATTGAGGTATCACCTTCTCGCCAGAGGAGACGACCTTCCACAATAGAGTCACCATCTTATTTGCTATAAAAAATATTTATACGAAACTTTGTGTTACAAACAATTAAAGAAAAATGGGTACAAAAGATCCAAAACAGGAATCTAAGTACAATAAATCTGGAAAAGTATAACTATGGAGATCTATTGTGCGATCGATTACTTTTCTCCTTTGACTACTCGACACAAGGAAGAGATGATGGAATACTTGGATGATTTGGAGAATTTGGCAATGAGAGAGTTTGTCTATACGAGTACAAAAAGCTCATATTCTTCTTCTCCTCCGTCAATCCAGGCCACTGCTTGCTGCTGATGGATATGTTGATCCACGTATTAATAATATTTTATGCTAAAAATGGTTACTTGTATACACGCGTATGCTCAAGAAATATATACTGTGTTTGTTATCGTACACGCGCCCTTTGTAGGCATGCAGCCCACGTTCTAGAAGATGGGTGCAGAAATTACTATCCGCTCGACATGTGACTTTCTATGGAAGGAAGGCTCAGGACATGGGGGCAGTTGCTAGTACACATTCGTGAGGGATATGACATGTATAACATGTCACTATAACCGCTCCCAGTCAGTTATTTTGAAAGAAGTAGCCAAGCTAGCATACATCTGAAGAAATGACCATTCTGGCGTATGTCTGAGGAGATAACCATGCGGGCATACTCAGGTCGAAGGACCAATCTTCACGTACTCAGTGAGTGGTTACACCATTGGCGTAATATTGCTAGAGTATCCATATCGGCGTATTCGAAATAGATAGCATCAATGGCGTACTCTAGTCGAAGTAGCACTATTGGCATATCATAGCAAAGTGTCATTGGTAGCGTACTTGGCCTTAGGTAGCAATCTTGGTCACTAAATGACAACCTGAGTCAACATGCTAGAAATTCTCTACATTTAATGTCTTGGTGTGTCAGGTGTGTCAGTTTGAGGCAGCTTTTGACATAGCAGCGTTGGCATACTCTAATGAAGTAATGGCCTTGTCATACTATACAAAGATAAGAACCTTGGTGTACTGAGAGGAAACCAGAAGGTCGACATACGAAGATGTAGTAGCAACTTCACTTGGTCGCTAGACGATAACCTGGGTCGGCGTGCCAATGATCTTCTATATTTAATGTCGCAATCTCTTCAACTATTGTGTTAGACTGTCAACTGCCAGGTTCATCTCATTTAATGTTTGGAACAATAGTGGATTATAAGCCACTGTGTTGTATTAGATAACCAATGAGCAGAATATGCTGCTAAGTCGGGGCATATAGAATACGCCGTCGAAGTAAAGCATATGGAGTGTGCACTGCTTCATTGTCTGGAGTTTGAAGGGTAGTACACTACTACTTATGGTAAAAATATCCTCTTGGGGAAGGCGTATTTTTTGTGCTTCTATAATAGAACTTAGTATCAAACCGGTATACAGTAGTATACTGTCGGTATACCATTTGAGCTCGACTTGCCAAATCATCCCGCTGATTGAGGACTTCCTATTATCTATTGGTTTCTTGTTCTTTCTTTGAATGGTTGACATCAATCCATGACCCATGGATTGATGAGGTAGAAGTCATCCAAGGGCTCCCTCTTTCCCTTCTTCTATAAAACCCTAATTTTCTCTATCTTCTTCTCTTTTTCTACTTCTTCTTATTATCATTATTTATTTCTTCTCTCTATTTCTCTGTCCCTCAAGCTTGAACCTCAATCCTATGAGCTAGATCTTGAGATCTAGGATGTGATTTATGAATCTTCCTTAGTTGTGGAGTAGAAGCTAGTCTTGGAAAGCTAAACCCTAGGCATGTATATCTTGCACAAAATAATAAAACCTTGTTTCCTTGTATATCCATTTCTGTGCATGTTTATATATTTAGGTCTCTATCATTTATGTTTATTTACTATTATCTATTGATTTCTATGCTTTTATATTTGAACTTGGTTGGGTTTTGACTTAGAGTGGTTCTATGGTTTCTATTTTGGGATACTTAGATTTCTTGCTGGATTTCTTATGATACATAGTTTTTCTTGTAAACCTAGTCTAGAATGTTGTAGGGGACCTATCCCTAGTATAAAAACTTGTAAGAATAATAATGGGAAAATATGGGGCAAGATTTGGTTTCCAAAAACCTATTTCTCAAGCCTTTACTGCTTGTCAACCCCAATACAGGAATACAGAGACAGACATGGCCAGCTACCCCCTACAAGGTGCTATACATCGTACGACGATTACGACTATATAAGACAAGGGGGTGCATGCTACAATCAAGTCTCCTAGGGTCAAAAACTTCTATGTCTTAATCATTCAAACAAGAAACAGTAAGCATAGAGCATATATGATAAAGAAAAAATGCATCCAAAATACTTTCTCAAAATATTTCGGAGACCAGCTGTACAAAATAAGAAGCTGAAAGAGTAACAAAAGTACATGACAGTGATCAACTACAGTCTTATTTAATACAATCATGTAAGGAGACTAATTTTCAAACGTGTCGGCTAACAGGTGTCGGTGGCTAAATGCCCAAAAGAAGTAAATGTACAATTACGAGTAGGAAAGAAGAAAACCTACTTGTTATCCTCTGCGACCATATTCCTGGTATGCGCCATAAGTTAGAAAAAAATATGTTGGATCCTTGAGTGCTAGCTCAAAACCTGGCCGTACAAAACCAGTGGGGTTAGACCCCAAATAGCAAGTACCACAAAGGAAGCACGCAATAGAGAAACAAAACCCAAGAAAAATAATATAATAATACATAGGTTCAGTATCGTAACTTAGGCCCTTGGCATATCCTAACACAAGGGACCAACCCTACAACTAAACAAGGACAACAGTTGAACCATCACACTATGATAGTCTATTTTTCTAGGCTACTAACCGAATAATACAATCACAACCAAGTCCATTTTCTTTATATGGCCAATCACTTGTACGGTTTGCTAATTATGAAGTCTGAGGTTATCTCAAAAATAATGCATAATAGGTATCCTCAAATCACGCTAGTGCTAAACATGAGCTAATCGAACCATTAGATGAATAAAACAGATATTTACGAGATGCACTAGTTCCTTGTAGGACCATTGTGCTAAAAATACGATATTAGCGGTTCCAATATTCCTATAGTGAAACAGTAGCTCGGCATAATAATAGGTCAGATACTTCACTCCACTAAGACAAATGATATACAATATCTGTGGTGGCCAGCCCACAGTAAACTTAGAATGAATCTCTGTGGGAAGGTTCGTTGGCATGATATCGGGATACCGTTTTCTCCAATATTATTATCACTTTTAGTTACCTAATTTGTCCTATGTTGTGTTCAAAATCTTAATACGTGGTCATAAAAGAATTTTTCTTAAGATATCGTACAAAGTACGGGCACGCTAGATACGAATCCATGAAAGTCAAATCTGGATTCAACCGAGCGTATATGCAATATTCAGTCAATTAATATCCTAGCCACACTTTGGTAGTTGACTCGTTAATTATGCCCATATTAGAGAAATAATATATATTTATAATATCACGCATTCAGGAATTTGAAGGCATTCTCGATGCACAATCCAAATATAATCATTTAATATGTGACAAGATGTGTCATACCTCGGTGCACATTAAATCATGAACAAATATCAGGCAATAGTGGTATCAGCACGGATACAATATTCGAGTCTAATTATCAATTATATATTGGGTCGCATGAATCAAGATCATATTGTAACACGAATGCTTACGTCATGCACATAGTCGGTTAGTCACTATCCACTTAGTTGGGTTCATACTGAAATCTCAGTTCAACTCATGCCATGTTCATAGCAAAATCTTAACTCATAGTCATGTCTAGCACGAGGTCTGGTTACTAAATACATTCTTTCTTAGAATCATAACATAAATATTAGCCTAACATAATTCATAAAAGAATAAGAAGAATATTCAATCAAACAATCAAGGCCGCATGGCTCTCTAGGCCACATATGAAGTCATGGCCGCATATGAAGTCAGGACCGCCTGAGTAGTCCCGGCCGCATATGAAGTCAGGGCCACATGAGAAGTCCTGGCCGTATATGAAGTCAGGGCCGCATGAGAAGTCCTTGCCGTATATGAAGTCAGGGCCGCATGAACCACTTGGCCACATATGGAGTATGAGCCGCATGCTTAGGGTTAAAGTCTACTCCGTGGGACAAGTGTTGAAGTGACAGGCAATAAATAAAGTGCCAGTAAAATAAAATAAAATGATTGATGTGACAAGCCATAAAGTATGTCAGAGAAAAAAGATAAAAATTATTGAAATATATGCAATGGTTTGGAGTCATGCGTCCAAGGAAATGGTGGCCGCATACTCTCTAGGCCGCATAAGTCACTCGGCCGCATATTGCACTTTTGAATTTAGTGAATTTCTTATTCGTTCAATGAGTGAGTTCAAGGATTAGCTCCAGAATACTTGTGTGATGACAGTTATGCATCCAACAAAATAGACGCATAATGGTCAGTATGCGACGAAAGCTCAGGCCGTATAACCCTCTCAGGAGGCATAGCACTCTCAGCTGCAAAACTTGCTGGCCGCATAAAGACTTTGTCTTCTCCAAACAGCAGGTTCGGCTATGGCAAAAGCTCCAAAAATTAAAATTTTATTTTGTCCATAAAATCCTTATTTTAAGTCAAAATTGAGTGAACCAAAAACCAAAACACTTGAAATTGAAAGCTCTATAATGTAGAAAAAACTACTTTTCAAAAAATACATGTTTAATAGATTAAAACTAAGAAAAACTAATAAAATCTATAAAATCCTAAGTTAGAAATATAGATCTGCTCAAAACTACCCATAAAAATAAAAAACTCCAAGTTCTAAAAGTGCTTAGAAACACATAACAAACATAATAAACCAATAATATAGAGAAATTTTGTCATAACCCGTACCCGAAATAAGGGCACGAGTGGTGCCACGCCCATCCTATGTCATAAGAATGACGTAGAACGCTGTTCTAGGTTAACAACATAATCTAAACATCTCAAATAATATATAAGGTACATGTTATGCCATCTCAACTCTCCATGGAGGCACAATATAATAAAATAATAATGGTAACAATACTCAATCACATAACAAAATAGAGGAAGAAAGGCATGGCAATGGAATAGAAGAAAAAGCAATACAAGAGTCAATACAAGTCTAATCTCAACATAAAGTCTAGAAATAATAATACATGCCATGGAAGTCAACTAATCAAATACAACTCATAGAAAGTCTAAGCATCCACAATTATTGGTACTACAACAAGTGGCTCAATTGGCTCAACTGGCTCACCCTCCTGCGATCCGTAGTACGTAGGATATCAGTCCTCTAATGAATCATCTAAAAAATATATACAATCATGATGGAGAGAATACAACCTAATAGCAATTCTATTAATTGACAGAAACTATGAAACAACAATAGTAAAGACAATAAATGATAAAAAATATCTAGAATATAACTAAGCACGACAAAGAGATATCAAGGGAATGATAGAAATATATTTAGGGCAACCGAGCAGGAAATCATCAAGTAATGAACTGAAATAAAAAATATAACAATACCTTTTTTATCAAGTTCATGAATACCGTTGGGGCATTAGTCAAACCAAACGACATCACCAAGAACTCGAACTGCCCATACTGAGTCCTGAAAGGTCTCTTTGAAATGTCCTCCTTCTTCACTTTTACCTGGTGGTACATTGACCTCAAGTATATCTTGGAGAATACTTTTGCCCCACTCAACTGATCAAATAAATTATCAGTCCGCGGTAATGGGTATTTACTCTTGATAGTGAGGTTATTGAGTGACTTATAATCAATATACATGCATACTGACCCATCTTTCTTTGGTACAAATAATATTGGAGCACCCCATGGTGATGAACTGGACTGAATGAAGCCTTTGTTCTGCAACTCATCCACTTTCTTCTTCAACTCCTCCAGTTCGCTATTGTGCACCCTATAGATGTACTGTGATATCAGTTCTATGTCTGGCACCAAATCTATAGAGAAATCCATATCTCTGTCTGGTGGCAACCCCGATAACTCCTCTGGATATGCGTCTATGAACTCTACAATCAATGGATGTAGCGACTCCTGCTCTTCTATCATAGTTTCCAGTAGACTCCATTGTCATGCTCTGCTGCTCCTCTGACGAACTGAAACTCTGGCTCTCCTGGCAGCTAAAATACTACTCTGGCTCCACGATAATCGATACTAGCATGGTGCCTACTCAACCAATCCACCCCGAGTACTATGTCATAACTCAAAAGTGGCATTATGAGTAGAAACGCGCTCAACTCTCGGCCTCCCAAAGAGACTCTCTGATCCTTGAAAACATTATTGACCTAGATAATGCCACCCCCGGTCGTGATCTTGCAAGTACTCGTCAACGGTTCAGCCTCCAAACTATGCCTCAAAGTAAAAGATACAAAAAGAAAACTGTGTGAAGCACCAGAATAAAATAAAATATACGCTGAAAAAGAATCAAGGTAGACTGAACCTGAGATAATATCACCAACTGGCTCCTCCTCCTCGACGGTCATGGAAAAATCTTGCCCCTGTTGCTGAGCACATCTCTACTGCTGCTGGTACTGAGTGAACTGCTATTGTTGTAGTGGTAGGGGATGTCCTCGCTGCTGTCTTGACGGGTGCCTCGGTGGAATCCTCTGAATAGGTGATGCACCCTGACCTGTCGAACGAGAGCTAGAATGCCATCTCGTAACTGATGTCCTGCCTGCGCTTAATAGAGGCACACTCCAAGCCTCTTCTTATAAACCTCCCGTATATGTCCAACCTTCCCACAGTGAGTATAGTACGGGGCCTATCGTGCGGGTTTCGGGGCTTGATGTGCCTGCTGTATTGGTAGCCTGAATGGTGCCTGAAACTGCTATCTCTGCTCTTGCTGATAGAAGGGCCTCTACTGCTACTGGAAGTGAGGCTACTTTGCTGGGTCCGCACTAGTACTGGCTCCTCCTGTGTCCCTCGACCTCTTGGAGCAAAGCTCCAGATCATCCTCCACCCGTTGTGCCTGCCTCAGAATCTTCTCATAAGTAGCGGTACACTCACATTAGTGTGAGACTTAATCTCACTGTTCAGTCCATTCCTGAATTTTATAGCCTTTGTCTTAGGGTTCAACCCCTCAACAATCTACCCTAATCTATAATAATCTGTAGCATACTCGTCCACCGTCATGTTCCCATGGACGAGGTGCTCGAACTAACTCTCTGGTGATATCAGAGCCACATCGGGGAAGAACTTTTCCTTGAAGAGTTCCTTAAAGACCTCCTAGGAAAGTCCCGACACTTTGACCCTCAGTCGGTCCTGAACCAGGTCAAGGCTATGTCATGCATCATACTGCCTGCCGTCTCTATCTGTAAATCCTCAGGAATCTGTGCTAGCAACAAGTTCCTTTCGATATCCTCTATCCAACCATCCGAGTAGATAATCCCCTCATTACCTCTGAACTCTTTAGACCCCATCCTCTTGAAGTATACTATGGTACCTAGCCTCGGCTGCTGCGGGATCTGCAGAGGCGAGACTACCTGTGGTTGGACTAAGGCGACTTTCTCAACTGCGGCGAGTGCAAGCTGATAAAAATTCTTAATGCCCTGCCTCATGACCTCTGACTATAGCTGATGGGCCTCCTCCTGGTCCCTCTGTGCCTCCATCATATGTTGAAAGAGGGCGAACATCTGTGCTGGATCAATGTCTGGTGGTGGAGGTGGTAGCTCCTCCGAAGCTGAAGGCACTGTCCTATGTATAGATGTAGGTACTGCCCTCTGGACTGGAGGTGGAGCACCCGAAAAGCTGTGGCTGAGACGTCCACTTGGACCGGCGAAATGGCCCTCTGAACTGAAGCTGCTAGCATAGTATCTGTGGGTGCTGCCCTCAGAGGCGATGAAGTAACCGACCTCGCTGACACTGCGCTTGAGCGCTAGGAACGTGACTTTGGCGGCATCTTGAAGATAAATTAAATTAAAGGAATCAATATTGAGTAAGATACCATATCATCAAAAAAAGACAGAATTATTCAAAGTAAATCAGACATTCAATAGATAAGGATTTATACTTGGAAAGAACGAGCATTGAATCAAATTAGAAGTATTCCTAACTGTGATTGAGTATACTCTCATATTATATCCTATTCCTAAAATAGGCTCATAATAGTACAACTAAGTTATCGTACTACCATAAATCGCTCTACACGTGACTCAGGACCTGCATGGGCCACTACTAAAAATGTGTCATGACCCCCACCCGGAATAAGGGTACAAGTGGTGAACCACGCCCAGCCTACATTGTAAGAACAACATAGAACGCTGTTCTAGGTTAACAACATAATATAAATATCTCTCATAATATATAAGGTACCTGTCATGCCATCTCAACTCCCAATGGAGGCACAATATAATAACATAATAATGGTAACAATACTCAATCACATATCAAACTAAAGAAGGAATGGCATGATAATGGAATAAAAGCAAAAGCAATACAAGAGTCAATACAAGTCCAATCTCAAAATAAGTCTCAAAATAATAATACATGCCATGGAAGTTTACTAATTAAATGCAACTCATAGAAAGTCTAAGCATCTATAATTATTGGTACTACAACAAGTGTCTCTACGGGCTCAACTAGCTCAATTGGCTCACCCTCCTACGGTCCGTAGTGTGTAGGACACCAGTACTCTAATGAATCATCTTAAAAATATATCCAATCAGGATTGAGAGAATACAACCCAATAGCAATTTTATTAATTGACAGAAACTATGAAACAACAATAGTAAAGACAATAAATAATAAAAAATATCTACAATATAACTAAGCACAGCAAAGAGATATCACAAGAATAATAGAAATATATTGAGAGAAACCGAGCAAGGAATCATCAAGTAATGAACTAAAATAAAGAAAAGTAACAATAAACTTGTGCCTTGAAATATTAGCAAGATATGTTATCGGCTTAGGCCTAGCACGATCTATAATCATAAAGGGGAGCTAGCGTGTCCATACGTGAGTTGCATGGTTTGCTAGCTATCACGGGCTACAACATAAATATATCACGGTCTAAAAGGTATGATCACATATCTACTAATACTTTTCCAAACCCCCAACTAGTACACAGATCCAAATCATGACACGTTCTGACACGGTATCACTATGCACGGTCTATAATATCATGCATACCGATCATGGTCTAGTCAACTAATCACAAAGTAAAAGTGATTACGGAGAAGAATATCTCATGACGAGGATCCACGTATACCAATCCGTGTAACATCATGTCAGAAATCAAATAAAATAATACTAGAAGCAAATAACATAGAGATGATTAAATAAAAAAACCACTAGAGATGTACTCGCCTCTGTCCAGAGTAAATGATGTCACTCGGTGTTTGAGATGGTGTCACACACACCTAGATATAAATGTCATATCAAATTTGGTGTAAACGAGTAATAATGAACCCCAATGCACTAAGGATGCTTTACTAGATCATTCTAGGCTAAACTAGGTCTAACTAAGGTTAATTGGTCTATACTGGTTACTAATTAGTCCATACTAGCTTGTCCAGTCACTAACTAAAGTTATAGTTAATGCTGCCCCTAAGTCCAAGGTTGCAAGTCAGCTGCTCACTCTCTCTTTCTTCGAATTCGATGTAGTCCCATATCCCTAAGGTGCATGAGAAGCAAAGGCATCACTCTAATACCCCATTAACTAAGACTTAGAGCAATACATTAAGTAATATATATATTAAATAATCCTAGTATGGTACAAATACAATTACTAACCATACTAACTAATCTACTAACACCTAGTACAAAGTTAACTGATATATCACACCAAAAGACACTAACTAATAACACTAATCTTACTAACATTCACCTGCACTTGCTCCCTCGCCAATTTTACAAATACACACATAGGTATGCCCACTAACTGATACCTAGCTTAGCACTGACACCCAATAACCTATTGTCTGTGCCTAAGTATCAGTCATTGATACTCTATCATGCACTGCAACTTCTGAACTTCCTAAAAACTTGTACAACTAATCTTATTGCATAATTGCACTGTCAATTGACTGTAGTTGATACTACAACTCAAGTGACCCCTCAACACAACTCCAATGCACCCAATACATCACCTAATACTTCCTTAATGCGTTCAATTGATCAGAACTAATACTTATCTGAAGATTCATTCTTACAAAAATTCAGGTGCTCGAAACCTCACATATCTCCAATTCCCAGGTCAGGTCAGAACCTAATGGCTCTTACATGTATCAGTTTAGATTGATACATGCAAGTATCTCCCAATACCCCCGAATGCCCAGGTCCTCACTACTCTCCTACCTATTTCTATACCTCTATAATCATGCTATCAACTAACCTACCACTTGCTAGCAACAAAAACTAATTGACATTCTAAAATATGGCCAACAACTAACTAGTAATGTTACTTAACTTACCAATACATACTATATCTATTTTACTTGCAATACCTGGTGTTGCTGCTATTGCCTGCCTCCAAGTTCTGATCTTGGGTAGACCAGAGCTCCAACCCGAGCTTACACAGGTATCACAGTACCCAATCGAACCCCCATATTCTGAACTCAAGGCACAAAAATTGAACCACTCACAGTCCTAACATATAAAGCCACACACACACACACACACACACACACACACACAAGTCTGAACTTACCTGTCCCCTTCTCCTTTATCTCAGTAATTCATAACAGATTCCCCCCATAGCAAAATACAGTGTTTGGTTGGCACCCTAAGCACGCAAGTCTTTAACAAACCCAGCTTACCTTGCTGTAGGCCTCTCCTCCAATGTATGCCACACAAACATCAACACACAGTCATCTATATGCAACATATATATATTCCTACACTGACACAGTGCCCGACACTGTATATCCCTCCAATCAATACATACATAACACAATCTGAATTAACTCCCTTTAACATCCGGTATATATATAACAAATGTATCTAACATCTAATTGGATATTATATAATATATATACCATAAAGACATTAAATCAAATACTAGATGTGCAACATCTAGGAAATCATGGTACACAGCTCATGAGGTATCCAAAATCTTAATTCTCGATATTAAAACTTCTACTTACCAATTATAAACACTAATAACTAATAAAACTAGTTATACTAGAAATTATAGAAAATTGCATAAAATTACATAAAATGGCCTCCATATCACACAGTATCATACCGTATCACGATAGGGCCTACTTGTGTCCAATTATGGACACGTATCTAGTCCCACAATTCTGATCTAAGTCTAATTAGACTAAGTTAGTGTCATGACACACTTTTGATGTGTCAATCCCGTAATTCTCCTAAAATTAATATAAAAACCTACGTAGAGATCACAATACTCAACCAACTCAACTAAAATTTATTCCTATAGGTAACCCTATGTCATTGGGTGATTCCTAAGGGTCAAATGCTTGATTTAGAAGCTACAAATAAAAGGAATTCAAAAATTATCAATTGAGAGATGAATTTTTAATGAAAACTCTAATGGACACGATCCAGACACGAACTCTTCACCAATGCTTCTCCTCCTTGTGCTCCTTGCTTCTCCAAGCTTCAAGCTCCTTATGGAATGAGAGATTAGCGGAAATATGGAGAAATTGAGAGGGAAAATGATGGAGGAGATGTGGAAAAAATTGGAGATCTAGAATTTGGATCAAAATGAATGCAAATAAGAGGAGAGAGAGAGAGAGAGAGAGAGAGAGAGAGAGAGAGAGAGAGAGAGAGAGTTCCCTCTTATAGTGGTCGGCCTCCATTCCCCCTTCCCCAAGTAATGTACAATGTCTAAGTTGCCCCCTTCATCTAATTATGAATAGGATTAAAGTTGGACAATTTTGGAAAGTCTCTAATTAAGTCAAATTAAGTCTAATTCTCCCTAATTAATAAGTGAGAAGGGCTAATGGGCTTTGGTTCAAGTTAGGTTCACTAGTTGTCATAACAAGTCTAATTGGGCTAACAATTGTAAAGTCTAAATAATATGATGACCATTATTAGAAATAAATACTACAAGTATCTAAATAAATACATAACACTAATAAATAAATAAATAACTACTACAAACATCAAACAAATATTTATTGTACACTAATACTAATATTATATTCCTAAAATTAAATAACTAGGCCAAATTACCAAACTATCCTTATTTGGAAAAGCGAGGGTGACAGTTTCTCTATTTCTCATACAAGGTATACTTGCCTATGGAAATGGGAGGGAAAACACATAAGAGAGAAAGAGAATGAAGTAATGGAAAGAGAGAAGGAAAATGCTGGGTTTTATATGGTAGGGTTGAGGGTTGGACCAAGGGTTCTAATAACTTGAACCAACCCACAAAATAAACCATGAATAAGGTTAAACCAAATAATGGGTCTAGTCTCCATGCACATGCAACCAGGCTAAAATAAAATACGTTTTAAATATGTATATCGGGTACAGGGAGTGGCACTGCTCCTGCACAACGAAAGCGATATATTGAACTATACCGTCGATATATCGCATGATACCATTTTATTGTTTTGAAAGTTATTGTCTTTGCCCAGTACACCGTTTTAGCACCCAAATTCATGTTTGTATAGTTTTTTAACCGGAATGACTTTTTATCCTTCCCATGAGATGGTTCGTGACTTTCTAGTGCACTCTCGTGTACTTGATGACTTCTAGCCTTGTATAGGCTATACCTGATAATTTATCTTGAAAAGCTAGGAGCTTCCTTAATTGTCAAGTCTGTGATTATGGATTTTCTGTAGCCCTATAGTTCATAACGTTGTTCCAGATTGGCTAGTACAATGTACATTTTGCACTTGATATTGATATGCATACTGTGATGTGAGTAGAGGATTAAGCCTGACATAACTGTCTGCTAACTGATTGTATAATTCATGACTTGTCTACTTGTATTCATGATGATACTTCCTATTATTGCATCGGCTATCTTGTGCACTATAGTGCTACTTGTTCTTGATATATCCTGCTCGTTTTATATTTAACTTATTATTCCTACATAGATTCTCCATAGTTGGTCAGAGATCGTAGCGTGGCTAGATAAGAATCTTTGTACTAAATGTAGAAGTCCACGCTCAGGATGAATTTAAGTTGGAACCTTCGAAAACCATTTTGAATTCATACTAAGCATACTCATACTATGGTACGATATCTAGGAAGGATGATCGTCTGCCCATGATACGAGATTCTATTTATAACTGTATGGTTAATTAGGTAATATAAAACTTGTAGAAATATTAAGAGGGAACTGGATCCCGAGATCATGGATTGCTGGCCATCATCAGATACTGTATATCATCTTGCTAGTAGAGTATTGTATCTGACTATATTTTCATTGACCGACTCAGTAACTACTCTAAAGGATATATGAGACTGTTACTGTTTTACTTACCACGGTGGCCTTATGAGGGACTGTAACATACTACTTAACCGTTAATGCTAGTCATTCGACTAGTGGTAGGAATAAAATGAGGTTCCCATCTTGAATGTGCGATTATTGCTTAGGTCAGGAGTAGTAGGGAGGGTGAATACAATGGTGGAAATATCCAATCCACGAGAGGCGACTACTGGCGACGCTAAAAGTCCTCTCGAGGTTATGAGGGGTGGAAACTGTAGAGGAAGATGTACCCGAGTAGGATGAGGAGGAAGCGGAGGAGGAATCTGATGATGATTTGACCAAGGTGAATCTGAAGTGCTTGGAAGTTCCAACCTACTGACCAAGGTCGCAATCCCATTCGGTACGAGAGAAAGGAGCATAACATGTTGGATTGTATCTTATTTCCAGTTGAGCGTTCAAAAGGGGTGACAATGGAATTGATAATTTAGTCCTACATCGGATAGGAGGTGGGATCATGAGGTGTAGATAATTGTGATTGGTTCAGATCTTACATGAGAATTTTCTTTTAAGGCATATGAGTCCAATCCAATATCGTATCTCATGGACCAACTATGGTTCAAGTCAGACTGCGTTACCAACAAGTGGTATCAGAGCCCAATGCTATGAGGCTGGTTTGAGCGGCTCTAATTGGTTCGAGACAGATGGTGCAGAACGTTCATGTATTATACGGGCTCTTCTCAAAGTGGAGTAGGAGCATCAACTACACGAATTGGCTTTAAAGACAGATCTGACGAGTTCAATGTGGAGCAAGACGTTGTGGTTGTCACACAATGGTGGTGTGGATGAACGTGTCAGGCTTGGTTCTGTGGTCAAACGGATAAAGATAACAATATTTTGGATCTCCTGGGTGCTCGGTTAGCGGGAATGAACAAAGGTAGACGGAGTGTGCTAAGGTTGTTCGGTTAGAGGAAACGAGCAAAGGTAGCCGGGGTGTGCTAATGGTGCTCGGCTAGCGAAAACGAGCAAAGGTAGCCGGGTGTGCTAAGGTTGTTCGGCTAGTAGAAACGTGCTATTGTGGAGATTGTTGGATTGTATATCGTTTTCGGTTGAGCGCTCAAAGGGAGGATGACAATGGAGTTGGTAATTTAGTCCCACATCAAATAGGAGGTGGAGATAATTGGTATTGGTTCAGACCTAACATAATTTTTTTTATTTAAGGAATATGGACCCAATTCAATATCGTACCTCATTGATCAACTTTGATTCAGATCACACCGCATTTCCAACATAACCTTGGGACGGTTAAGTCCCTTGTAGTACAGTTAGCCCTTGGTCAAATAAAGGTGATAATAAATTGCTCCTTGATTAAGCTGGGCAGAAGGTAGATTTTTGTTGAGGGGAGCGCTCCCTAAGATGAATGTGTATGTGTCGGTTACAAGTATATTTGGGAATGGCAAAGGGTTGTCATAGCTTACAAACTAGGCTGTAAAATTTTAGCTTATTCTTTTTTCTATAAGTTATATATATATATATATATATATATATATATATATATATATATATATATATAAGATTAATGTTTTTTCTTGATCTGTGTATGAACTCACAGCTGAATGAAATAGTATAGTGTCAACTCGTAATTTCTATAGAAATTATTTTGGATATAGATGCATGAATGTTTGTTGACATCTCAAGATGTAGTTTTGGAATTCATTGCTTGCTAGAGTAGGTTTGGTTGAAAAGTTAAGATATGTACTAGCACTAAAGTCCTTTTTTTGTGTTTGAAATGAAAAATAAAAAAAAACCCTGATATAATGCAAGTGGATCTTTAACACCGGAGATAGAATAAGTACACGATTCATCTTGTTTTTCACTATGCTTAATTATATTTTCCTACATGCTTTAACTATCCTTTAACTAAAAATCAAGTTGTTTCGGGCTCTAAAATCATAATAGTTGAAACGCATAAAATCGTACTCAATTATCAATAATATTTTTATTAAAATTTTTTTAGTTTTATCTCTTATGTAGCAATTTAATTATTTTTTAAAAGAAAACTAAGCAAAAATTCTAGATAAAAGTAAATTAGCTTATCTTCGTAATAAAAATAATGATACTCGTTGATACTAATAACAATAATATTTCTATCAACTTTTCTTACTTCTCTATCTTACGTAGCAATTTAGTCTTTTTTTTCTAATAAAAAAACTAAGCGTAAATTCTAGATGAAATTAAATTAGCTCAACATCTTAATAAATGTAATAATACTCATTGATGCTTATAATAAGGTTAGCTATGCAAAAGAAACAATTCTTGAGGGTATTGATACAATTGAAATTTTGAAAGCGGTAGACATTCTAGTAATAATATTATTTCTTTCTAAAAAAAGGAAAAAAAATGGACAAAAGAGCTGCTATTATTTACCACTTTGCCATATAAAAACACTTTATAATTATGTCAAAAAAAGCGGGAGAAACGAACTTCCATCCCTCCTTCTTCTTCTTCTTCTTCTTCTTCTTCTCTCTCTCTCCCTCTGTATACTCAGAATTATGGAGAAGAATAGGAGTGGTGGTTTTCTTGTAATTATTCTACTTCTGCAGACTGTTGCCAATACAAGTAAGTCCTCTTTCAATTTGATTTGATTAATTTGAAGGAAAATGTGGAAAAAGAATGATGAATTCTCTCTCAGCTGCAAAATCCGGAATTTTTAGTACAGTTTTTCAAGATTTTGACTTCTTGGAAGTGGGATTTTTTCAAAACTTCTTCTTTCATAATTTGGTTGCACAAGTGTTTGGTAAACTAGCAACCACTTGTAGTGCTACTTAATCATTTACTGTGGTTTAGATCATATGTTAATTACTCACAAAAAGAATCAACGCTAGTTTCTATTCTTCATGACTAAGCAAATTTTGCCTCTTAAGTTTTCTTGGGTTTAAATCTGTCACACGGACACGACACTATACGGACACAACGGCACAGACACGGACGCCAATTTTGATGTCCTAGAAGCATGGTAGAAAGTCAGAACTCTGTCAAAGCCCATTTTTTTTCGTGTGTTTTAGGATTAGTTTCCATATTAAGATTGGTAGGATATGCTGGAGTGTCTATGATCTGTCAAATACATGTGTGACATGATAATAAATGAGCATTACATCAATTTTGGAGTGTCGGCAGTTTCTCGATGTAAATAATTAAGAAGAAAAAGGAGAGAGAGAGAGAGAGAGAGAGAGAGAGAGAGAGAGAGCGCTCTACCAACCCAAAGCTTAACTTGTACGTATATAACTAGCATATATAGAACACAACACGACGACACAAACACAGACACTGATTCTAGCGGGTCCTTGTGGTGTGTGATACCATCACGATAACATACGACACCAGTCTTGCAGTATCCGTGCTTTCTAGGTTAGCTTTTACCTATGTTTCACATACACAGATAACGATACGATACAATATGATACGGACATGGCAGCATGACATCAACTTCGGTGTGTTGTAATGTATCTTGCAATCTCTGTGTGGTATGCAACATGTGTCAGACAAAAGGAGTCACTAATTATTGGTGTGTTCTTGCTTTGCTTAGGTTCTTATGAACTAATTTAGATAAATGGGCAGTTCATAGAGCTTGAAATATCAAGTAGATAGTCTTCTTAAAAGCTCTTTTTCTTTTTTGTAAAATGGCAGAGTAAAGAACTTGGGTGGTAGTCAAAATGTCTATGTTGTACGGACACGGATGCACCATGACACAGTAAGGACACGGTCGCGTGGACACGGATACAACATCTATTTTGATGTGTCCTAATGTATTTTTGAGTGTCTACGTGTCCGACATAACATGAGCCACATTTTCGGAGCGTATGTGCTTCCTATCAAAATGTTGGCTCAAATAATTAAACACAGGGATGATACGGGAAACAAAAGTATGGAATGAAGTAGGATTTCTCCATTTCGACAAGGGAGTTTCTCCATGTATATGTATATTTGTAAAACAATCCAATTAGAAATTTGCTCATACATCTAAAGCTTTAAGTTTACATGCATGGAATGTGAACTTGTTTTTAGTAGAATTGATAATTCGTAGAATCTAAAATTTAGTTTCAAAAAAATCGTTTCTTTGTTGACGTCCCTATAGCCTCTTGCTGATTCTGACCCCCTACTAATATTTCTCATAGATTCACAATCATTCATCGGTGTAAACTACGGCGAAGTTGCCGACAACCTCCCGTCTCCAGCAGAGACGGCGAAGCTTCTCCAGTCCACCTCCATCTCCAAACTCCGCCTCTACAGTGTCAACACCCCCCTGATTCAGGCCCTCGCCCACACCGGCGTCTCAATCGTCATCGGCACCACCAATGCCGACATCCCCACACTCGCCTCCAGCCCTTCCTTCGCCTCCCAGTGGCTCTCTGCCAACATTCTCCCCTTCCTCCCTGCCTCTGCCATCTCCGTCATCTCCGTTGGCAACGAGTTCCTCAACTTCGGGGACCCCTCCCTCTACTCCCAGCTCCTCCCTGCCATGCAGAACCTTCAAGCCGCGGTCCCCCCAAACTCCAACATCAAGGTCTCCACCGTCCACGCAATGGCGGTGCTAGCGCAGTCGGATCCCCCCTCCAGTGGTGCATTCCACGCAGACCTTGCTCCTGTCCTCACATCCATCCTCGGTTTCCTGTCGCAGGCCGACTCGCCCTTCATGATCAACCCTTACCCTTACTTTGCGTACCGTGATGATCCTAGGCCCGAGACCCTCGCCTACTGCCTCTTCCAGCCGAACCTGGGCAGGCTAGATGCGGGATCGAAGATCACGTACACGAACATGTTTGATGCGCAGGTCGACGCAGTGAGGTCTGCGGTGAATGCTGCGGGTTTCCCCGGTGTGGAGATTGTCGTGGCGGAGACGGGGTGGCCGTACAACGGGGACGCAAGCGAGGCAGGAGCGACGCTGGAGAATGCAAAGGCGTTCACCGCCGGTTTGGTGAACCATCTGAGGACAATGGTTGGGACGCCACTGATGCCTGGCAAGTCGGTGGATACATATATTTTTGAGCTATACGATGAGGATCTGAAGGGAGGGCCGACGTCGGAGAGATCGTTCGGGTTGTACCGGCCCGACCAGACGGCAATTTTCGATGCTGGTCTCTCCAAGAGTTCAAGCCAGGTAACTAACTGAAAATTTTCTTCCAGCAGTTTTTCTCCTGGGTTATTTCACCCATACCACTTCAGGAATCATGATGAAGTAATAATATTCTTATTGAAATATACATTATAAAGGTACACCTTATAGTTATGTTATAAACAATTTGTTATGCATAATGATGGCAAGTCGAACATTACATTTCCATTCTATCTTTCATGAATGTAGCATGTTCTATGTTGCACTGACACAAATTCGACACGGTGGCGCATTGACACGACACTTATTTTGGTACGTCATAATTTATTTCAGAGATGAGTGTACGATACGCGTCCGACACAAATTGCCAACAGTTTTGGAGTATCCTGCTCTATAGAGCATGTCCTTACCTTAAATCTTTCCTCAATGGTCAAATTCATCATAACCATATTGGTAATTGCTGATGATTTCTTACTGTGTTTCAGTTCTTGTGCTAATTCATCATTATATGATCGTTTTCATGTCGTGTTCATCTGAAACTTTTTACCGAGACTAATGTTGCTATTTTCTTGATGCTGCAATGGTTTATAATTAATTTCCCTCTTGATGCTCGACTTTCGTGGTTCATCAGATCGTTACAAACGCTACCACTCCTTCTCCGAGCCCATACCAGAGCCCTCCTAAACCGTATGCTCCCATGCGACAACCTCAATCTCCTGCGGTCCCTCTAGTCCAGCCACCGCAATCACCTGCAGTCCCTGCGGTCCCTCTAGTCCAGCCACCGCAATCACCTGCAGTCCCTGCGGTCCAGCAGCCGCAGACTCCTGCGGTCCTGAAGCCACAGACTCCGACCAACCCGGCGTGACTTGCAAGCAGCTCCAGTTCCGCTCGGAATTTAGAACTATCGATTCATCTTTCAATTTTCTTTTTTATTGGGATTAAATTGTATCATTAAATTGCATTTATGATGATTAACTATATATGGTGATTGACTGGCTATATATGGTGATTGGGGTATTGGGATTAAATTATATTTATAGTGATTGGCCATGTGATTTAGGTCCCAAGTTGATATTTGAATGTATATATATGTAATATCATGATGAATGAAATACCTAGAATATTATCTCCTATCACTTCTTTACATGGTATTAGAGCCTGACAGTTAGGGCACGTTTTCTTCGAGCAGCGGCGGTGGCGGTATGTCGAGTGGCGACGGCGACATGACGAGCGACGGCGGCGACGGAACTTCTACGCCGGCGGCATCGCGGATCGATCCCACATCTCTGTATTACCTTGGTTCTAATGACAATCCGGGTAATACAATTACGAAAATGGTGTTTAGTGATAAGAATTATGAGGAATGGTCGAGATCTATTCGACTTTCTCTACGGGCTCGACGGAAATTTGCGTTGTTGATGGGTCTATCAATAAAACTTTGGAGAAGGATCAATTGGAGGATTGATATTGCGTCCAATCGATGCTTGTGCAGTGGATTTTGCATACTATCGACTCTTAGATGAAGAAGACAGTACCATACTTTGAGGAGGCGAAACCATTGTGGAATTCGCTCAATGTCCGATTTAACGTACATGCGACTGGTGGTGGACGTGGACGGGTGCGGAAGTGCGTGCGGCGGTGGCAGTATGTGGCTTCGTTGTTGCACAGTCGCGGATGACAGATGATCGTGCAGGCGGCGGCGGTGTGCCGGGATTGACTCCGGACTAATAACAACAACTTATTTTATATTTGGTAATTCTTCGGTCAAATCTCCGGAGGATCATATGGTGGTTAAGTCCATTGAACCTTTGATTATTGATACAGGCGCTTCGAATCATGTAACGGAGAATTTGAATTTATTGTCGGGAGTGACGACAATGGAGGAGTGTCTGGTTGGACTCCCGGATGTACGGACTGCGGTTGCCTCGTGCTACGGACGTGTTGCTCTTACACTAGGCATGGTTCTCACGAATGTTCTATTCGTACCTCAATTACATTATAATTTAATTTCTGTGGCCCATCTTATTGATGATATAAATTGTGTTGTACAATTCGCTAAAAAATTGTGCGCGATACAGGATCCCAGTTTGAGGACCCTAATTGGCGTCGGTGAACGGCGGGACGGATTCTACTACTTTCGTATTGTACCGAAGACTTAGGCCTTGACAGTGACTGGGACGAATTCTTTAGACATTTGGCATCAGTGACTTGGACATCCTTCTGATAAAGTAGTAAAGTCACTTCCTGTTGTCAGTAGCTCTAGTAGTTCAGTGAATAAGGCATGTGAAATTTTCCATCAGGCAAAGCAAACTCGAGATATCTTTCCTGTCAGTGACTCTCGGGCTGTTGCAATTTTTGATTTGATACATTGTGATCTTTGGGGGCCGTATCCTACTCCTTCTTCATGTGGAGATTGATATTTTTTGACGATTGTGGATAATTTTTCTCGTGTTGTTTGCGTGTTTTTGTTGATTGATAAGACATAAGTATACAAGATGTTCTGGTCATTTTTTCTATGATTGAGCGGCAATTTAATTCCAAAGTTCGCATTGTGCGAAGTGATAATGATACTGAGTTTAATTGCCTGCGCGATTACTTTACACATAATGGTATTTTGTTTCAGACATCTTGTGTAGGTACACCTCAGCATAATGAGAGGGTCGAACAAAAACATAGATATATTTTGAATGTGGCACGTGCTTTACGTTTTCAGGAAAATTTGCCAATTTCTTTTTTGGGTGAGTGTATTTTGGCATCTGGTTATTTGATCAATCGAACTCCTTTGAGCCTTCTTGGTTTTAAAACCCCCTATGAAATATTATTTGGTGCTCCTCCTTCTTATGATGAATTACGTGTTTTTGGTTGTCTTTGATTTGCCCACAACCAAAAAGCTAAGATGGATAAGTTTGCTCCTCCAAGTTGAAAGTATATTTTTGTGGGATACCCCCATGGCAAGAAGGGTTAGAAATTGTATGATCTAGCTACTGGTGATTTTTGTCTCTCGAGATGTTAAATTTTATGAGAATGAGTTTCTCTATTATGTTGAAGATGATCGTCGTGATATGGCTCCTCCTGACCTGGCGCCCCTTATCTTGGGCAATGATGCTTTGGGGTTTGATCTATCTCATATGGATGGGATGGCCGCCGTGGAGGCTGAGCCCGCCGTGGAGGATAGCGCGGCTGAGGTCGAGGCCGCCATGGAAGATGCGACAACGGAGGCTGTCGTGACGAAGGAAGCCATGGCGGATGAGACATCAGAGTATGAGGCGACGACGGTGGTGTCGAATGGTGATGGTGCACTATGGTGTGGCATGCTTACCAAGATTCCGTCTGTGAAGCTACGTAACTTTGTTACAAATACAATATGAAAGTTATCTCATAGTCCTCCCTCCCAACGTTCCACCACGTCCAATCACTCCTCAGGTACTCCTTATCCTATAGCACTTTTTTTGAATTATGACAAATTTTCTCCGGGATACAGGAATTTTCTTGCAGCTGTAACTGCAGGTACAGAACCGACCTCCTTTAAAGAGCGGTTAAAGATGCAGGATGGCAAAAAGCTATGCAGAAGGAGATATGAGCGTTGGAGGATAGTGGTACCTGGACCATGGAGATTCTTCCGGCTGAAAAATGTGCTCTGGGGAGCCGATGGGTGTACAAGATAAACTATAACTCTGATGGGAGTGTTAAGCGGCTTAAAGCCCGTTTGGTAGTTTTTGGAAATTATCAGGTTGAAGGGATTGATTACACTGATACTTTTGCTCCGGTTGCAAAAATGGTTACTGTTCGTGTCTTTCTAGTTGTAGCCGCAGCAAAGAATTGAAAACTATATCATATGGATATTCACAATGTCTTCCTACATGGAGACATTACCGAAGAAGTGTATATGAAACTACCACCTGGTTTCCAAACCAAACACCCTGATCAGGTATGTCGGCTTCAAAAATCTCTTTATGGATTTAAACATGCGCCTCGTTGTTGGTTTACAAAATTGACATCTTCTTTGCGGGAGTACGGATTTTACCAATCATACTTTCACTATTCGTTTTTTACTCTTAATAAGGACGATGTTCAGATAAATGTTCTTGTGTATGTCGACGATTTGATTCTCTTTGGCAATAATTCTGCTGCTCTTACTACCTTTAAGAATTATTTGAGTACATGCTTTCACATGAAGGACCTTGGGGCGTTGAAGTTTATTCTTGGTGTTGAGGTAGCTCGAAGTGCTGAAGATATTTTTCTGTGTCAACGAAAATATACACTTGACATTATCTCTGAGACAAGATTGTTGGGGGCGAAACCCGCAAGTTTTTCCATGGAACAACGTCATCAACTAGCACTCTCTACAAGTCCACTTTTGTCTGATGTGAAAGCATATCGACGGCTTATGGGACGGCTGATTTATCTTTCGTTTACTCGGCCGGATTTAGCTTATGCTGTTCACATATTGTCGCAGTTTATGCATGAGCTCCGGCGTAATCATTGGGATGCGGCTTTGAGGGTTGTTAGATATCTGAAGGGTTGTCTCGGTCAAGGCATTCTTCTTCGCTCTTACTGTAATTTGCGGCTCCGGGGGTGGTGTGATTCTGATTGGGCGAGTTGTCCCATCACACGACGCTCTTTGTCTGGTTGGTTGATTTTTCTTGGTGATTCGTCCATCTCTTGGAAAACGAAGAAACAGGTGACGGTGTCCCATTCTTTGGCCGAAGCGGAGTACCGTGCGATGGCGGTGGTCACGTGTGAGCTTAAGTGGCTCAAGGTGTTGCTTGATAGTTTGTGGGTGCAACATTCATGTGCTATTGATTTGTTTTGTGATAGTCAATATGCTTTACATCTTGCGCATAATCCAATTTTTTATGAGCGCACAAAACACATTGATGTGTATTGTCATTTTTTGAGGGATGATGTTCTTGCTGGAGTTATTCGTCCATCTCATGTGCCAACGTATGGACAAGTGACGGATGTTTTCACCAAAGCTTTGGACAAACGTCAATTTGAGTTTCTTTTGCGCAAGTTGTACATTTGTGACTTGAATGCTCCAACTTGAGGTAGGTATTGAGATAAAATTGTATCATTAAATTGTATTTATGGTGATTAGCTTTATACGGTGATTGGCTGGTTATATATGGTGATTGGGGTATTGGAATTAAATTATATTAAATTGTATTTATGGTGATTGGTCATGTGACTTATGTCTCAAGTTGATATGTAGATGTTTAATATGTAATATCATGATGAATAAAATACCTAGAATATTATCTCCTATCACTTTTTCACATTTATCTACTTGCTTTCTGATTTCTGGAGCTTAATTTTCAACCAAATGTCCGTCTATATTCATGTACATTCTGAATTTTGAATGGATAGCCAAATGACATGAGATGCCAATTTGATCATCGCCATCAGATGTTGATAGTTGGGTCGATAATTTCACAGGTGATCCCGGTGCAGCCTCAGTCGGCTGTCGACTGCCACTTAGTCCAATCTTGCTATGTTAACGGCGCCACATGGTCACCTGCTCCTAATCTGGTGAACCGGATTGCAGCTACATTGACTCCCGACCATCGTCTCGGACTGAATGCACGGTGCACTGAGGGGTTCTGGGCCTCCGTTGTGCATGCTGCATCGAGTCTCATGTCTACTTTCTCCACTAGTTTCTTGTGCTACTTGGCTCTACCATTGTTGTTAGTTCTTCTAAGCTAAGTGAACATATTGCTGCAGAGCTTCTTCTACAGGTTTCTGTTTTGCCTATGTATCCATCTGTTAGCCGATCGCAAAACTTTGGGATAAAGGTTTTGTTCGTTGTTGTTCGTATTTAAGATCGGTTCGTTGTGTTGTCGTTGCATATAGGTATGCTATGATTTGTTCATTCTCCTGTCTCTCGTTTTGAGTTGGAATGGTATCAATGGAGAAATGTTGGAAGGCAAGCTCTCCTTTTCTCTTGCGTGCAATCTTCTTTTTCCGTTCTTCAGATGCACCACCTGACTTCATGACTTTTCTTGATATTGGGCTTAGCATTAAGCAAAGTACAATGTTAGAAAATGTTATACTCACATTATTAAAGGTTGTTTTAGTAGGTGGATTGCCTAATCATGCTTGATTCTGTCCTTAATTGCACACTTGTTGCTAATCAAGGTACTGAGGGCCAGCCTAATCAAAGGTGTTGTCACAAGAAAAGCACCCTCCCCTACTTTTGAGAGCATTCATGAGCATGGGCCTCTACTGCTTGTGGAAAGGATGGTGACCTATGCTTTGAGTAATGTTGGAAGATGATGTGTTTTACTAGTGTTTTTCCATGTGTTGGATTGTGCTTAACAAGTCTTCCCCAATCACACAAGATTATATTGAAGGAGAGCAAGATCTTACTCCAGCCACATGAAGACCATACATACTTCTTTTAAGTTGTACTAATTTTAATCATTTTTGTTTAACTTTTACCTTTGATGTAAGAATGTCATAACTGGTTTTTAAGTTATTTTATAAGATTGATTTTGTTTTAAGTTCTAAACGAATTATGAATTGTCTGAAATTTGGATTTAGCTTCCCTGTGGTTAATATATATTGGATGGTTAAGATTTATTGTAGGTTCAGGATTAGACTACAAAATAAGTGAATAAACTAGAGCCACATCTCCACCTATTCCGTTACACAATTTACTCGGAGCATCCCATCACTTAATTAAACTTAATTATGGTAGGAAAGGTGACGATTCTTTGGAACCTGATAGTCGTTGGTAAATCTATTTCAAGGAATAAATTACGTTCATCACAATGACGACTGCTTTTACCGACAGAAAATAATTTCATTCCGTCCCCAATAGATGGGTTAGTATTTTACAAGTCCTACTACTAGTTTCATGTTCGGTTTTGACCCAATGCTTTTTTTTTTTTTTTTAAGGGAATGAGAATTCATTCATACATCTGAATGTCTGTTGATCATATCTTGTAGGATATGATCCAGATTAGTAAAACAAGAGAGCAAATAATCTGAAGCTAATACATGAGCAACTATGGATGATGAAGCTAATTCATTCATAAGTATTGACCCATCTTTTTTGTGTACAAATAACACTTCGGCTTTCCAAGGTGATGCAATCGATCGGATGAAGCCTTTGCCGTCCAATTCCTCCAACTGTGCCTTCAACTCATCCATCTTCTTTTTCGCCAATCTATAAACACGCGAGGCTATCGGTGTTGCTTCTGGGGTCAACTCAATCAAGAAATCCATATCTCTATTCAGATGTAGCCCTGGCAAATCTTCTGGAAATATGTCTTTAAACTTTGAAATGATAGGGTGTTAAATGATGTCATCCAATGCCATCTGAGCACCATCCTATGACTTATCATGCATCTCAGTGGATCCTCGTGCAAACTCGAGCTCAGGTTGTTCTGGTACTCTAAAAAGAATGCTTCTTCCATAACAGTCGAAGAAGGTATGTTACAAGCTTAACCAGTCCATCCTAAGAACAACATCAAAGTTCGATATGGAAAAAACTATGTCAAGACTTCATCTCGCTGCCATGAAGTACTAGAAAATAAGATCTACAAACATGACTAACAGGTACTACTCCTCCTCCAGTAAGAATTCTAACACAACTAAACAAGGGTGTAGTGACAATATTGTGCTTGGCAACAAAACAAGAAGATATAAACGATTGTGTGGCTCCCATATCAAATAATGTCACAGCAGAAAAGGTAGAAACAAGGGTAGTACCTGCTATAACATTAATCTTCTACTCCGTGTCATCTATCTCCCTAGCCAAAGCTTGTCTAATCTTTTGAGGAGGTCCATGTGATCTGGCCCTCGCAAACTGCTCTACCTACGTAGGTAGCAGTGGTCTTCGTTGAAATCCTCCGCCTACCGGTGGTCGAGGTGCTCCAGCTCATGGTCCTCCTGGCTTCAACACCTGCTGGCTGGTCCCGGTGCTGGAAGTGTTGTCTTCTGCATCTACTGAGGATGTGCCAAAGCCTGCTGCTTTGGACAATCTCTGGCCATGTGCTGCCCAGACCCACACCTCAAGCATTGTCCCAAGTGAATTCAGCAATCCCTGAAAATATGTCTATGCTTCCTATAGTAAATGTAGAGTGTCTTCTTCTAAGCCTGATATGGCCCTACTCTCTGCTGTTGTTGATGTGCCAAAGGACGTCTAATGGGTTCTCCATGAGGCACTATAGCGGGTGTAGCTGCTGGTGAGGGACGTCTCTACATATGTTGTGTCTCCTTCAAAAGAAGTTCCTGACTTTTTGCTTCCTCTAATACCATCACATGGGATATCCTCGACTATGCACTAGTGAATCTCCTGATATCCGGTGATAACCCATTGTGGAATCTCTTGGCTCTCTCCAACTCTGTGTGCATTAATATCTCACCAAAATAACTCAGTCTGCTGAACTTTGCGTCATACTCATCTACCAACATACTCCCTTCTTTAAAATGAAGGAACTGGTTGTAAAGAACATCTCGAACATTGGTAGGGAAGAACCTCTCATTGAAGAGTTTGTAAAAATCCTTCCAGGTCTGATCGGTGCCAAAATATCTCTGTTCCTCCTTTCACCAATGGTGAGCGATATCCTCAAGTAGAAGATCCATTGTTGTCATCTACAGATCCTCTAGCAACTTTGATACCTTCAATAACTTCTCGGTGATAATGAACCACTCGTCGGCTTCAAACGGAGTCTCCATAACTATGAAAGTCTTCGGGTTCATCTGAGTGAACCCCTTGATGTTTCCCTCGTAGGGTCGTGGCGATGGTGCTGGTACAGGGGCTGGTGGTGGCAGAGGAGGATGGTTCATCGCAGTTATGAGTTCTTATCTCAACAGCTCATTATGCTGCCACTAAACTTGCATCATGCCTGCATGAACTGGGTCAAGGTAATATTTTCATCAGGCTGTGGGAACTACGAAAGTTGGACATGAGGCATCTGTGCGAGAAATTGAGGCAAAAACTGGGGTGGAGGTGGTGGTGGCATATTTCCTACTTGGGGAATTAAAGTCTACTGCGTTTAATACCCCACCGGAGTCGCTGAAGTCTGAGGGACCTGCTGAATAGATGGGGGTATTTGACCTGCATGCGATGATTGTCCCTGATGGAGAGGTATAGTAGGGACATTATTGTGAAAGGAAGAACTCTCGATCCTTCCGGAGTGGCTGAGTCGCCTGCAATGATGGCGAGGGTAGTAACACGTCCACTTCGGAGATTCATCTCGCTGGACACAAAGATAAGGATAATCGGTAAAAAAATTTAAGGTAGGTAAAAATCAAGTAGTCAAGGAGAGTTCAAAAATGAAAACAAGGGAGATGATTAAATATAAGTGGATGAGATCATAGACTCTAACCTATTCAGAGGCTTGCTCGGCACAATACTGTAACCAAACAGTATATATCTCGTGCTGCATGGGGCACCACAAAAATATGTCACCCAGTCCCAAAATATGTAGCGCTAGGAATATGTAAGCATGCCAGTCGTATGTATATGACAATACCAATATATGGAAACTATAACTGTCACGCCCCAGTCCCAAAATACGTAGGACTAGGACACGTAAGCATGCCAACCGCCTGTATATATGGCAACTTCAATATATGGAAACCATATATACGAGCGTACGCTGTATAATGAACAATAATTCATAAGTGGTAAAACTAATTACAAGTCACAGGGTAATATCTAAATCTCATCCACAGAAATCACATAAACATGAATAACCAATAATCATGTAACTAGATCTCAATAATAAGTATCTAAAGAGTGACTGTCAGATGGAAACAAATCCACTGCCAAAATAGAATATAAAATGAACCAGATACACACCATATAAGAACAGCATCTGACAGTCATGAGACTCGAAGAGAAGACCTCCTCGGAATATACGTAACATGTCCGGATCTGTGCTCCTGCGAATACTCATGAACATCTACGCCTGGAAAGGGACCAGGTCCTCAGAGGGACATAACAAGATACAGAAAAACAATATGTCATGTATGTAAATACTGAATAAATAAATAGGGTGTGCTAACCATCTAAGTGAATACAATTTAAAGACCTGGTAGTACGCATGGGAATGTGTAGGCTCGACATATGCTGACGTAATTCACCAATCATCGGGACTGGCTAGTATATGCCACATATGCCCCCGTTTAAGGGCATTGATGCTATTCCCTATCTCTTAAGAGCATGGTAACTTGAAATATATTGCAACTCCCCATCTCCGAAGAGCATGGTAACTTGAAATATATTGCAACTCCCATCATAAGAGCATGGTAACTCGCTATATATACCGTAATCCCCATTTCCGAAGAGCATGGTAACTTGAGTATATATAAGGGGGGATGTCCCATACGCCTACTAGATGTCTTCCCCGCCCAATGTAGATATACAAGTCGTGAAAACGACGTGGACATCTCGAACTATGATGCAAGTCTCTATAGAAATAATCAACTAAGCTAAATATCGTTACACATGTTGCTCACACTGATGGCCAGTCGCGCATGAGACACGCGTCCCTACATGAACTCACTCTGTGACGTGTAATGATACGTGTCAAGGCCTGGAAAGTCATACCAATAACTCCACAACTTTAGGTGGGTCGACTAGACAATAGGTCAGACACAAGTCCTAACGTCAACGCCTTCGTTGACTGCACCCGAGTTTTCTCGGACGCGCACATTTATATAATATTAAAATAGATAAACATGTAACTAACAATAACTGAATTTAAACAGTACAACAAAACAAGGTATACTTGCCTGGCAAGAGAGCTGCAAAATATAATGTCCAGATGTCAAATGCTAAAAGCCAGAACTATGGCCTCAGAAGGAAAGTCTCTGGATGCTGAAATAAACATCACTAACAGTCTCAGAAAATATCAAATAGCTAGAAACGCCTGTCCTTAAGTCCAATTTGGACACAGGGGCAAAAATGATAGTTTCTGATCAAAGTGGGGTCCACATGTGGGCCGCTTTGCACCAAAAAATGTGTCAGGGTCAAAGGTCTCCAAATTTGCCAAACTTAGTGTCAACAAGTCCAGAACGTCGATACGAACACAACGGAATATCCAGAACTGGATTCTGATGTGCCGATCACAAAATCGCCCGTCAAGTGGAGCCTGTGGGGTCCACGATACGGGATTTTGTCAACGTTCTCAAAATTGAACCAAACTTGGATCACAGGACCAGCGTATTGCTACGAGTCCGATGGCGCAAGTTTTGTTTCGATCCGATGTGTGTACACAAAGTTACAGCATATTCCAGAACAGGCGGATACGGGACGTCGGCGGATACGCGTATATTCCGGTGTGCACGCACATCCAAATCAACTTCTACGAAATCCTGCACGTCCGTATCAACGGCGCGCACGTTTCGGTGAAGACCGCGTGCGACCAAGTCGTCCCGTTTAGCGGGGCGTACTCAGTTCCAGGGTGAATCGGGGTATGATTTTTCCTGTTTTCGGATCGCGTGTTGCGATCGCCACAGGACGCGATGCACCGAGCGGGTTACACGGACATCGAGAGGGATACGTAGCCTACATGTCACAACTGACGGAATTAAAATAGAAATACGAAGAGATAGAACGGGTTACCTGAACAGGGCTCCTTGGAAACTGAATTCCGCGTGTCCGTGAGTCGTCTTGACACAGGATTTGTGTCCTGGACGTGTCCGGGCTGTGTTCAGCTGCTGTGTTCGGTCCGATTCCAGTGGAGACTCACCGGGGCTTCGTCGGAGGCGCTCAGGTGGAGCTCGTCGGTCAGCGGGGCGTCCGGGCAGGGCACGGCGAGGTGGCTGGGAGAGGGGAGACTGCTGTGTCGAGCCGGGGTGGCTGTGCACAGGGTCGGGTGGCGCGGAGCTGGCCGGTTGGGGGTAGTTAAAGGCGGTGGTGGTGGTGTTCCGGCGGGGCCAGAGCTGCACAGGGGGTCGGGGGGTCTGGAGCCGCTACGGGGTAGGGAATCGCCCAGTCGGCCAGTCGGGGGAGGTGGCTCGGAGCTGGGGCGGAGGAGAAGTCAGGGAGGAGGTCGGGTGGAGTGGAGGAGGAGGAGTCGTTGCCGGCGGTGGAGACGTGGGGGGGGGGGGAAGGAAGGGCGGAGGAGAAGGGGCTCGGGGAAGAGAGGAGCTAGGGCGGAGAAGAGGGCTGCTCGGCGCTGCGGGGTCGGCGCTGATCGGGGTGGCGCTGAGGCGCAGAGGCGGAGGGGAGAAGGTCGGGGTCGAGGCCGGCGGTGGAGGCGGGCTGTGATGGGGGTGGCGGTGGAGATGGGGGCCGGAGGAGAAGGGGCTGAGGAGAGGGGCGGTCGGGCCAGCAGGGGGCGCTCACCGCGGGGGGGGGGGGGGGAGCTCGCCGCGGGGGGGGGGGGTGGGGGGAGTCGGCGGAGCGGCTCCGGCGAGGGGCTCGCAGCTCCGGCGGGGGGGGGGGGGAATCGCTGCGGGCTGGGTAGAGTTAGGAATTTAGGTTTTTATTTTTTATTTATTAATTTATTTTCTTTTATAGAAAATTATATAGATATTTTAAGTAAAATATCTAAATATATTTTCGGGATATTTTCGGGTGGGTCCCGCCTCCAAATGGACGGTGCAGGTTCACCGGCCAATGAGGGGGTGACACCTCGCAGGAAAATTTACAGAAAAGTCCCTATAATTTCATAAATTGCGTAAGGTCCTAATTTGGGAATTTGCACAATTTATAAAATTGTCTGGGAAAAATACCCAATTTCTAAAAATACTAAAATTCACAGAATTGAAGAGGAAAGCTGTGTGAGGGTCCTGAGGGGGTGGGGGTAAGTCTGGGCAGGGGCAGGGTCTGGTTTTCTTGGGTGATACGGGCCATCGTATTTATTAATTAATAAATACTGCGCAAGGTGTTCTCTAATTATTTAGAGGCAGGTAGGGCCATAATTTTTGTACGGTGTCAATACACTAAATGTAGTATACTCCGTGTAGAAAATTAACGTATTTTTGTTTGGACAAAACAGGTGCATGTTGGGCCTCTAATGTCTGTTGGAACAGAGATGGGTACAGGTCTGGGAATTTAAATACATACGTTGATAACGATATTTGTGCGTCTCATACGAGACTCAAAACAGAGTATCTGGGAGTTGCACAAAGTGCAAAAAAATAGACTAACATGTCTAGGACAGGTATGTGAACTTTGTTCAGGGATAATGGTCAAGGTAAAGCTCAAAATAATTCGGTGATGGACAGGTGCACAAGTCAATAGGATATGTTAGCAAAATAAATTAAAATATTGCCATAAATCCTAAATTGCTAAAATAATCCTAAAATGCTGGAATCTGGTCGAGGGGGTTTACAATAACACTTTTGTATACTGTAATATGAATAATAATTCAAAAGTGGTATATATATTGTCAACATAAGTCACAGGCAAAACTATATCTCATCAACATGCACAAGTATTAAATTTTCAAATAAATAACTAAATATCTCAAGCAGGAAGTAGTAAAAAAATAATAGTTGTGTGGAAAAAAATCCACTACCAATGATTATAGCAAACCAAATGAGAGAGGAGGATGAAACCCTAATATAAAATATAAAGTGCCAAGTAAATAGAGTATCAACTAAATGATCCATCAGCTAAGAAATCAGCTACGCTCGGACGGTAAGACCTCCTCGATAAAAAAGGCTGCGTCAGGTCCTGGCTCTCGTACTCCTGCGGATAATCCTGATCGTCTACACCCGGGGATAAAATCTGGATCAAGGTCTTCAGAGGGACGTAGAAGGATAAAATAAAAATATGCCAATAATGTACTAAAAGTAAAAAATCCAAATGGGGTCACCTAACCGTCTATGTGAAATGCACTATTTAGAACAACTTTCCAACGCATGAGTTTTCTAGCTAAAAATAGGATTGGCATAATTTTCTCGGGAAATCGGTGGCCTCAACGTGTAACGTCTCCTCGATCGCCAGCGGTCACCATAATATAGGGTAATCTCACCACGCATCTCCGGTGGAGCTTGTGGGTTAGAAAAAAGAAATGAGTAAAGTAGCCCATATGCCTACTCATTGTTCTCCCCACCTAATGCTACTAACTGTGTTATGTCCATAACACGCAAATACCTCTAGTAACTTCTAAGTCTGTTAAAAAAAATATTTCTATTAGTAATTATTCCTTATCTATCGCACGTCCCATACATAAAGGTGGCCAGCCTATTATTCAAGTAAATGTCCTACATGAGACACACAACTTGTGTAACACATGTGTCATGTCTAAAGATATATGAGAATACCTCTCAATCATGGGGGGGTCTTGTAAATCTAGGTCAAAGATCATATAATAATTAAAGGCAACAGAGATAATGCAACCGTTGTTGCACCCAAGTCATTCTTGGACGCACAATTTTATATAACAAAATAAATAGGAAATAAATAACAAAAAATAAATATGCAGTAAAGCAATATAAATAAACAGTACGGTGCAATGTATACTTGCTTGGCAAGCAATCAACGTAGTATAGACGTCCAGACGACCAACACAGAGAACCAGAAGGTAGGAACTCTGAATGAACGTCTTCAGATACTGAAATAAATATCACCAACATCTCTAGAATTAGCGAGATAGTCAGAAAATACTACACTTTCATCCAATTTGGACATTAGGGCTAAAATAGTTATTTCGGGTCAAAGCGGGGTCTACAGGTTGCTCCCCTTGCACCAAAAAAATATGCCAATGCCTCTAAATTTGACATATTATAGTTAAAAAGAATCATAATTGATAATACAAACTCAACAGTATATCCAATTTTGGATTCTGGTGAGTCCTTCACAAAATTGCTCATTAAGTCGAATCGTGGTGCCTGCAAAAGGGTAATTTGTAGACAGACTTAGAATCGGACGAAACTTGGATCACAGGACAAGTCAAATGCTGCGAGTCAAGCAGCGCAAGTTTTTTATGATCAGACGAGTGTAAAGGAACTTACATGGTAATTAGCAAAACATCGATATAGGAGACTTTCGACTGATACAGGTTGATACCGGCGTGCACACACGTCCGAATCAACTTCTGCAAAATCTCACACATCGAGATATATCATATGCGCCTTTCAATTCAATTGGTATACGACGATCCGGCCTAGTTTGACAGGACACACCCTGTATAATAATATTTCGGGTTTGGAAAATCAGGTTTTTAGTCATGTTTGAACCGAAATTACTCCACAAGTACAATAGGTTAATTAAAACTAAAAGGAAGGTTTTATTGTCCAATATGTTGTCTAAAATTCTCTTCAAATAGATTTTTAAAATACTACGTGGATTGGGAGAAAACTGAGTGCAAAGTAGGATTGTTGGACAGTTTCTGTCGTGTCAGAAAATGAGATTTTTTGAGTTTTGGATTCAAATTTTCTACCTGATTTCAATAAAACTAAGTGTTGCAAGTTATATATATATTCATAAACTAGGTTAAGTGAGCTTTATATACGATCAAGAAAATTGAATTTCTGTTGTGTGTGCAAGAAGTTATGAGTACGCGAGGGGGTACCTGGAGGGGGTGCTATCGGGTGTGAGCGCGGGTCAGGAGGTATGATAACAACTTTCGACGGCTGTAGGTGGTCGACGGCGGCGTAGAGGTGTCGGGCAACGATGCTGGAGTTGGGGTAGTGTTAGGGTTTGAGACTATAGAAGAAGTTAGGGTTAGGGTTAGGGTTTTAGGATAGTATTTAAATATAGACAGGGGGGTGCTATCTTCTGCGGGTCTTGGTTGCGGTCGCACGGGTTGGCTGAGGGGCCGGGTAGTATTAGGGGGTAGGGTTAATATTTTAATTAATATCTTTAAATAGGGATACTACAGAAGATTTGTGTCATATTTTGCAAGGATTTTAGCATTAAGACTCGTTAGACACGCAAGGAGGGTAAATTTGATTGGTCAATAGAATGTTAGACTGCATTTGAAGAATTGAAGAAGAGATTGATTTCAGCACCGATTCTTATGCTTCCAGTATATTTTAGAGGATTTATAGTATATTGTAATGCATCTGAAAAAAGACTAGGGTGTGTATTAATGCAACATGGAAGGGTTATGCATCTCGACAGCTTTGAGATCATGAGAAGAACTATCCATATCATGACTTAGAATTGGCAGCAGTGATATTCGCGCTTAAACTATGGAGGCACTACTTATATGGGGATCGGGTAGAGATATTTACTAACCATGAAAGTCTGAAATATGTATTCACTCAGAAGGACTTGAATATGAGGCAGAGGAGCTGACTTGAATTGATAAAGGATTATGATGTAGAACTTCAGTATCATCTAGACAAGGCTAATATAGTATTAGACGTCCTTAGCCAGAGAGGCAGTGCATTCATGTTAACATCACAATAACATATATTAGAGGATCTTCAAGAAATTGGTATTGAGGTAGTACTTTCGCAGGATGCAGGGATTTTGGCTAGCTTGCAAGTATAATCTACTTTGGTGGAGAGAATCAAGATGGCTCAGATAGAAGACCCGAAGATTCAAAATATATGGGCATAATATGATTCTGTCTCAGAAAGGAGTTGACGATTCAAGAATATGGGACCCTTAGATTGGGAATCAACTTTGTGTACTAAGTGAAGATATTCGTTAAGAAGCTATTACCGAGGCACACAGTTCTCAGTATTCAATACATCCAGGAGGCACCAAGATGTATCAAGACATCAAGCAAAAATTCTGGTGGAACAGGATAAAGAGGGAGATAGCACAATTCGTTCCTCGGTATTTGGTATGTCAACAAGTGAAGGCCGACCGACAAAGACCGGCAAGATTATTATAACCGCTTCCTATTCCGGAGTGGAAGTGGGAGCATATCACAATGGACTTTATGACTGGTTTACCTAAATCCCTGACTGTTCGTGATACAGTTTGGGTGGTAGTAGATCGTCTCACGAAAGTAGCTCATTTTTTTCCTTTTCGAGTAGGACAATCCATAGAGCAGTTGGCAGAATTGTACATACGAAAAATAGAAAGATAGTACGGTATCCCAGTGAGTATAGTATCAGATCGAGACACCCAATTTACTTTATATTTTTGGAAAAGCTTGCCCCAGAGTTTGGGTACTAAGTTAAGGTTCAGTACTGCTTACCATCCTCAAACAGACGGGCAATCAGAGAGAACCATCTAGACGATGGAGGATATTCTACGAGCTTCTACTTTGGATTTTGGAGGGTCTTGGTATTCTACGAGCTTCTACTTTGGATTTTGGAGGGTCTTGGAAAGATTACCTTCATCTCGTTGAGTTCTCGTACAATAATATTTACTAGGCCAGTATTCATATGGCACCCTTCGAGGCATTATTTGGGAGAAAGTGTAGGTCACCATTGGCATGGGATGATATAGGTGAGCAAAAGATGTTGGACCCTAAGTTGATCACACAGATAGTAGAAGTTGTCAAGCAGATCAGAGAGCGACTTCGGATTGCACAAGATAGGCATCGGCATTGAGAAGATCAGAATCGTAGGCCTTTAGAGTTTTGTGTCGGCGACCATGTGTTCTTACAGATTTCTCTGACCCGTGGAGTCATTAGATCCGAGATTCACTAGAAGCTTAGTCCATGATACATAGGTCCATTCGATATTCTCGAACGGGTATGCGATGTTGCTTATCGACTTAAACTTCCACCTTCGCTACGTGTGGTACACGATATATTTTATGTGTCTCAGTTACGTAGCTATGTTCCGAATCTGAGTCATATCCTCGATCACTCTGAATTAGTCGTTGGTACTGACTTCTCTTACGAGGAGCAACCCATATCAATATTAGACAGAAGCGAGAATATGCTCAAGAATCGATCTATTTCTCTTGTCCGGGTTGCCTGGGGCCATCACTCTATAGGAAAATCAAAGTAGGAGCGCGAGGACGATATTCAATCCCGGTATTCGTACCTATTCGATTCCGAAGGTATATTTATTCTTACACCTTTATATCTAGAATTTTTTGATCATCAATCATCTATGTGTTATGATGTTACTTTGCTTTATTATGAGTGATTGCTTACATGTGTAGATTAGCTTGTAGATTAGTATTGTGCTTATCCTGACTACTCTAACAATACTTGGATTCGAATTCTTAGAACAAAATTTTTCTAAGGTGGTTAGAGATGTCACTCCTCGTTTCTGATATACGTATTTGGGGATATATTAGCTTTCCTGCTTATATTAATTCTTGCTTACATGGTGATTATATTCCATGTCATGGATACTAGACCCATTCTTTGGTTTAATTAGACCCATGGTTAATTGTTGGGTTTGTTTATTTATGAGTGAACCCATGGTCTAAACCTTAACCCTAGCATATATAAGCTAACTTATTCTCTCTCTCTCTTCCCTTATTCTTATATTTTCCTCTTTCTATCATTATTAGGCAAGTACACCTTACATTAGATGGAGAAACCTCTTGATTTTGATTCTTTACATCTTACATTAGATAAAAAAAACCTCTTAATTTTGATTATTGCTCTTCTCTTGCATTTTGATTCTTAACACTTTTAATACTTGGAGTTTTTTGTTTTGATGGCTAAATATGAGCAGATCTACATTTAAAGTTTAGGGTTTTTATGGATTCCATATATTTTTTGAGGTTTTAATCTACTAAAATATGGTATTTTAGAAATCAGTTTTTGTGGTTGACAGAGCACTTTATTTCAAGCATTTTGGCTTTTTGTTTCACTCGATTCGGAGTAAAAATAAAGTTTTTATGAAGAAAATATTTTTTGAATTTTTGGAGCTTTTTTGTCATGGCTGAACTTGATGTCTGGAGAAGACGAAGTTCTTATGCGACTAGTGCCATATATGGTCGAGACATCCATGCGGCATGATCCTTATGTGGCTGGACTCTTTGCAGTATATCCAACCAGCATGCGTCCATTTTGTTGAAAGCATGACTAACCATTACACAAAGTATTGGGGCGCTAAGTGAAAGAACTCCTTTTATTTTGTTTGCTGGAGAATGGCCAGGTTTTGAGCCAGTTCCATAGGATCCTGCTTACTTTTCCCTTTCTGATGGCGCGCACCAGACGGATGGTCGCTGAAGGGCACGAGTGGGTTTCTTCTTCCCTGCTCGTTATCATATATTTTATTCTTTTAGGCATTTAGCCACCGATACTTATTAGCCATAAATTTGGATATTTAGTTTATTTACATGATTGTAATTAATTATATTGCAGCTGATCATGATCATGTACTTTTGATACTCTGCCAGCTTTTTATTTTGTACTGCTGGTTTCCAGAATATTGTGGCAGGGCATTTGGGACGCCTTACTTTCTTTTCATATATGTTCTAAGTTCACTATTATTTTTTTACAGATTGAGACAGTATATGCTCTTCATGACCTTAAATGACTTGATTGTAGCATTCACCCCTTGTCAAGTTATAGCTATGATCGTCGTACGACGTATAGTACCTTATACGGGATAGCTGGCCATGTCCGTCTCTGTACTCCGGTACATGGGCGTGATAGACTCATAGTGTGTTAGTTATGTCACTTCTCCGACGACTCCCGAAAGATCAGAGTCAAACAAAGAAACACCTTCTCACTCCTCTAAATCATCATCCTAGGATTTTGATAGAAGCACAGGTGATGTATTCAAGCATGCTCTATCTGTCAATATTGTGTCTATTGTACCAGATGACGAGGATGATTAAACACTAAAACTATTTAAAAATAATTCATAGGCATAATAGATGGATTCCCAAGCTGATAGTATACGGTTTTGTCCGAGAGGAACAACATCTTGACTGGGTTACGAATATCGTCCCTGTCATAAAGAAAAATGGGAAGGTCCGAGTCTGCGTAGACTATCGGGATCTAAATTTTGCTTGCCCAAATGATGAATTCATTTTTCGTATTACAGATGTAATGATTGACTATACCTGTGGTCGTTGAATGTATTCCATTCATGGACGGGTTCTCGGGGTATAATCAGATCTAGATATTCCCCGAAGATAAAAAATTATATGTTATTCTGGACACCATTAGGAGTGTACTGTTACACATTAATGCCTTTTGGCTTAAAGAACGCAGGGGCAACATACTAACAGTTTATGAGTATAATCTTCTATGAATATTTGCGAAAGATAGTGGAATGTTATGTGGATGATATCGCAGTCAAGAGTCATCTAAAAGATGATCACCTCCAAGGCTTGAAGACGGTATTCGATTTAATGTGCCAATACCAACTCAAGATGAATCTAACCAAGTCTTTCCTGGGAGTCTCCAATGGTAAATTTCTCAGATTTGTTATAACTTTCAAGGGTATCGATCTTGACCCTGACAAAGTAAAAGCTATCCTTGAAATACGACCTCCACGAAACCTTAAGGAGCTTTGTGGGCTGCAAGATCGATTAGCATATATCAGAAGGTTCATCTCAAACCTTTCAGGTCGATTGTCACTACCACATTTCTAGATAGGAGTATTTTGGTCATATCGTATATTTATTATTAGTGATTAAATGTTTATAATATGTGCTACTAATTGTGTCTATTGAGCATTTTATTGGGAGTCCATGTCCCAATAGGTAAAATTTGAATATACCCCTTAATTTAGTCTCTAATTTATACATTTATCTATTAGGAATCATCTATTGGCTTAGGGCTACCCCTAGGATCAAGAACTAGGTTCATATGACTTGTATTGTAAAATCTACATAATAATTTGTGTCCAATTGGAAAGAATTATGAGATTGACACATCAAATATATGTCATGAGATCAATTAGATCTAATTCGACTTAGATTAGGATTGTAGGACTAATTATGTGTCCATAATTGGACATGAGTATAGCGTATCATTGTATTTTATGATACAGTGTGATACGGGGCTTATTTTTGGGTATTTTGTGTAAATGCCCCTCAATTTTTATTGTAGCAAGTTGCATTATTTAGGAAAGTGTATTTGATATGTAAGAATATTTATTGTGGTGTATTGTGAGTTTTGACTCTCATTTGGGTACATATCATAGAGTATCTTGCTAATGCACTATAGGTGTATGAGAAAATGGCTATTAGTATGGGTTTTTGTGTCATTCAACCTTATTGTATATATAAATATAGATGTTAGTATACATTATGCTTATGATATATAAATATATGTTATTATATGTGTGACTGTGTGTTGGTGGAGGAAATTATGATCAGTGAGGAGTGAATTAGTGTCTCTGATCAAGTGTTAGTGAAGTGTACACTATTGAGTATCTGTACCAGGTTTGTGAGCAGTGAGGGGTCGGGTTTCAGTTCATCAGTAGCAGCAGCAGTTGTCTATAGGGGGTCGGGTATCCTACCTAGGATAACAGTAGCAGTAGCAATAGAAATACAGTAGCAACAGCCGCAAAATACAGTAGCAGTAGTAGCAAGATGAAGTAGTAGCAACAGCAAAATGCAACAGTAATAACAAGATGCAGTAACAGTAGCAGCAAGATGCAGTAGCAGTGAAACTTTATTTTAAAGGGAAGTAAGGACAGCTGTCACGACCCGCACCTGCTATAGGAGCACGAGTGCGTGGGTATGTCCAACCTATGCCGCAGATCGGCGGTTGAACGCTGTCTAGGTCACAATACGAGCTAATCAATCTCACACGAATATCCAACTCCATAAGGAGACACATATATCATAATATAATATGGAATACTCAATCACATAAACTAGAGCACGATGAGATATCGAAGAAAATAAATGAAATACAACACAAGTCTAACAACAATAAATAGTCTGACCTGCAATCAATAATATCCAAATCTCCAAGTATGTCGGAAACAAGTCCTCTAAGTCACAGTCTGAAAAAATATCCAGTCAGGATTGGAGCGAAGTACAAGCACTAACAACAGTTCCATGTATATTGACAAAATCTATTATACAGTGTAAAAAAAAATACAAGATGGATATAAATACTGGCAATAAACAATACTAAAATAATAAAATACTGGAAATAAGAAATAATGGAGCATATGTCAACATCAATGGTACAACTAGCAATGAACAGAATACATGTACATGTTAGAACAATGAATTGGAATATAGTGAATACTAGAAAAATAACTAGAACATGGAGAAATGTTAGATCAATAAACTAGAATATAAGTGAATGCTAGAACTATGATCTGGAAATACATGTCTAGAATATCTGGCTAAGTGTGTGAAATATCAGAATATCATGTGATCGACTTGGGATTGATCAGGTTTGCTATGTATGAATAGCTATGATTCATGTAAGGTCAGACTAACCATCTAGATAGCTATGATGAAAGCAATAGTCAGGCTAATCATATATAACAGGCTATGAGGCATGTAATGGTCCGGCTGCACCGACGTGAGGTGTGGGTGAGCTATGATGCATGTAGAGTTGGGTATGATCACATAATCTTCTAATATTTCTCTATTTCCCCAGCTAGCACGATGGGTTCTAATCACGACTCCTCGTGATCGGTCTCGATGATGCTAACTCGTGTATACATAGTGTCAGAATCATGTACGCTATACAACTAGAATTATAAAGATACTCAACATAATAAAAACTGTCAGAGAATGTACTCGCATGTGGTCCTTAGCTGGTATGAATCAATATCCTATTTCCGAAATCTTGTCTGAATAATCCAACAGTCCTATAGACATCATATAATAATGATACAACATCGGTCGATACACTAACATACACACAATCATAAATACTCTGAACTCAGGGGCTACGCTAGGTATGACACTGGTCAACTAACAGGGCCAAGTGTGCATCTAATTGCACGGGTGTCACGTCTTCAAATGATGTGCATAATTAGACAGTCAAATTAACACATCTTTAGCCAGTACGTCGGTGTACACAAGGCAGTCAACTTATTAAATTCAGGGTCACATGGTCAAAGTAGTTATACAAAAAAATCCATAACTATACTAGGGTCATATAGTATATTCATAGTCCTAACTAGCATTTAGCATTTAATTACTTACAATGTATATATATATATATACCATATTTTATATATGTATATATCAACCAATAATTATAAGCATACTAATTGGAAAGTTATACACATACGCGTACGTATACGCATACGAGTTACTGGGTTCACCAACACAGGGTCACACAAAAACATCAACTAAACTATCATGAAATGATATGCTAAACCTAATACCATTCACACATGTATACATAGAATCACGAGAGGGCAGTTCGAACCTGTGCATGTGCACGAGATCGACAATGACGACGATGACGGCGATGACGACGACTACGATGATGATGATGATGATGATGATGGTGATGATGATGATGATGATGATGACGGTGATCAGGCTGCCGGAGGGGAGGCCCGACGGTCAGAGAGGTTCGGCGAGGAGAGGAGGTAAAGGAACCGTGGGGAAGGCACTGCTGTGAGGGAGAGGCTTAGGCGGTCTGGGAGGTCTGACGAGGGGAGATGAGCCAAGGGAAAGAACTCAGGCGGGATGGCCGGAGTAGAGTAGCTGCTGTTGAGGGGAGAAAGGCGGGTGAGGGAGGTCGAGTCATCGACGGGTTGCTGATAGTCGACGGCCGGAGATGGTTTGACTGCTGCTCAGGGTCATGCTCGACGGAGAAGATCAGAGGAGGAGGTGGAGATGAAGTCATCGTGGGCGGTGAGCAGGCTGGGTCATGCTCAGGCGGCTGCTCCGCGGTTCGTCTTAGAGAAGGCTGGAAAGTCGATAGGAACGATGGTGATGGTGGTGGGGTTGTGAAGTCGCTGTGGTGGTGTGGCAGGGTGACGAGGGTGCTCGACGATGGTGGTGGTGATCCAACGATAATGGTAAGGAGGAGAAGACGGTCGAGAGGGGTTGCTCGGCGGAGGTCTAGGTGAGGAAGTCATGGGAAGGAGGTATCGGAGGGAGACGGCAGTGCATGGCAGGGATCCGGCAGATGATCACCGAAGTTTAGGTGGGGACACTGCTGTCGAAGGTATCAGGATGATGATAAAGGAGATGGTTCAGCGGGCTCGGGATGACCGGCTCCGGCGGTCGACTAACGGGGGAGGTGTTCAGTCGAGATGGCCGGAGGATGATCGAAGATGAGGGTCAGAATAAAGTTTAGGGTTAGCTTCAAGGTTTAGGTTTAAGTTATTGTGATATAGGTGGTGATGGAAATAATGGAGGAGTTTTGCATGTAGAAGAAGAGAAAGATGACTACCTACGAATTAAGACCGGCTGTGATGGGATGGGATTGGCATTGGGAATGGGCTTAGGCTATATATATATATATATATATATATATATATATATATATATATATATATATATATATGAGAGGGTGTTGTGTGGTGAGGATGTTGCTCCATTTAAAATGGAGGGCCAAGATTAAACATGGAGGAAAAATACACAAACAAAAAGAGAAGAGAGGGAGAGAGAGTTGAAAGGTCAAAGGATTAAGGGAGAGGGTTTCTTCATTAGCTTGAACCAATGAGATGGTGACACCTTATTGCACTTTTGCAATAAAGTCCCCAACAATTGGAAAATTGCACAAAAAGTAGAAATTGAGATTGGAAGAGGGAAAAGACCATGTTTGGTGTGATGTAGTGGTTAAAAAGGATGTGTGGTATTTAGTATAAAGCTTGAGGGTGTGAATGGGGGTTTGGTTTGATATTGGATCTAGTTTTGGGTCAAGTTGGGTTCTTACACCAATTTAATTAAAATTAATGTAAATGGTGTTCTAAAATTAATTGGAAGTACATGAAATTACAATTAGGTAGGACACAAGTATCATGGATGTAAAAGACTCAAAATAGAATATTATCATAATTTGGGTTGCACAAAATGGGTCAAGATTGTGTCTCCAATTTCGATTGGAACGCACAAAGATATAAAGTTAAATTTATTTGGAATTAAAAATAAACGTCCACAACGAATATTGTGCGACTAAAATAAAGCACAAGAAAATATATTTATGAGTTACACAAGGGTCATAATGAAAGGCTGACATATCTAGGACAAGGGTATAAAATTTGTTGGAAGGCAAAAAGCTAGTGTAGTGCTCCAAATAATGAAGCAACGGTAAGGCACAACAATTAAATAAAATACCAATAATAAATTATAATCCTCAATAATTAATCCCAAAATTTACTAATTAAATCCATAATCCTATATTTTGGTCATGGGTTAATCTATTGGGCTTCTAGGTCTAGTCTACTATCTCATGCATTAAAGAACACTATACATATAATATATATATACACATATCATGCAATTATTTAAAAATAAATATACAAAATACTTATAATAATTAAAAAGACAAAAATACACCTATTTCAGAATGTGGTAGTGACAAGTCTACCCTCCTTAGAAAAATTTTGTCCTCGAAATTTAAGATCCTCAATAGTTGCATTTATGATTATTTTTTTACCATCAAAATTTAAATTAATCAAACCATATAATCATGAAGTAAATCAATCTATATTGTTAATTCATAAAATCTTCAAAATTCTATAAATATCATATTCCTGAAAATCTTCAAATTTAAAATCAAATTTTATTCTTATCACAACCTCCTCCAAAATTTTAAGTTAGTAACTAATACAAGGATTTAATATCTAATCCTCAAAATTTAAATCCAATCAAAACATATATATATAATTTAAATCTCATTCAAAAATTTGAATTCACTAATCCATTAATCATCTTACTCCTCTAATTTAAATTCAATCAATGCATATTTATAAAATTTAAATCCTCATCCCAAAAATTTGAATTCAAACACTAATCCGTTAGTAATCTTATTCTTCAATTTTTTTTCACAAAATACTCAAACAATGTAATACTTATGAAATCTCCAAATAAAATATTCAAAAATAATCTATATCTTGCAGTCAAATAAATATAATGATAATCTCCTAAATTTTCTTAAATTTTATGACAAATTCAATCATATCATAATCTTCATAAAATTAATGATTTAACAAAATCGTCAATTTTGCCATTTTAAATTTTTAACTTTTTATTTAAATTAATGTTTATCCTCAAAATTTAAGGTACCTAGTCTCTCTTTGTCAAGTCATAACCTCTTCATTAATGTTCATTACGGTCAAACCCCCAATAATCAAGTCTAAAAAAATCCTACCTACAGTCATACAACATGCAATATAAAGAAAATATGCACGGTTATGGTGTATTTTGTCATAGTATTGCAGTCGCTGTCGGGGTGTACTATTAACTATATTATAGCAAGAGAATCATTGATATACGGCACAAAAAAATCAATCAATCAAAAAAATAGACGAAAAAGGAACAGAATGAAAGGAACAGAGTCTGCTAACACAACTATAGGTTTAATGATGCATCCAAAGTTTAATACCTCTATCTCTTTTAGGTATCACTGTTCCTACTACAAACACACCCACTGCTAACTCTCTTACCTACTATAATTGTTTATACATGGTGTTCTTATCACTCAAGTGCACACCAAGTGCAACACAACACACTAAGTACTGCTCCCTCTAATACAACTCTAGATGGACACCCAAGTCAGTTTGCAGTGCCATCTCAAGTATGCTCAAGCCAACAAATCTTTACACATGAACTTCATCCACTCATATACTGTTATACATTTTTTACCGACCATAAAATTTTATCCTCAAAATACTAAATTTAACATCTTGAACAATTTAAAATAAAAGGTTTATACTTTCCTCAAAAGTCAAATATTCAAGTATTAAAATAAAATTTTAATCACTTCAATTTTTTTTATAGCTTTGACTATGCTTATTGAATTAAATTTGAATCCTCAAAAATTTTAATAACATGAAATCTCTACTCCTCAAAAATTCTTAAAAATTAAAATTTATTTCCAATCTTCAAATTAGAAATTTAAATCCACACCTATCTAAGTATACATATACACTCACAGTCTTTAACACACAAGATACATACAAATACCCCAATTGTCTACAACCTCAACTGTGCACTGAATATTGCACTGCCCGGATTACTTGCACTATTACTCCCAATAATTTTTTATCCATATTAAATGATACATCAATGTAATATTATCACACAAGGTACTTACTATTACTACCATAATTCTCAACTAATCCTTGATATAGAAATACTAGCATTCTTGGTATAATAATACTAGCTTCATCACTACACAACATATGCCCTTAATGTTCTAGGATACTAGCTTCATCTTTAGATTACCTCATTACACTCTCTAGAACTCATGATCACTTGCACTTTTATAATACACATGTTTTACTTCACTCTCAAAGGTAGGCATATGGTTCCATATCTCGATTGATGTATACGTATCTTCTCTTAAATCTTTTACAGGCTGATACACTAATATGTGATACACTCCATACCTTCCATGACCAATCTTGATATTTTTCTACCCATGGCATCTCATTAATACCCTTTATGCATATATATTTCTTTACTCTTGGCACACCTCAAGTATTAACCATCAAATTGAATATCATGCTCTATTAATTTTTAATATAAATTTCTCGATACTTAATTGTTTATATGGATCACCCAACTACATGAATTTATGACTATCCAGGACTAGCATGCTGACTCTGATACTAATTCCTGGAATCATCACTGATACTCTTTAATCCTCCTTCTACCTATAGTACCAATACTAACTATAATAACACCTATCATAGAACTATTGCTACAAGGTACTACGCTATGGGTTATATCAAGATTGATGCCTATTGCTCATATATCCAACCAAGAAATACTTACAGACTCACAAGCCACACTCTCAACAATCAACACCGATACAAGACACTTACCTAATTGCACCAATTATTATACTAACAGGGAACCTTAATGGAAAGAAGCTCAAGAAGGAACTGGACTAAGGAACTGAAGGTATCTCTACTGCTAGCAAGGAAAATGATGGAACAAGGTCCTGTAATAACAGAAATGGATAAGTATTAAGATGATACTTTAAGAATTAATTTAAGATACAATCTGATAATCATACACGTCTGTCCGAAATGATGACACTCAGAATCCTCGCTACGCCAGTAAGCATAGCTGCGATAAACGATAGGTTCCATAACTAAGGTATGCAACTCTATAATTATGTCGTCTAGAATACTCGCTACGCCAACCGGTATGGCTGTGAGAAACTCTAAATTTTATAACTAAGATAAGTACATCCAAGGTCAGTTTCCTACGTTTCTACCACGATAGCTAATGTGGCTGCGATAAACTCTAGGCTCCATAACCAAAGTAAATGTTTTACCTTTCTCACTGTCCTCATCAACATATGTTATCAGATGATACCTTAAATTCTAGTCCGTAAAATTTATCTCAATATAAAATTAACTCAATAACGACACCAAGAATTAAGTTTAACAACTGATCAACGAGAATCAAATTCAATAACAATAAGTGAGAACGAACGAGAACAAAGAAAAAGATTTAAATTGAAAATTATAATAAGATTCTCAAGGGTCATCCCAGAAATCTCTCAAGGAATTATGATTGAGTATTCGCTCTCATCCTAGTATGTTACATCTTAGATCCTATCGCAGACACACAGTAGTACAACTAAGACATCATACTATCATGATATCGCATAACTTGTGAAGCCTGACCTGCATGGGCTGCCACTAAAAATGTATCACAACCCGCACCCGCTGTAGAGGTACGAGTGCGTGGGTACGTCCAGCCTACGTCGCAGCATCGGCGGTAGAATGTTGTCTTAGTCACAATACTAGCTAATCAATCTCACACGAATATCCAACTCCACAAGGAGACATATATATCATAATATAATATGGAATACTCAATCACAGAAACTAGAGCACGATAAGATATCAAAGAAAATAAATAAAATACAACACAAGTCTAACAACAATAAATAGTCTGACCTACAATAAATAACATCCAAATATCTAAGTATGCTGGAAACAAGTCCTCTAAGTCACAGTCTGGAAATAATATTTCGTCAGGATTGGAGCGAAGTACAAGCACTAACAACAGTTCCATGTACATTGACAACATCTATAATACAGTGTAAAGAAATACAAGATGGATATTAATACTGGCAATAAACAATACTAGAATAATAAAATACTAGACATAAGAAGTACTATAGCATATGTCAGCATCAATGGTAGAACTAGCAATGAACAGAATACATGTGCATACTAGAATAATGAACTGGAATATAGTGAATACTAGAACAATAACTAGAACATAGAGAAATGCCAGATCAATAAACTAGAATATAAGTGAATGCTAGAACTATGATCTGGAAATACATGTCTAGAATATCTGGCTAAGTGTGTGAAACATCAACATATCATGTGATCATCTTGGGACTGATCAGGCTTGCTATGTATGACTAGCTATAATTCATGTAAGGTCAGGCTAACCATCCAGATAGATATGATGCAAGTAATAGTCAGGCTAATCATACATAACTGGCTATGAAGCATGTAATGGTCAGGCTGTACCGACGTGAGGTATGGGTGAGCTATGATGCATATAGAGTTGGGTATGATTACATAATCTACTAATATTTTCTCGTTTCCCCAGCTAGCATGATGGGTTCCAATTATGACTACTTGTGATCGATCTCAATGATGCTAACTCGTGTATACATAGTGTCGGAATCATGTACGCTATACAACTAGAATTATAGAGATAATCAACATAATAAAAACTTGTAGAGAATGTACTCGCCGACGGTCCTTAGCTGGTATGAATCAATATCATGTTTCCGAAGTCTTGTCTGAATAATCCAATAGTCCTATATACATCATATAATAATAATACAGTATCAGTCGATCCACTAACATACACACATTCATAAATACTCTGAACTCAGGGGCTGCGCTATGACACTAGTCAACCAACAAGGCCAAGTGTGCGTCTAACTGTACGGGTGTTACATCTTCAAATGCTATGCATAATCAGACAGTCAAACTAACACGTCTCTAGCTAGTACGTCGGTGTACACAAGGCAGCCAACTTACAAAATTTTGGGTCACATGGTCAAAGTAGTTATACGAAAAAATCCAAAACTATACTAGGGTCATATAGTATATATATACAGTATATTCATAGTCCTAACTAGCATTTAGCATTTAATTACTTATAATATGTATATATATATATACCATATTTTATATATGTATATATCAACCAATAATTATATGCATAATTGGAAAGTTAAACACATACGCGTACGTATACGTATACGAGTTACTGGGTTCACCAATACAGGGTCACACAACGCACATCAACTAAACTATCATAAAATGACATACTAAACCTAATACCATTCATACACGTATACATAGAATCATGAGAGGGCAGTTCAAACCTGTACATGTGCACGAGATCGACGATGACGATGATGACGACGATGATGATGATAATGAAGGTGATAATGATGATGATGATAATGATGACGGTGATCAGGCTGCCGGAGGGGAGGCCTGGCGATCAGAGAGGTCCAACGAGGGAAGAAGGTGAGGAATCGTGGGGAAGGCGCTACTGTGAGGGAGAGGCACAGGCGGTCGAGAAGGTCAGACGAGGGGAGAGGAGTCGAGGGAAAGAACTCAGGCGTGATGGCCGGATTTATGTGGCTGTTGTCGAGGGGAGAACGGCGGGTGAGGGAGGTCGAGTCGTCAATGGGCTGCTGATGGTCAACGACCGGAGATGTATGGACTGCTACTCAGGGTCATGCTCGACGGAAAAGATCGAAGGAGAAGGTGGCGAAGAAGTCGTCGTGGGCGGTGAGCAGGCCAGGTCGTGCTCAGGCGGCTGCTCCGCGGTTCGTCGTAGAGAAGGCTGGGAAGTCGATAGGAATATAGGTGATGGTGGTGGGGTTATAAAGTTGCTGTGGTGATGCGGCGGGGTGATGAGGGTGCTCGACGATAGTGGTGGTGATCCGGTGATGATGGTGAGAAGGAAAAGACGATCGAGAGGGGTTGCTCGACGGAGGTCGAGGTGAGGAAGTCGTGGAAAGGAGGAGTCGGTGGGAGACGGTGGTGCAGGGCAGGGATCTCGCAGATGATCACCAAAATTTAGGTGGGGATGCTGCTGTCGAGGGGATCGTGTTGATGATGAAGGAGATGGTTCAGCGGGCTCGGGATGACCGGCTCTGACGGTCGACGGACGGGGGAGGTGTTCAGTCGAGATGGCCGGAGGATGACCGAAGATAAGTGTCAGAATGAAGGTTAGGGTTAGCTTCATGGTTTAGGTTTAAGTTATTGTGATGTAGGTGGTGCTAGAAATAATGAAGGAGTTTTGCATATAGAAGAAGAGGAAGATGACTACCTAGGGATTAGGGCCAGCTGTGATTGATGGGGTTGGCATTGGGAAAGGGGTTAGGCTATATATATATATATATATATATATATATATATATGAGAGGGTGTTGTGTGGTGAGGATGTTGCTCCATTTAAAATGGGGGGCCAAGATTAAACATGGAGGAAAAATACACAAACAAAAAGAGGAGAGAGGGAGAGAGAGTTGAACGGTCAAAGGATTGAGGGATAGGGTTTCTTTATTGGCTTGGACCAATGAGATGGTGATACCTCATTACACTTTTGTTATAAAGTCCTCAACAATTAGAAAATTGCACAAAAAGTGAAATTTGGGATTGGATGAGGCAAAACACCATGTTTGGTGTGATGTAGTAGTTAAAAAGGATGTGTGGTGTTTAGTATGAAGCTTGAGGGTGTGAATGGGGTTTTTGTTTGATGTTGGATCTAGTTTTGGGTCAAGTTGGGTCCTTACACCAATTTAATTAAAATTGTTGTAAATGGTGTTCTAAAATTAATCGAAAGTACATAGGGTTAAAATTAGGTGGGACACAAGTATCATGGACGTAGAAGACTCAGAATAAAATATTGTCATAATTTAGCTTGTACAAATGGGCCAAGATTGTGTCTCCAATTTTGATTAGAACGCACAAAGATAAAAAGTTGAATTTATTTGGAATTAAAAATAAGTGTCCGTGATAAATATTGTGCGACTAAAATGAAGCATAAGAAAATATATTTATGAGTTACACAAGGGTCAGAATGAAAGGCTGACATGTCTAGGACAATGGTATAAAATTTATTGGAAGACAAAAGCTAGCGTAGCGCTCCAAATAACGAAGCAACAGTAAGGCACAACAATTAAATAAAATTCTAATAATAAATTATAATCCAAAATAATTAATCCTAAAATTTACTAATTAAATCCATAATCCTATATTTCGATCATGGGTTCATCTAATAGACTTCTAGGTCTAGTCTACTATCTTATGTATTAAAGAACACTATACATATAATATATATATACACATATCATGCAATTATTTAAAAATAAATATACAAAATACTTATAATAATTAAAAAGACAAAAATACCCCTATTTCAGAATGTGGTAGTGATAAGTCTACCCTCCTTAGAAAAGTTTTGTCTTCAAAATTTAAGATCCTCAATAGTTGTATTTATTTATTTATTTATTTATTTATTTTTACCATCAAAATTTAAATTCATCAAACCATATAATCATGAAGTAAATCTATATTGTTATTTCATAAAATTTTCAAAATTCTATAAATATCATATTTCTAAAAATCTTCCAATTTAAAATCAAATTCCATTCTTATCACAACCTCCTCCAAAATTTTAAGTTAGTAACTAATACAAGAATTTAATATCCGATCCTCAAATTTTAAATCCAATCAAAGCATATATATAAAATTTAAATCTCATTCAAAAATTTAAATGCAAACTCTAATCCATTAATCATCTTACTCCTCTAATTTAAATCCAATCGATGCATATTTATAAAATTTAAATCCTGATACCAAAAATTTTAATTCGAACAATAATCCATTAGTGATCTTATTCCTAGATTTCTTTTTTCATACAATACTCAAACAATATAATACTTATGAAATCTCCAAATTCAACATTCAAAAATAAGCTATATCTTGCAGTCAAATAAATATAATGATAATATCCTTAATTCTCGAATTTTATGACAAATTCAATCATATCATAATCTTCATAAAATCAATAATTTAACAAAATCGTCAATTATGCCATATTAAATTTTCAACTCTTTATTTAAATTAATGTTTATCCTCGAAATTTAAGGCACATTGTCTCTCTTTGTCAAGTCATAACCTCTTCATTAATGTTCACTACGGTCAAACCACCAATAATCAAATCTAAGAAAATCTTACCTACAGTCATACAACATGCAATCTAAAAAAAATATGTACGGTTATTGTCTATTTTGTCATGGTATTGCAGTCTCTGTCGGGGTGTACTACTAACTATATTCTATCAAGAGAATCATTGATATACGACACTAAAAAATCAATCAATCAATAAAATTGACGAAAAAGGAACAGAAGGAAAGGAACAGAGCCTACTAACACAACCATAGGTTTAATGATGCATCCAAAGTTTAATACCTCTATCCCTTTTAGGTATCATTGTTCCTACTACAAACACACCCACTACTAACTCTCTTACCTACTGTAATTATTTGTACTAGGTGTTCTTATCACTCAAGTGCACACCAAGTGCAACACAACATACTAAGTACTGCTCCCTCTAATACAACTCTAGATGGACACCCAAGTCAATTTGCAGTGCCATCTCATGCATGCTCAAGCCGACAGATTCTTACACATGCCCTTCATCCACTCATATACTGTTATATATTTCTTACCCACCATAAAATTTTATCCTCAAAATAAAATTTTCCAAATTTAACTTCTCGAACAATTTAAAATAAAAGGTATATACTTTCCTCAAAAGTCAAATATTCAAGTATTGAAATAAATTTTAATCACTTCCAAAAATCTTTATAGCTTTGACAATGTTTATTGAATTAAATTTGAATCCTCAAAATTTTTAATAACATAAAATCTTATGTCCTCAAAAATTCTTAAAAATTAAAATTTATTTCTAATCTTTTAAATTAGAAATTTAAATCCACATCTATCTAAGTATACATATACACTCATAGTCTCTAATACACAAGATACATACAAATACACCAATTATTACAACCTCAACTGTGTATTGAATATTGCACTGCCCGGATTACTTGCATTATTACTCCCAATAAATTTCTATCCATATTAACTGATACATCAATCTAATATTATCATATAAGGTACTTACTATTACTACCATAATTCTCAACTAATCCTTGATATAGAAATATTAGCATTCTTGGTATAATAACACTAGCTTCATCACTACACAACATATGTCCTTAATGTTCTGGGATACTAGCTTCATCATTAGATTACCTCATCACACTCTCTAGAACTCATGATCACTTGCACTTTTATTATGCTCCATTAATTTTTAATACAATTTTCTCGATACTTAATTGTTTACATGGATCACCCAACTACATGAATTTATGACTATCCAGGACTGGCATGCTGACTCTGATACTAATTCATGGAATTATCACTGATACTCTTTACTCCTTCTACCTATTGTACCAATACTAACTATAATGACACCTATCATAGAACTATTGCTACAAGGGACTACGCTATGGGTTATCTCTAGATTGATGTATACTACTCACATGTCCAACCAAGAAACACTTACAAACTCATAAGCCACACTCTCAACAGTCAACACCGATACAAGACACTGACCTAATTACAAATTACCAATTATCACACTAACAGGGAACACTAATGGAAAGAAGCTCACGAAGGAACTGGACTAAGGAACTGAAGGTATATCTACTGCTAGCAAGGAAAATGATGGAACAAGGTCCGGTAATAACATAAATGGATAAGTATTAAGATAATACTTTAAGAATCAATTTAAGATACAATCTGATAATCATACACGTCTGTCCAAAATTATGACACTCAGAAACCTCGCAACGCTAGTAAGCATAGCTGCGATAAAATAGGTTCCATAACTAAGGTATGCAACTCTATAATCATGTCGTCTAGAATTCTCTCTACGCCAACCGGTATGGTTGCGAGAAACTCTAAATTTTATAACTAAGATAACTACATCCAAGGTCCGGTTCCTACATTTCTGCCATGGCAGCTAATGTTGCTGCGATAAACTCTAGGCTTCCTAACCAAAGTAGATATTTTACCTTTCTCATTGTCCTCATCAACATATGTCATCAGATGATACCATAAATTTTAGTCCATAAAATTTATCTCGATATGAAATTAACTGAATAACGACACCAATAATTATATTTAACAATTGATCAACGAGAATCAAATTCAATAACAATAAGTGAGAATGGACGGGAAGGAAAAAGATTTAAATTAGGAATTATAATAAGATTCTCAAGGGTTGTCCCAGGAATCTCCAAAGGAATTATGATTGAGTATTCACGCTCGTCCTAGTATGCTATATCCTAGATCCTATCGAAGGCACGCAATAGTACAACTAAGACATCGTACTACCACGATATCGCACAACTTGTGAAGCCCGACCTGCATAGGCTGCCACTAAAAATATGTTACAACCTGCACCCGTTGTAGGGGCACGAGTGCGTGGGTACGTCCAGCCTACGCCGCAGCATCAACGGTAGAACGGTATCTTGGTCATAATACTTGCTAATCAATCTCACAAGAATATTTAACTCCATAAGGAGACACAGATATCATAATATAATATGGAATACTCAATCACATAGACTAGGGCACGATGAGATATCGAAGAAAATAAATAAAATACAACACAAGTCTAACAACAATAAATAGTCTGACCTACAATCAATAACATCCAAATCTCTAAGTATGCCGAAAATAAGTCCTCTAAGTCATAGTCTGAAAAAATATCTAGTCAGGATTAGAGCAAAGTACAAGCACTAACAGCAGTTCAATATATATTGACAAAATCTATAATACAGTGTAAAAAAAATACAAGATGGATATAAATACTGGCAATAAACAATACTAGAATAATAAAATATTAGAAATATGAAGTACTGGAGCATATGTCAGCATCAATAGTACAACTAGCAATGAACATAATATATGTGCATGCTAGAACAATAAACTGGAATATAGTAAATTCTAGAACAATAACTAGAACATGGAGAAATGCTAGATCAATAAACTAGAATATAAGTGAATGCTAGAACTATGATCTGGAAATACATGTCTAGAATATCTGGCTAAGTGTGTGAAACATCAGCATATCATGTTATCGCCTTGGGACTGATCAGGTTTGCTATGTATGACTAGTTATGATTCATGTAAGGTCAGGCTAACCATCCAAATAGCTATGATGCAAGCAATAGTCAGACTAATCATACATAACAGGCTATGAGGCATATAATAGTCAGGCTGTACCGATGTGAGGTGTGGGTGAGCTATGATGCATGTAAAGTTGGGTATGATCACATAATCTACTAATATTTCTTCGTTTCCCCAGCCAGCACAATGGGTTCCAATTGTGACTCCTCGTGATCGGTCTCGATGATGCCAACTCGTGTATATATAGTGTCAGAATCATGTACGCTATACAACTAGAATTATAGAGATAATCAACATAATAAAAACTGTCAGAGAGTGTACTCGCCTGCGGTCCTTAGCTGGTATGAATCAATGTCCTATTTTCGAAGTCTTGTCTGAATAATCCAACAGTCCTATAGACATCATATAATAATAATACAACATCAGTAGATACACTAACATACACACAATCATAAATACTCTAAACTCAGGGGCTATGCTAGGTATGATACTGGTCAACTAACAGGGCCAAGTATGTATCTAACTACACAAGTGTCACGTCTTCAAATACTGTTTATAATCAGATAGTCAAACTAACACGTCTCTAGCCAGTACGTCGGTGTACACAAGGCAGTCAACTTACAAAATTCAGGGTCACATGGTCAAAGTAGTTATACGAAAAAATCCATAACTATACTAGGGTCATATAGTATGTATATACAGTATATTTATAGTCCTAACTAGCATTTAGCATTTAATTACTTATAATATATATATATATATATATACCATATTTTATATATTTATATATCAATAAATAATTATATGCATACTAATTAGAAAGTTATACATATACGCGTACGTACATGCATATGAGTTACCGGGTTCACCAACACAGGGTCACACAACGCACATGAACTAAACTATCATGAAATGACATGCTAAACCTAATACCATTCACACACGTATATATAGAATCACGAGAGGGTAGGATGACGACGATGATGGTGATGATGATGATGATGTTGATGATAATGATGATGATGATGAAGGTGATGATGATGATGATGAAGGTGATGATGATGATGGTGATGATGACGGTGATCAGGCTGCCGGAGGGGAGGCCCGACGGTCAGGGAGGTCCAGCGAGGGAAGGAGGTGAGGAACCGTTGGTAAGGCACTGTTGTGAGGGAGAGGCTTAGGCGGTCGGGGATGTCCCGAGAGGGAAGAGGAGTCGAGGGGCAGAACTCAGGCGGGATGGCCGAAGTTGAGTAGCTGCTTTCGAAGGAAGAATGGCGGGTAAGGGAGGTCGAGTCATCGATGGGCTGCTGATGGTCGACGATCGAAGATGGATGGACTGCTGCTCAGGGTCGTGCTCGACAAAGAAGATCGAAGAAGGAGATAGCGATGAAGTCATCGTGGGAGGTGAGCAGGCCGGGTCGTGCTCAGGCGGTTGCTCCACGGTTCATCGTGATGAAGGCTGGGAAGTCGATGGGAATGGTGGTGGGGTTGTGACGTTGCTGTGGTAGTGAGGCAGGGTGACGAGGGTGTTCGACGATGGTGGTGGTTTTCCGGCGATGATGGTGAGGAGGAGAAGACGATCGAGAGGGGTTGCTCGACGAAGGCCGAGGTGAGGAAGTCGTGGGAAGGAAGAGTCAGGGGGAGACAACGATACAGGACAGGGATCCGGCAGATGATCACCAAAGTTTAGGTAGGGACACTGCTGTCGAGGGGTTCAGGATGATAATGAAGGAGATGGTTGAGCGGGCTCGGGATGACCGGCTCCGACGATCGACGAACAGGGGAGGTATTTTGTCGAGATGGCCGGGGGATGACGGAAGATGAGGGTCGGAATGAAGGTTAGGGTTAGATTCATGGTTTAGGTTTAAGTTATTGTTATGTAGGTGGTGATGGAAATAATGGAGGAGCTTTGCATGTAGAAGAAGAGGAAGATGACTACCTAGGGATCAGGGCCGGCTGTGATAGGATGGGTTGGCATTGGGAAAGGGGTTAGGCTATATATATATATATATATATATATATATATATGAGAGGGTGTTGTGTGGTGAGGATGTTAGTCCATTTAAAATGGGGGGCCAAGATTAAACATGGAGGAAAAATACACAAACGAAAAGAGGAGAGAGGGAGAGAGAGTTGAACGGTTAAAGGATTGAGGGAGAGGGTTTCTTAATTGGTTTGGACCAATGAGATGTGACACCTCATTGCACTTTTGCAATAAAGTCCCCAACAATTAGAAAATTGCACAGAAAGTGGAAATTGGGATTGGATGAGCGAAAATACCATGTTTGGTGTGATGTAGTGGTTAAAAAGGATGTGTGGTGTTTATTATGAAGCTTGAGGGTGTGAATGGGGGTTTGGTTTGATGTTGGATCTAGTTTTGGGTCAAGTTGGGTCCTTACACCAATTTAATTAAAATTAATATAAATGGTGTTCTATAATTAATTGAAAGTACATGGGGTTAAAATTAGGTTGGACAAAAGTATCATGGACGTAGAAGACTCATAATAAAATATTTTTATAATTTGGGTTGCACAAAATGGGTCAAGATTGTGTCTCCAATTTCGATTGGAACGCACAAAGATACAAAGTTAAATTTATTTAGAATTAAAAATAAACGTCCGCGATAAATATTTTACGACTAAAATAAAGCACAAGAAAACATATTTATGAGTTACACAAGGGTCAGAATGAAAGGCTACATGTCTAGGACAAGGGTGTAAAATTTGTTGGAAGACAAAAGCTAGTGTAGCGCTCCAAATAATGAAGCAACGGTAAGGCACAATAATTAAATAAAATTTTAATAATAAATTATAATCCTCAATAATTAATCCTAAAATTTACTAATTAAATCTATAATCCTATATTTCGGTTATGGGTTCATCTAGTAGGATTCTAGGTCTAGTCTACTATCTCATGCATTATAGAACACTATACATATAATATATATATACACATATCATGCAATTATTTAAAAATAAATATACAAAATACTTATAATAATAAAAAAGATAAAAATATCCCTATTTCAGAATGTGGTAGTGACAACAGCAAATGTGCAGCAATGCACAGGCATTGACACATAAAGTGCTACAACAGTTGAAGGATGGATTGATAGCAAAGAAGTGAGGTATTGCTGCTGCTTCTGTGCAGTGCTTTAACAAAAGCAGTAACTGCAAGGTGATAAGGGATTTGGTGCACTTTAAGGTGTAGAATAGTGTTTACTTGTGTGTATCACTATACTTTGGAATAGTTGTATATGCAGAGAGTGTGTGAGGTATGAAGTATCAATAATTGGGGGTAAACTTTGTATGTGTCTGTGCATCAAGAGAATAGGTATGGCAAGTTGCAGGAAGCAACTGCAGGATAGGGGTGTTCAGGCACATTTAGGTGCACTGATACATAAAGTTGGTGCACATGCACTTGTGCACAGTTTGTACAAGTGAACAGGTGCTTGTATGAGTTTCAGGTTGTGGGTATAAAAGACTGAGTGTAGGTAATGTGGTCAGTAGATTTGGTTATCAGGGAGTATCTTGGGTAATAGTATTAGCCACCAAGGTATTTATATGGGTACTAAAAAAAGTTAGAATAGTAGATATTTAACTAGATAGGTAAGGATTCATACCAAGGTAAGAGTACCAAGTTAAGCTAAGGTAATAATATTAGATCATAAGTAAGGTATTAGCCTAAATTAAGTACTAGTATATATAGGTCATATATATTAATATTAGCTAGTAAACTAGTATTAGCTATATGTACCTTAGCTAGTATCAAGGTAATGACTTTTATGATCTAGAAAACCTAGATAGGTAAGGTATTGACCTATTATAGCTAATACAAGCTTGTGTTAAATAGTAGTAATCTATATGGACCACTTAACTTGTGTAGGACCTAGTTTAGCTAAAGTGACCTAGAAATGGCGAAGAGCATGTTTAATGCATTTTAGTTCATTATCACTTTATTACACCAAGTAACATGATATTCCTATTTAGGTGTGTGACACGATCTCGAAAACCAAGGTATATCATTTAATCGGGACCACACGCAAGTACATTATCTGATAGTTTCTTTATTTGATAGCCTCTATGTTTGATGTATTTAGTATTGAGATATTTAATTCTTGACACGATGATTTCACGGATTGGTATACGAGGATCTTTGTCATGAGATATTATTATCGTGGTTACTTAGAGATCGCCATGTCTTGCTTCGTGATTACTCAGTGATTACCGTGATATCTTAGTGATTATATAAACCATATTCATAGTGCATGATATTATATACCGTGCAGTGTGATATAAGTGTTACAATATGTCATGATTTGGATCCGTGTACTAGTCAGGGGATGGAAAAGTATTAGTAGATATGTGATCATACCTTATAGCCCATGTTTTAGTATAGCCCATGATAGTTAGTAGATCATACAACTTACGCATGATCACGCCAGCTCACCTTTTATATATAGTCCGTGTTATGCCCAAGCCGATCACATTATCTTACTAATATTTTAAGGCACATTTATATATATATTGTTTCCTTTATTCCATTTATTAAATTATTGTTTCTTACCATATTATTCTTAATTCTTGCCATTATTCCACCATGATATTATTTTTCGTGATATATGCTAGTTTAGTTACTTTCATCATTTATTGTCATTGCTTTTATTATTTTATAGTTTCTGTCAATTATTGGAACTGTTATTTGGGTTGTACTTTGCTCCAATCCTGACTGACTATAATTTTTAGATAATTTATTAGAGGACTGGTATCCTACGCACTATGGGCCATAGGATGGCGAGCTAGTTGAGTTATAACCCATAGATCCTGTTGAGTTAGCACCATGAGTTGATGAGGCATAGTTAGTTTATTCTTGATATTGTATATGTCAGTTAGACTTTGGTATTGTATTATTATTTGATGTCTTGTATTGAGATTAGACATGGACTTGAGATATATTTGTGACTATTTCTTTTCTTCTATTTTATATCGTGCCATATCTTCCTCTAGTTTGTTATTATGATTGAGTGTTATTTACATTATCATATTATCGTATTGTCCTCCATTTAAAGTTGAGATAGAATGACAGGTACCTTATATATATTGTGTAAGATATTTAGTTAATATTGTTAAACTAGATAACGTTCTACCATCGATATTGTGGCATAGGCTGGACGTACCCTCGTACTCGTGCCCTTACATCGGGTGTGGGTCGGGACATCGATGCCGGCCATTCACTCAATTAATAATGAAAAGTGTAACATTTGTTTGGAATAAAGCATGCCAACAGGCATTCGACAACATCAAAAGGTATCTTACAAACCCCCAGTTAAGTTGTCTCCTATTATAGGAAGACCTTTCTTGCTATATGTTTGAGCAATAGAGCATTCCTTATGATCTCTTCTTGCATAGAAGAGTATGGAGGAAAATGAACATGCTATATACTATCTCAGTCGCATGATGGTCAGTATCGAGCACAAGTATAACCCGGTAAAGAAAGAATGCCTCACTTTGGTGTTAGCAATCTTAAAGGCACGTCATTATGTAACCGACCAAACAATCCATGTTATATCCAGAGCGAATCCCCTCTGAGTGTTGATGATTAAACCAAGTACACTTAACTCTCGCCTAGCTACATGGGCAATGCTATTTTGTCTACTTATTATTTTTGTTCGTGCATTATTTATTATGGCAAGCCATTATTGCCATACACATACATACAAGGGGTTAACAGTGCCCACAAAAGGCAGTAAAATGCCAGGCATTTACTGACTTCGTAGTATTGGCCCATTGGTCATGGTAAAAACTTATTTTGATAATCGTCTAAACTTGGACTTGATAAAACCTACGAGAACCAATGATACAAGACATAATGCTGCTACAACTACAGTTATAGAGAATGAGATACGACTTATTTTTAGAATCTAGACAAAATATTTTTTTATTTATTGAGTATATAAAAATATGTAAATCGAGTCACACTAGGCATTTAGAGGCTACCCAGAATATTTTCTAAACCCAAATTATTTTTAGCCAAAATATTTTTGAGTTTTCAAAATAACCCGACCTATATTTCAGAACGAAATTACCCAAACCAACCCAAACCCATCCTATTTTCGACTGGATTCAAGAGGAATGAACTCGGTACGAAATCGGAGCGAGTTCGGGGCGAATTCATTCCAAACTCGATTTCCAGACCCAATAAACACTTGCAACCAGTTCTTCCTACATACTCGGCTCCAACGTTCATAAATCTGAACATTTGCCATCCAAATTTTCTCCAAACTCGGTTTACAAAATACTATAAATGGAGAATGATTTCACCATTCTTATTCACTCAATTCACTTTTATTTCTCTTCTTTATTACCTCGGTATAATAGCCTTTACACTTTCCAATCCCAAGATATTTACAACTCATAAGCCTTAAGTGCCAGTGTGTTCTTGGTTAGAAGTTTTCAAAACTTATCAAATGTGCTTGTTAAGAAGTTCAAACACTTCGAGAATTATTCGAGCCCTTCAGATCAAAGCTCGTGTCTATACAAAGTTAGAATCCTACAGATCGAAGCTTGTGTTTCACTTGATAGTGTATTTCAACTCCGAGCTAGAGTTCTCAGGACTGGACTAGCCCTCTCAGAGGAAAACCAATATAAATCATTGTGTTTGCGACTTCTGATCTTTTTCTCTATATATTTACTGTTATTTTATATCTACATTGTTAGCTAATTGTGTTAATTTTTATTTAGGTAATTATTATTTTGCTGTATATATACGCACTCTATTCACCCCCTCTAGAGGTACTTATTCGATCCTATAATTGGTACCAGTGTAGGTTATATTAATTATTCTTAGACTATACACTCTAGAATACATATGGCTAACATGATATCATGCCCCAGTACTAGGTTACATGGATGGTACTACAATAATATGTCGAAGTCCTTCATCAACTCCAACCACCATCACTGTCTCATGTTTAGCTCTTTCTAGGTAAACATGTACTTCAAGCACTTGTGGTCTATGAATATCTCCAAATGCTCTCCGTACAGATAGTGTTTTCACACCTTTAGAGAAAAAATGACCGATGTCAACTCCAAATTATGGGTGGGATAATTATTCTCATGAGGACGTAATTGCCTGCAAGCATAGGCAATCATCTTTCCATTCTCCTACAAGACACAACCTAAACCTTCCCTGAAGCATCACTATAGATAGTGAATCTACCTACTCCTAATGGCAACGTCAAAATTGAAGCTGTTATCAACCTCTTCTTTAGCTCCTCAAAAGTAGCATAACTCTCCTCTGTCCAGATAAAATCTACCTCCTTTTTGGCCAGCCTAGTCATCGGCTCTATAATCCTAGAGAAGTCCTATATAAACCTCCAGTAATAACCTGCTAGCCCTAGAAAACTTTTGATATCTGCCACTGAACTCAGGGTAGCCTAAGGCTCCACTGCTGAAATATTCTTTGGGTCCACTGAGATCCCATCACCTGTGATCACATACCCAAGGAATTCAACCTTATCAAAGAAGAACACATACATCGAAAGCTTGTCATAAAGTTTTCCTTCCTGAGAGTCTCTAGAACTATCCTCATAAGCTTCTCATGCTCCTCCGGGGTCTTCGAATATATCAGAATATCAACAAAAAATACCACCATAAACTTATCTATAACCTGGTCGAACACCATGTTCTTTAGATTTATGAATAAGCTGGGGCATTAGTCAACCCAAACGACATCACCATAAACTCAAACTAGCCATACCGAGTCCGAAAAGCTGTCTTTAGAATATCTTTCTTCTTTACTTTCACCTGATGGTAACCTGACCTCAAGTCTATTTTTAAAAATATCCTTGCTACGCTCAACTGATCGAAGAGATCATCTATCTTCGATAGCAGGTATTTGTTCTTGATAGTGAGGTTGTTCAGAGCCCTGTAGTCGAGACACATGCATACCGACCCATCCTTCTTCGGTACAAACAATACCGGTCCCCATGGTAATGAACTGGATTGAAAGAAGCCTTTGTCATAAAACTCATCCACCTGCTTCTTCAACTCTACCAGTTTGTTGTTGTTAACTCTATAGACGTACTAAGATATCGGCTCTACGGTTGGCACCAAGTCTTTAGAGAACTCAACAACTTGGTTTGGCGGCAAACCTGGTAAGTTTTCTAAAAAAAAATCCATGAATTATACTATCAAAGGGTCTGACAACTCCTTCTCTTCCACCATGACTCCACATGTGGCATCCTCGCTCTGCTGCGCTTCTCCTCTGGCAATCTCAAACTATGGCTCTCCTAGCGGTCGAAACAAAACTCTGCCTCCACTATAAATTATACTAACATGGTGCCTACTCAACCAATCTATCCCGATTATAATGTCATAGCTCGAAAGTAGCATTACCAATAAGCACACGCTCAACTCCCAGCCACCCAGTATAACTCTATAATCCTTGCAAAGATCACAGATTAGAATAATGCCTCTCCCAGTCATGATCTTATAAGTTCTAGCCAAAGTTTAGACTCTATTCGATTCTTAAGAGAAAAAGATACAGATACAAAAGAATGGGAAGCACCATAATCAAACAAAGCATAAGCTAGAATAGAACAAGGAGAACTGAATCTGATATCAAATCTCCGACTAGATCCTCCTACTTAATTGCTGCTGAGTCTATAAAGGAGGCCCCCTTTACTGTCCCTCATGTGGTCTCCCTAGTTCTCTCTGAGCCAGTACTGCTCCCTGGCCTGCTCGAACCAGAGCCACTAGACACTCTCACAACTGGTGACCTGGCTCTCCGCAATCAAGGCACACTCAAAGCCTCTTCCTATAAACCTCTCGCGTATTTCCAATCTTTCTATAGTGTGTACATTGTGGGGCCTGCTATGCTAGTCTCGCGGCCTGGTATGCCTGTTATATGGGTGCTCGGAATAGGGCATAAAACTTCTGTCTCTGCTACTGGATGTAGGGTCATTTGGCTGGACCTATACTACAGTCAGCTTCTCATGACGTGTCTCGTATCCTCTTGGATTTAAGCTTAAAGTCATCCTCTGTCCTCTGCGTGTCCACCAGGATATCCTCAAATGTTGTCGTACGGTGTCCTCTTATAAGAGATATGATCTTCCGGATCAAAACCTTCCAAAACATCTGGGCCTTTCCTAGAGGATTCTATCCCTATACAAATCTGCCTAGTCTATAGAACTCCGCTATAATCTCGTCCACCGTTATGTTCCCATGGATGAGATCTAGGAATTAACTCTCTAAAGCACTCAGAGCCATGTATGAAAAGAAATTTTTGTTAAAAAGCTCTTTGAAAGCTTCCTAAGTCAGTCCTGGCGCTACGATCCTCGGGTCCGTGCGGAACCATGTCACCGTAATATCAAACATCTGGCTGCCTTTTACCTCTACATGTAAGCCCTCCGAAATCTGTGCTAGCCTCAAGGCTCTCTCAATATCCTTGATCCAATCTTTCACGTATAATATCCCCTCGATGCCCATAAAATTCTTGGGCCCCATCATCTTGAAGTCAATGATAGTACCAGACCTCGGCTGGTGTAGTGCGAGATAAATTGGTTCGGTCTGTGGCTGAACAAATTTTACCCTCTCCACAGTAGCTAGTGCTAACTGATGATCACTCTCGATGCCCTGACGTAGAGCGTATGTCTGTCTCTGCTGTACCATAATTATCTTCTGGAACATGGGGAACATCTCTGTCTCGTCTGCTAGTATGGGTGGTGGTAGTAGAAGATCCTCCGTAACTGATAGAACAGTCATCGAAACTAGTGGTAGAGCACCCCCAGAAGCTACTGCTAAAATTTCTACCTGGACTGGTAAAGCAATCCTCTGAGCGGAAGAAGGCATAACAATCGTTGCTGGCTCTCTCTGAGGTGACGAAGTAACTGACCTCGCCGAGATTGCTCTAGAGCACTGCGATCGAGTCTTTGGAGGCATCCTGAAGAAATATTCAAACAAAGAAATCAATATTGCGTAAGATACGATAGCCTCGAGGAAGGACAGTAATATTTCAAAGAAGGTAATTATTTTGAATGATAAAAATAGCAATATCAATAGATAGAAATATTTTCTAATAGTGATTGAGTATCCTCTCATCCTATATCCTTAGTCCTATATCCAAGCAGTCTTGTAGTAATACTCGAGGTCTAATTACTACTACTAAGAAGACATCTAGATTTGCATGGGCCACCATAAAAATGTGTCATGACCCGCACCCGCTCTAAGGACACGAGTATGTGGGTACGTCCAACCTATATCGCAGCATCGACAGTAGAATATTGTCTAGGTCAACTATACTATCTACATATCTCACACAATATATAAGGTACCTGTCATGCTATCTCAACTCCAAATAGAGGACAATATAATAATATGGCAATGATAAACAATACTCAATTACAGTAGAGGATGATAAGGCACGATATAGAATAAAAGGAAAGAAAAAGAGTCACAAATATAACACAAGTCCAAGTCTAATCTCAACACACGACATCAAATAATAATACAATGCCAAAGTCTTACTAGGATTAAATATAATATCATAAATAAAAAGATCTAAATCTCTCCAACCTGTGGTACTATCTTAAGGGGATATACGGGTGTTAGATCAACTGTGGCCCATTGTGCATAGGACACCAGTCCTCTAATAAATCATCTAAAAAATATATCTAGTCAAGATTGGAGCGAAGTACAACTCAAATAGCAGTTTCAATAATTGCATAAACTATAAAATAGCAATAGTAATGAACATAAATGATGAAAATAACCGAACTAGCATGTATCATGAGAAAGAGCATCACGATAAATAATCGCAAGAATTGAGAATAATATGGTGAGAAACAATAATGTAATAAACTGGAATAAAGGAAACAATATATAAAAATGTGTCTTCAAATATTAGTAAGCTAATGTAATCGGTTTGGGCCTAACACGGACTATATATAAAAGGTAAGCTAGCGTGATCACGCGTGAGTGGCATGAGCTGCTAACTATCATGGGCTATACTAAATGATGGACTATAATGAATGATCACATATCCACAAATACTTTTCCAACCCCCGACTAGTACACGGATCCAAATTATGATACATTATAACATGTATATCACACTACATGATCTGTAATATCATGCACTATAAAAATAATCTATATAATCACTAAGATATCATGGTAATCATTTAGTAGTTATGAAACATGATATGACGATCACTGAGTAACCAGGACAATAATATCTCATGATCAAGATCCACATATACTAATTCGTGAAACCTTCGTGTCAATAATTAAATATATCAATAATAAATACATAAAACATAGAGCCTATCAAATAAGAAAACTATCAGAGAATGTACTCGCTTGTGGTCTTAAACAAATAGTATATCTCAGTATCCAGACTTGTGTCATACACACCTAAATATGAATGGCATGTCAAATTGGTGTAATAAAGTGACAAATGATCTAAATGCAGTAAAACTAGGTCAAGCAAGGATACTACAAGCTAACACTAGCTTATTTTAGCTGTATAAGGTTATTATCAAAGTTTCTAAGTTAATACTTGTCATGACCCACATCCGGTATTGGGGCACGAGAGGTGGGTACGTCCAGCCTACGCCGCAGCATCGGCGGTAGAACGCTGTCTAGGTCACAGTAACACTATATAGCTAAACACCTGTCAATGATATCCATCTCCATAAGGAGGTCAATATACATCTCACAATAATCTCACAATGTATCTCAATCACAACAACTATAAGGCACGATAAAAGATAAAAGGAAATGACATAGTTAAACACCATGTCTCATCATAAAGATAAATCATAGTCTAGCTGTCCAACACAAGTCTCCAATTAAACTTAACATAAGTCTAAACATAAACTGAAATAATCTCCATAAGTCTCAAGCATAAATAAATACTATCTAGATAGCTGTAGGCAATGCCTCATCTAGGGGCATAGTCTCCTCTAGGATCTCTGGTACATAGTCTGCATCTATACCTAGTCCGTAGTGCGTAGTACAGAAATTCTCAAGATTCTCTAAAAAAATATCCAGTCAGGATTGGAACGAAAATATACCTCTAACAGCAGTTCCACATATATTGACAAAAACTATAATATAGTGTAAAGAAATACAAGACATAATAAAATACTAGCAATGAGAAATACTGAAATAAGTACTGGAACATCATCATCAATATGCATCTGACAAGGAATAGAACTACAAGTACACGCAAGTACAAAGAACTGGTATGTAAGTGTGTATAAAAACAACAACTAGAATATGTGGAAATACAAGATCAATCTATCAAGATACATGTCAAGAATCATCTATCTAAGTGTGTAAAACATCAGTATATCATGTGATCGGCTTGGGACTATATGACTCATTACATGGATTAGCGATCATCCCCAACAGGTCAGGCTAACCAGATGTAACAGCGATGAGGCATGTAAGGGTAAGGCTGCACCAACGTGAGATGTGGGTGAGCTAATGCTACATGTAAAGTTTGGGTATGATCACATAAACTACTAATACTTCCCCGTTTTCCCTGCTAGCATGATGGATTCCAATCACGACTCCTCGTGACAGGTCTCAATGATGCCAACTCGTATAAAGAACAGTGTCAGAGTCATGTACGCTATACAACAAAAATTATAGAGACAATCAACATAATGGAAACTGTCAGAGAATGTACTCGCCTGTGGTCCTTAGCTGGCAATACCACTATCCGGGTTCCAAGGTGTCGTCTGAATGATCCAACAGTCCTATAGACATAGCATATAATATAATTCTTCATCAGACATTACTCTAGCACACAATCAATATAATGGTCTCAACGGGCTACGCTATAGGTCACCGGTTGGGATAGCTACGTGTATTCATAATTTGTTAAGGTCACCTCGTACACGGGTATATAATGCCTATTGTTATCTATCATAAACATCAATGCTTAATTAATTATCATTATAACAGAAGTATGCATCTAGTACTTAACAGGGTTTATATTGTATATATAATTATACGTATGCTTTTAGGTTAATTGAGCACAATACAGTATGTATATATATATACAGGGCATTTACATCTGTATGCATGCGATGGAGATACACCATACATATATCTATATACCGAATATGTCTATCATATAACAATACATACACCATATGTACATACCGTCCGTGTACTGGATACTCTACGGCTAATACGTGTGGATTACTACGAGGAGTACGTGTATACGTGTATGTGTTTATGTGTTTATGCATGAGATGGTTCAAACCTGAGCACGTAGAAGCGAATGGTTCGGTGTCGGGGTCGTCGTCAGCAGCGGTGTTTACACCTTGTTGATTGGTCCAGTCTGGCCCACGGGGACGAGTCAGGATCGTGTACGGCGTCTCCGGTGAGCTCTCGATTCAGTAGATCTGATGACAGCGGCTTCGGTGAACTCCTTGGTTCAGTCGCCTGATGGCAGCGGCTACGGTAAACTCCTCGTGACAGTCGCCTGATGGCAGCGGCTCCAGGAACTCCTCGTGATAGTCGCCTGATAGCAGCGGCTCCGGTGAACTCCTCGGTTCAGTCGCCTGATGGCAGCGACTCCGGTGAACTCCTCGGTTCAGTCGCCTGATGGCAGCGGCTCCGGTGAACTCCTCGTGACAGTTTGCCGATGGTGAGGGGAAAGGAACGCGGGGGCTAGGCTGCTCCGGCGTCGAGGGCCGACAGGTTCGGTCGGGGCTCTCGGTTCCGGCGGGTTTACGGTCGGGTTGCTTGGAAGGAGATGAGAAAGAGGATGGGATGGAGAATTCGGCTAGGGGTTTATTAGGATTAAGGGGAAAAAGGAAAGAAGGGAATATATATATATATGTGTGATGTTAAGTTTGACCTAGAATATGTTGACTTTGGTCAATACTAGAAAAGGCCTTGGCTTGTTATGGAGATACTCCAATGGGCTAGGTTCGGATGTAACTGCGAGAATTTCATTGGTCTAAGGGTTTGGAGGCCATGGTTTCAAGGGGTTGATGTTAAATTACACATCCCAAAATTTATGGAAAATACAATGAAGGAGAAAAATGGGTTTATAACGCGTGTCGTGTCAAACAGGTGTATACTTAATGCTCTTATATAACAGTGCCAATAATTGTAATTTGCATGAAATAGGTTTATTGTTTGCTTATTTAAAATTAAATGCAAGGAGGTGTTCTACAATTAAATAGAAGTACAAGGGCTGGATTTACGTGGGACACAAGCATCAATTAACGGTCACCGCAATTTAAAGAAAATTGATTATCATGCAATCATTTACTCATTAATTACGAAAAGACGAAAATACTCCTAATCCAAAAAGTGGGGGTGACAAGTCTACCCTTCTTAAAGAATTTCGTCCTCGAAATTTAAAATAACTATTACAAGAATCAAGCAATCAATTAATGAATTATACCTCAAGTCTTGAAGAGATATGGATAACGCTCGCGCATTTCGTCCTCTCTCTCCCAAGTTGATTCTTCTGGAGAGTGATTTCTCCATACAACACGAACCAAGAGAATAGTCTGGTTTCACAATATCTTCTCTCTACGATCCAAGATCTTCACCGGTTGTTCAGGATAGCTGAGTGTCGGTCTAACTTCGATCTCCGAGTGATCTAATACGTGACTAGGATCTGCCACGTACCATCTCAGCTATGACACGTGGAGCACGTTATGCACTCCATCTAGAGCAGGCGGCAAGTCTAGTCTATAGGCCACTGCACCGACCCTTGCAAGAACTGTGAAGGGCCCGATGTATCGTGGACTAAGCTTTCCTCCTCTGTCGAAACGAATCATGCCCCGTGTCAGAGAAATCCGTAGGAACACCAAATCGCCAACCTAGAACAACTATCTTAACATGCAACCTAAACAAAACAATCACAAACCAAACAAAACAAATCAAAACAATACCTGAAACTCTAGGGGTCTACGGTGACTATCTGCCCAATGTCGCTGTCTGTCCTGCACCACTCGCAGTCTGTCTCTGATAAGTTTCACCTTTTCTGCTGCATCCACGACCATTTCTGGTCCTAACAAGGCTCTTTCTCTAACATCATCCCAAGATAAAGGGGTAGGACACCTCCGTCCATATAAAGCCTCGAATGGTGATATCTCAATGCTGGCCTGGTAGCTGTTGTTGTAAGCAAACTCTACCAAGTGTAGATGATCCTCCCAAGAACCTTCGAGATCCAATACGCAAGTGCGTAGCATATCTTTAAGAGTCTGAATAGTCCTTTCAGACTGCCCGTCTGTCTGAGGGTGATATGCGGTACTGAACTTGAGCTGAGTGCCCAAGCTAGACTGCAGGCTCCTCCAGAAATGGGAAATGAAACGACTATCCCGATCTGAGACAATAATCACAGGAACTCCATGTAATCTGACAATCTGCTGTACGTACATCTCTGCTAGCTTCTCCGTCGAAGTACCCACTTTAAAAGGCAAGAAGTGGGCTGATTTGGTCAACCTATCCACGATGACCCAAATTGCGTATTTTTCTCCTGGAGAACGAGGAAGTCCCGAAACGAAGTCCATAGTCACGTGCTCCCACTTCTATTCTGGAATGGGTAAAGGTTGAAGCAATCCCTCTGGCCTTTGTCGATCTCCTTTCACCTGTTGGCACACTAAACATCGGGATACGAAGCGTGCTACTTCGTGCTTCATACCATACCACCATACATGCTTCCTCAAATCTCGATACATCTTGTTGGCTCCGGGATGCATCGAGTACTGAGAGCGGTGTGCCTCCTATAAAACTTCTTCGCGCAGCTCTCCACTTGGCACACACATCCTCGTACTATGTCGTAAGGATCCATCATCCACAATAGTAAAATTATCTATCAATCCTGCCTGAACTTGTGTCCTAATATTCCTTAGAGTCTCATCATCGTACTGCGTAGCTCTAATTCTATCTATCAGCTCTGATTGAATCTACAGTCCCCACATCTGAATCTTAGCTCCTGGAACTAATACCTCAATTTCCAAGCTCTCAAGATCAGCTAATAAGTGTCTATCCGAAGTCAAGCACATAGCCATTGGGTACCTGCTCAAGGCATCCGCGACTACGTTGGCTTTTCCTGGATGATACTGTAATAAGATATCAAAGTCTTTCATCAATTCTAACCACCTTCTCTGTCTCATATTCATCTCCTTCTGTGTAAACACGTACTTTAAGCTCTTATGGTCTGTGAAGATTTCCATACGCTCTCCGTACAAATAGTGCTTCCACAGCTTTAGGGCAAAGATAACTGCCGCTAACTCCAGATCGTGAGTGGGGTAGTTCTTTTTATGAGGGCGTAATTGTCTTGAAGCATAGGCAATTACTTTCTCGTGTTATTGAAGAATGCATCCCAACCCTTTTCCTGAAGCATCACTGTAGATAGTGAATCCACCTGTCCCTGAGGGCAATATCAAAACTGGTGCTGTCGTCAATCTCCTCTTCAGCTCATCGAATGCGACTTGACATTCTTCTGTCCAGACAAATTCGGCTCTGCAATCTTGGAGAAATCTTGTACAAATCTTCTGTAGTATCCTGCTAGTCCGAGAAAGCTCCTGATTTTAGCTACCGTACCGGGGGTAGCCCATGACTTCACTGCCTCTATCTTCTTCGGGTTAACTGAAATTTCGTCACCCGTTACCATATGTCCAAGAAATTCAACTTTTTCAAGAAAGAACTCACACTTTGAAAGCTTCCCGTATAATTTCTCTCTCCTGAGAGTTTCTAAGACTATTCTCAAGTGCTCTTCATGCTCTTCTGGGATTTTTTGAATATACTAGAATGTCGTCAATAAACACCACTACGAACTTGTCAAGGTACTGGTGGAAAACCTTGTTCATCAAGTTCATAAATACTGCTGGTGCATTGGTTAAACCAAACGGCATTACTGTAAATTTAAACTGGCCATATATGGTTCGAAAGGCGGTCTTCGGTATGTCTTCTTTCTTCACTTTAACCTGGTGATAGCCAGACCTCAAGTCTATTTTTGAAAACACCTTCGTTCCGCTCAATTGATCGAAAAGATCATCTATCCTCGGCAGCGGGTATTTTTTTTGATAGTGAGGTTATTCAAAGCTCTATAATCGATACGCATACGTACCGTGCCATCCTTCTTTGGTACAAATAATACCGGTGCTTCCCATGGCAATGAACTGGATCTAATAAAACCTTTGTCTTGCAGCTCCTTAACTTGTTTCTTTAGTTCTACCAACTCGTTGTTGTTAACTCTATAGACATGTTGCGAAATAGGCTCCGCTCCTGGTATCAAGTCTATAAAGAACTCAATATCTCTGTCTGGCTGCAGACCTGGCAACTCCTCTAGAAATACATCCAGGAACTCTGCTATAAATGGATGCGGTAACTCTTCTTCTTCCACCCTGGTTTCGCAAAAAGTGCCTCTGCTTCGCTCCTCTACTCCTCTGGCAATCTCAAACTCTGGCTCTCCTGGTGGTCGAAATACTACTTTTCCTCCGTGATAATCTATAGAAGCATGGTGTTTACTCAGCCAGTCCATTCTGAGTACAATATCGTATTCTGGAAGTGGCATGACGAGTAAACTCACGCTCAACTCTCGGCCTTTCAATGACACTCTCCGGTCCTTGCAACAATTACGGACTAGGATAATGCCTCCTCCTATCGTGATCTTGCAAGTCCAATCTAATGGTTCCGTTTCTAAATGATGCTTAAGGGCATAAGATATAGATACGAAACTATGGGAAGCACCAGAATCAAATAATACAAGTGCTGGAATAGAATCGAGTAAAATTGAACCTGAAATCACGTCTCCAGCTGGCTCGGCCTCCTCGGTGGTCATAGCGTAAGCTCGTCCTTGTGGTGGTCCTCTTTGTTGCTGTCACGCCCCAGTCCCAAATACGTAGGACTAGAAATACGTAAGCATGCCAGCCGTATGGATATGGCAACTCCAATATATGGAAACCATAACCCATACGTATGCTGTAATATGAATATAAACTCACATGTGGTATAAATAATGTCACAAGTCACAGATATACTAATCTCATCCACGCAACAAGTCATAGAAAAGAAATACTAAACTAGAATAAGGTGTCTGAAATATCTAAAATAATAGTCGGGTGGAGACAAATCCACTACCAAAGACTATATCCAAAACTAAAATGAGAGAGGAGTATAAAATCTCCAATATAAAATAATATGAAGACAGAAGTGTATCAGCTAAAAGAATCCATCGCTAGATAATCAACGATGCTCAGAAGGTAAGACCTCCTCGGCAGAAAGGAATGCGTCAGGTCCAGGCCCGTACTCCTGCAAATACTCAAGAGCAGATGTACCTGACAGAGGACCAGGTCCTCAGAGGGACGTAACAAGATACAGAAAATACGAGCCAACTTGAATACAGTAAACATGCATATAGTTTGAAAATAAATAAGTACGCTGTACAAGACAATCTATATGAATGCAAATGAGGACAACTTTTCGACGTATGGGCAAGGATAGTCTACTCGATCTAAGCCTCACAACTCATGCACTCGTCCATGAACATCATCAGCCGACATACCTCGGGGGTAGCAACCCTCAGACTCCATCAATCGACATACCTCGGGGGTAGCGACCATCGGACACGACCCACCATAGTGCGTGCTAGTGACTACGGTGTTACCAGAGTGGTTAAAAGCCCATACACCTAATAATTGTCCTCTATGATACTAAGTGTCAAGTGTGTGTCAACATATCTAATATATAGTAATGACTGAAAAGAAAACTACACATGCAAGAACTATACAGAAATAAAATAAATAAACAGAAATATAAATAGCATGCAAAGTACTGTAACAATTTGGCAAGGTATCTTGCCTGGCAAGAAAGCTGCAAAATGTAGTGTCCCAATGTCAACACAAAGAGTCAGAAGCTACGGCCTCAGGATGAACGTCTCCGGATGCTGAAATAAACATCATCAACATTCCCAGAATAAGCAAAATAGCTAAAAAGCACTTCCCTTTCGTCCAATTTGGACACAGGGGCAAAACAGTAATTTTGGATAAAAGTAGGGTCCACATGTGGCCCACTTTGCACCGAAAAGCGTGCCAAGGGTAACAGTCTCTAAATGGGACAACTATAGGCCAAACAACTCTAAATGTCAATGCGAACCCAACGGTATGTCCAAATATGGATTTCGATGGGCCGAACTCAATTTTGTCCAAAAAATCAACTGTGGGGCCCGCCAATTGGCAATTTGGTCAACCATCTCAGAATTGTGTGAAAATTGGGTCACAAGACCAGCGCGTTACCACGAGTCTAGTGGCGCAAGTTTTGTCACAATCTGACAAGCGTGCACAAAATACGCACGAGTTCTACAAAAGTTATGACACGGGATGTGTCCGCGGATATGGCCTGATTTCGGCTCGCACACGCATCCGAATCAGTCTCCACGAATTTTCACGTGTCCGATTATGCTGCGTACACCATTCGGTACACTTGGCACACGGCGGGACGGTCCCGTTTGGCGGGGCGCGCTCCGTTTTCTAACTTTTGGAAAACTGGAAAAAGTGGGTGCGCGCAGTTTTGTGACAAATATAATTATGTCCACAGCAACTAATAGCATAGGATTATTTTACAGAAAATAAACTAGGTCAGGTATTCTACAGGTATCAAAAAGAATCACCGAATTCGGATCTCTGTGGTGGGAGATACGAACTCGGCAATACGGGTGGTTATTCTGAAATTCTGCGATTCCAGAATTCTGTCTGCTCCGTCCACTTTGGACGCTATTTTTCACCTAGGGGTGCACGTTTTCCGAGGTTGACTATAAAACAAATATTGGAGAGGGTTAAGGGATGATCATACCTATGAAAACGGAACGGCGTTTGGTTGAGCGAGTCGACGGAAAATCACTCCGAAGCGAAGGTGCTTCGAGTGGGATTCTGCAGGATGCGAGGTCGGCGTCGTCGGGATGGTTGGATGGCTTGGTGGGGCTTCTCTGGCTGCGGTGACAGCTCTAGATGAGAAAAGGAGGTCTAAAAATTAGGTTAGGGTTTTTGTGAAATAATATATATATATATATATATATATATATATATATATATAGGATATAATAGGGAGAGAGAAAATAGGAGGCGGCCAATTTGGGGTCGGGGACAAGCCGCGGGTTGGGTTGGAGCAAGGTGCTAATGCTGGAGTCCTAACAAATGTGCTAGGTTGCTAGGGAATAGCAAATGCTAAAGTTGTTTTGCTTGCAGTACTAAGGGGCGGGTCCTATTTGGCGTTTAGCAAATGCTAAAGGGCTGAATGGTTGCTAAAGAATGGGAAAGGCTGCTAACAATTGTTATTAGTAAAGTTAGTAGTAAAGAATGGGAAAGGCTGCTAACAATTTGCTAGGAATAGTAGTAAAGTTAGTAGTAATATATTACTTATTAATTATTATTATACTTAGTTAATGCTTATTTAATAATTCTTTTACTTTCTTTTCTTTTCTAAATATATATATACATATATATATTTGTGTATACATATATATTATATATATACTCATAAAAAAATTCATGGATTAGAATAATGCACACCATTAGGCTAGCAACTGCTTAAGGGGTCTCCTACATAGAATAAATTCTGAAAAATTCCTGATGGTCCCATAAGTCATCTAAGTGCCCGAACACCTAACATAAAAATTATTAAAAATCTATTTCTCCTATTTAGACCTAATTACTACAATTTAATTAATAATTAATAAATAAAAGGTATATACGATTTTCTAGGAAGGGGGTTTTACATTCTACCCAACTTACAAAAATTTCGTCCTCGAAATTGACACTAACCCATATTCATAATGATCACTATAGCTATTACACTACATTGGTATCTACTAGGACTCCTAAAACTCATGGTCTGCCATTCTAACACTTCCTCATCTATTGTCCATACACTATTCTATCATCCTCTAACTCGTCTACACTATCCAACTTACAAAATTTCTACTAGTAGTCACATTCTTTGAAGCTATTGTCTAGATTGTGAGGCAATTATATTTATTGGGTCGAGAATCTTGGGATACCTGTCTGGAATCTCATAACTATGACTTTTCCCATAACCGTCTAGTATCATAGTCTAATACTGCCATGCCACCTGGCCAGTATGGCTGCAAGTAATTCGACTACTCTACCATAATCGTCTGGCGGTAACTGTCGCTACCTTGCCCGCAAATTGTCATAGTCATCAGTTCGTAACAAGTGCCTTCAACTCTTTCCTAGGTATAGTCTAAGTTTTTAGGGAGACACTTAAGGTCTTGACTAACTATTAGGGGTATGATCTAGCTCAAATGATCTAATAATTTCTACTAGGCTACATGGTGCTACTTAAGGGTTAAACTAATAAAGAGTACATATATTACTGTAGTGCATATATATATATTAAGAACTCATCCTTAGTTATCAAGCATTACTAACACATTTATGTTTAACTAACAAAATAGGGGTGAGGTTGATAGCAAACAATTCATAATGGCATGAAAGATATGACTATGATAGGAAGAGTTACGCACGAGGTAAGGAATGAATATAAAAGGAGGAGATGAGTCACCCAAGAGGGCGAGATAAGGATAGGGAAAGAATACTACTACTGCTACTCACGTCATCCATTGGCATCGCGTGTATACCACCAGGGTAGAATAGAAATATATCCTTTTAACTGCTAGACTACCATATATATAATTCTATATCTATTTGTGCATCTAAGATCTTGTGTCACAATGGGGTTATGAGTATGCAAAGACAATTATAACTAAAGGTCGTACCTGTATCTACGGCTTCCTGTGTCTGCTCTCCCATACTTGTCATAATGAGTGCTTGGCCTTGTCCTTGGTTGTTCAACTGGGGTCTAGTCCCCTCCATTTGTGCAGACTGTAGAAGCAGTGGTGGGTCCTTTTGGTCTTCTATACTTGAGGGTGTATGCGGTGTTCCTGATTCTAATGCCATAGGTCTCTGGTTTTGTTTAGGACATTCTCGGATTTGATGGTGACTTGATCCACATATCATACACAACCCCAATCGACGATGACAGTCTCTTAGAATATGACCTGTCCTTCCACAATAGTGACAAGTACGGAGCTCCTTGGTTGGATATGGTGCAACACTATCTGATTGCTGGTGTGTCAAAGGGTATCGAATGGGTCCTCCTTGCTGTATCCTTACTGGTCCTTGGTGACTTCTCTGTTGAATTTTGTTTCCCTTGCTGATGGCCTCCTGGATCCTGGCCTCTGTCAATAGCTCGGCATAAGAGATCCGGGACTGGGAGCTAGTGTAGTGCTGGAGCTCCTGAGTCAGCCCACAGTGAAACCTCTTAGCCTTCTCCAAGTCATTAGGTATTAGGACTGTGCTATACGTACTGAGACGGCTAAATTCTACGTCATACTCATCCACCGTCTTGTCCCCTTGCTCTAGATGGAGGAACTGATCGTACAATGTGTCCCTTACAGTATCCGGGAAGTACTTCCTCTCAAAGCATTCCAAGAATTGTTCCCAAGTCTGACGCGTACCCAACTGACGCTCCATTGATTCCCACCAGTGATGCGCGTTGCCTTCTAACTGAGTCATCACGCCTATCATCCATAGGTCAGAAGGTAATTGTGATGCCTCTAACAACTTTTTGGTATTGGCAATCCAGTTTGTGGTCTCCTCTGGACTTTCATTGCCATTATATGGCTTAGGGCCCATCTGCATAAAGTCCTTGACTGAACTGACCCGAGCTTGTGGTACTGAAGCTAGTGCTTGGGTTGGTACAGGGGCTAGTGCAGCCATTCTCTCAAGTGCTGCCAGAAATTCTAGCCTCTGCTCTGCTGTTTGCTGCCTCTGCTCGGCTGCCTGCTGCCTTTGTTCCTGTATTATCATCTGGAAGAATTAGAACAGCCGTGTCTGGCCATCCTGCGGTGCTAGTAGAGCTGGAAATGTCCCATTAGGTATCGTGGAGGGGGTTGATGGAATTGGATTACTAGTCGGTCCATCCGGTCCGGAAAGAAGAGGTGGTGTTGAGGTCACTCATAGTGGTTGGTCGTCGTTCCCTAGAGACGTGTTGTCCTCGGTGGCGGCATGCCCGTCATTCAAATTTATCTCTCTGCAAGAGATGGACGAAGGATTAAGAAGAGTACATGAATCAAGCAGGATGCAAGAACTTAAGTAGGGCATGTTGGAAGGAAGGTAAGTTATAGTCAAGTGTGGATGAGATCTAAAATTCTAATCCTAGGTGCAGGCCCGCTCGGTACAGTTACGTAACCGAAACGGCTAACTCGACCTGCATGGGCCACCACAAAAATATGTCACGCCCCAGTCCCAAATACGTAGGACTAGGAACACGTAAGCATGCCAGCCGTATGGATATGGCAACTCCAATATATGGAAACCATAACCCATACGTACGCTGTAATATGAATATAAACTCACATATGGTATAAATAATGTCACAAGTCACAGATATACTAATCTCATCCACGCAACAAGTCATAGAAAAGAAATACTAAACTAGAATAAGGAGTCTGAAATATCTAAAATAATAGTCGGGTGAAGACAAATCCACTACCAAAGACTATATCCAAAACTAAAATGAGAGAGGAGTATAAAATCTCCAATATAAAATAATATGAAGACAGAAGTGTATCAGCTAAAAGAATCCATCGCTAGATAATCAACGATGCTCAGAAGGTAAGACCTCCTCGGCAGAAAGGAATGCGTCAGGTCCAGGCCCGTACTCCTGCAAATACTCAAGAGCAGATGTACCTGGCAGAGGACCAGGTCCTCAGAGGGACGTAACAAGATACAGAAAATACGAGCCAACTTGAATATAGTAAACATGCATATAATTTGAAAATAAATAAGTACGCTGAACAAGACAATCTATATGAATGCAAATGAGGACAAATTTTCGACGTATGGGCAAGGGTAGTTTACTCGATCTAAGCCTCACAACTCATGCACTCGTCCATGAACATCATCAGTCGACATACCTCGGTGGTAGCGACCCTCGGACTCCATCAATCGACATACCTCGGCGGTAGCGACCATCGGACATGACCCACCATAGTGCGTGCTAGTGACTACGGTGTTACCAGAGTGGTTAAAAGCCCATACGCCTAATAATTGTCCTCTATGATACTAAGTATCAAGTGTGTGTCAACATATATAATATATAGTAATGACTGAAAAGAAAACTACACATGCAAGAACTATACAGAAATAAAATAAATAAATAGAAATATAAATAGCATGCAAAGTACTGTAACAATTTGGCAAGGTATCTTGCCTGGCAAGAAAGCTGCAAAATGTAGTGTCCCAATGTCAACACCAAGAGTCAGAAGCTACGGCCTCAGGATGAACGTCTCCAGATGCTGAAATAAATATCACCAACGTTCCCAGAATAAGCAAAATAGCTAAAAAGCACTTCCCTTTCGTCCAATTTGGACACAGGGGCAAAACAGTAATTTCGGGTAAAAGTGGAGTCCACATGTGGCCCACTTTGCACCGAAAAGCGTGCCAAGGGTAACAGTCTCTAAATGGAACAACTATAGGTCAAACAACTCTAAATGTCAATGCGAACCCAACGGTATGTCCAAATGTGGATTCCGATGGGCCGAACTCAATTTTGTCCAAAAAGTCAACTGTGGGGCCCGCAAATTGGCGATTTGGTCAACCGTCTCAGAATTGCGTGAAAATTGGGTCACAGGACCAGCGCGTTACCACGAGTCCAGTGGTGCAAGTTTTGTCACAATCTGACAAGCGTGCACAAAATACGCCCGAGTTCCACAAAAGTTATGACACGGGATGTGTCCGGGGATACGGCCTGATTCTGGCACGCACATGCGTCCGAATCAGTCTCCACGAATTTTTACGTATCCGATTATGCTGCATGCACCATTCGGTACACTTGGCACACGGCGATACGGTCCCGTTTGGCGGAGCGCGCTCCGTTTTCCAACTTTTGGAAAACTGGAAAAAGTGGGTGCGCGCAGTTTTGTGACGAATATAATTATGTCCACAGCAACTAATAGCATAGGATTATTTTACAGAAAATAAACTAGGTCAGGTATTCTACAGGTATCAAAAAGAATTACCGAATTCGGATCTCTGTGGTGGGAGCTACGAACTCGGCAATACGGGTGGTCATTCTGAAATTCTGCGATTCCAGAATTCTGTCTGCTCCGCCCACTTTGGACGCTATTTTTCACCTAGGGGTGCACATTTTCCGAGGTTGGCTATAAAAAAAATATTAGAGAGGGTTAAGGGATGATCATACCTATGAAAACGGAACAGCGTTTGGTTGAGCGAGTCGACGAGAAATTACTCCGAAGCGAAGGTGCTTCGAGTGGGATTCTGCTGGATACGAGGTCGGCGTCGTCGGGATGGTTGGATGGCTTGGTGGGGCTTCTCTGGCTGCGGTGACGGCTCTAGATAGGAAGAGGAGGTCTGGAAATTAGGTTAGTATTTTTGTGAAATAATATATATATATATATATAGGATATAATAGGGAGAGAGAAAATAGGAGGCGGCCAATTTGGGGTCGGGGACAAGCCGCGGGTTCGGTTGGAGCAAGGTGCTAATGCTGGAGTCCTAACAAATGTGCTAGGTTGCTAGGGAATAGCAAATGCTAAAGTTGTTTTGCTTGCAGTACTAAGGGGCGGGTCCTATTTGGCGTTTAGCAAATGCTAAAGGGCTGAATGGTTGCTAAAGAATGGGAAAGGCTGCTAACAATTGTTATTAGTAAAGTTAGTAGTAAAGAATGGGAAAGGCTGCTAACAATTTGCTAGGAATAGTAGTAAAGTTAGTAGTAATATATTACTTATTAATTATTATTATACTTAGTTAATGCTTATTTAATAATTCTTTTACTTTCTTTTCTTTTCTAAATATATATATACATATATATTTGTGTATACATATATATATTATATATATACTCATAAGAAAATTCATGGATTAGAATAATGCACACCATTAGGCTAGCAACTGCTTAAGGGATCTCCTACATGGAATAAATTCCGAAAAATTTTTGATGGTCCCATAAGTCATCTAAGTGCCCGAACACCTAACATAAAAATTATTAAAAATCTATTTCTCTGTCATGACCCGCACCCGGAAATTCGGGCACGAGTGCGTGGGTACGTCCAGCCTACGCCGCAGAGTCGGCGGTAGTACGCTGTCTAGGTCATATCCACATTTAACTAGTCTAGCTCATTCACAAATAACATAGGCAAGATAATAATGAGAAACTGATACTTAAGGTTGCAATTGAAATAAATGCGACAACAGATTCAAATGTTTTAGTACAGAAATTCAGAACGAAATCGGGGACAAACCCGATTACTAAGATAAAGAGCAAAAACTAAGATAACTACTGCTAACTACTCAGCAGGAGTAGCTTCCTGTACGGGAACTGGCTCTGCAACTGTATCACCTGCTGCCTCATAGGGGCCATAATAGGTGGGGACAAGGTTCTCATCATCGCCTAAACAACAGATCCAGTCAGGAAAGGAGCAAAGTACACAGTGCACAACAAGATTAAACTAAATATTTATGATAATTAAATATTGAATATCATGTTAAGAACTGCATAACAGAACATTATTATCTCAGAGTTAAAAACTGTAAGCAGGAATATGAGAAACAGAAATAATTGAGACGGAAAATGAAACTACAACAGTCAGCAAGATATATAACAAGATCTAGAACTATCTGTGTGAACTTGTGTTTGTTTTAGAATACATAGTTGGCATGTAGGGGTTTATAAGGCTAATTCGGCCGTCATTAATGGCTATTAAACAGGAATAATCGAGATTCGGCTGAGGGTACAGTCGCGTACCAACAGCTATTAAATACGACAGGGGAAATGGGTAAACTACATGCCTTCTAGTATTCTCCCACCCGACATAAAAAATAAGACAGGAACTACAGTATCCCAGACATGAAATCCAGTATTCTAGCACTACGTGTAATCATCAATAGTACTAGCAAAGCAGGGAATTGATTATCACAATATAAAGATTAACTTGAAGTGCAGGTACTTGCCTGTTGTTTGGATCTGATTAAATTGGTTCTTGGGGAAAATTTCCAGGGATGAGTCCAAAAGCTGAAATAGACATTACCAACACTCTCAGAAGATGTCAAATAGCTAGAAACGTCTGTCCTTGGGTCCAATTTGGAGACAAGGGCAAAAACGGCAGTTTCGGGTCAAAATGGGGTCCGCCGGTGGGCCCGCTTTGCACCGAAAAATGCGTCAGGGTCAAGGGTCTCCAAATTCACCAAACTTAGTGTCAACAGGTCAGGAACGCTGATACGAACCCAACAGAACTTTCAGATTTGAATTCCGATGAGCCGAACACAAAATCGCCCGTCGAGCGGGGCCTGTGGGGCCCACGACACGCGATTTCGTCAACGTTCTCAGAATCGAACCAAACTTGACCCACAGGACCAGCGTATTGCTACGAGTCCGATGGCGCAAGTTTTGTCTCGATCCGACGTGTGTACACAAAGTTGGGTCGAATTGTAGAAAGGTCGGATACGGGGTGATGTCCGCGGATTACGCGTTGATTCCGGTGTGCACGCACACCCGAATCAGCTTATGCAAAATCTTGCACGTCCGTATCGACGAGGTGCACGTATCTGTGAAGACCGCGCACGACCAAGTCGTCCCGTTTGGCGGGACGTACTCAGTTCGGGAGTGAAACAGGGTCTGGTTTTTCCTATTTTTGGATCGCGGTGTGCGATCACCACAGGACGCGATGCCCCGAACAGATTGTCCGGACACCGAGAGGGTCATACAGGCTTCACAACGCAATTTGCGGAAATGGAAACGGAGCTACGAGGCGAAAGTTACACGCACCTGAAGGGGACCCGAAAATCAGGGTCGAGTCGTATCCGACTTGTGTCGGACACGCGAATCCCAAAATTAGGGTTAGGGTTCAGGGCTCCTGCCGGAGCTTGGCGGCGCTGCGGTGGGGGAGGTCGGCCGGAGGGGGCTCGGGCACTGCCGGCGAGGATGGGCGGAGGCGGCGCGGGGGCCGGAGGTGGCCGGAGCAGCGGGCGGAGGGGCTGCGGCTGCTGAAGAGGAGGAAAGAGGAGAGGGAGGCGGCGCTGCTGGCCGGAGGAGGCGGGGGCGAGGGCGGCGAGGCGGTGCGGGGGTGGCGCCGGAGGCTGGCAGCGGCGCGGCGTCGTGCGGCGGAGGAAGGGCAGGGGCAGCGGTGGCAGCGGTGGTCGGGTTCAGCCGAGAGGGGGTTTTAAAGGGGACTGAGGCGGGGGTTGGCCGAGGACGTGGCCGGGGAACGCGGTGGGGCGTCGGGTCGTGGGGGCGTGCCGGCGGAGGCGGCGGACGATCCGGGCGGCGGAGCGGGAGACGCGGGCTGGCCCGATCGTGGGGGAGGGGGAGGTCGCCCGGGTCGGGTCAGGGCACGGGTCGGGTGCGGGTCTGGGGGCCCGACCCGACCGGCTAGGGGCTGGGCTCGGTTGGGCTGGGCCGGGTCGGCCCAACGGGCCGCGGGAAATAAAAATAAAAATAAAAATAATATTAATAATATTAATAAATAATTATCAGTAAATTAATTAATTAATTAAATAAATAATAAAATACTTTTTAGGCATTTAAAAATAGGTCCGGGGTCCAATAAATTCCAGAAAAATTATCCTAAGTCCAGTTTTTCATTTTACACCCAAAAATATTATTTTTATAATATTTTAATGTTATCAAATAAAAATCATTTAATAATTAGGAACCCTGATTTTAATTACAGAAAATTCCAGAAAATTGCGAAAATCCCAATTTTAATATTTTTTGAAAATCAGGGGCTTACAATCTACCCAACTTATAAAAATTTCGTCCTCGAAATTTAAATTATGGCAGGGTTCTCTCTGTCCAGACTCACTTGATTACAGTCTAACGGGTTTCTCTCAGGTGAACATTGCGGTCGCTACCCAATTTAGAATTTTACCCATATCCTCTAAGGCTGTACAACTAGTGAGGCTAGGTCTCAACTTAATAAATCATGGTATTGAATCTTCAAGTCTACAACACAAAACACAGCACCTAGGGTCTTGTCTTAGTCATAAAGGGTTATCATCAATTCGTCCGGTCTGAGGGGTATGTCTAGCACTACAAATCAACTCATACCAACCACAGGTTTTTGTCTTTCCAAAATAAGGGAAGACGAGGATCAATAATAAAGAGTTTTAAGGGCGAGGTGGTAGAACAGAGGTATAGGGATCAAGGCGTTTAAGGAATTCTAATGGGAATTGTCAGGCGGTTATGGATCGAGATTCTATTCTGGTAATGCTGATACGATACGCTCGGACGTATTTAGGGGGGCAAGTATACTAGTCAACTATATATCTCAATCCACGTAAAGTAGTCGTGCGAAGTGCGAATCAAAATGCACTAAGGTTGATCAGACCGTAGTACACTGATTCTGAGTAGACACTTGTATTAGTGGGGTTGATCAGGCCTCAATAATACAGGTGTCACGAACAAGCCCGATAAAGAGTAAGCTTGCAAAACTAGGCTACAAAATAGCAGCATCAGTCGAGTTCAGCAAAATTAAGTGCGCTAGATGATGATAAAAGAGGCACAAATTTATTGAAGTCCACAGAATAACACAAAATAAGCACAATAGCAAAAGCCTAAAGAATCTATACAGTTATCAATTTAAAAAAAAAAAAACATACTAAGTTAATTAGCAAGTTCAAGAATTACTAGGTTGGGGCTGAGGTCACGAACCAATAGGCACGAAAATAATACTAGGAAAAGGTATCTACGAATCACTTACGCGCATTGGCTGCTTCCAGAGTTTGCGCGTTCTCTACGGTCATCACGTAAGCTTGTCCGCGTCCTGGAGCGGTGGGGCAGTCCCTCACTTGATGTTCTGTTGATCCACAATATAGACAGGCACCCAGTCTCTTCCTACAAACTTGCCAGGTGTGACCTTGTTTTTGGCAAAAGTTACAAGCAGCCGCTTGTTGGTTCTGTCCTTGAGCCTGGTGTTGGGGTGCTGGAGCTCGAGGGAGAGGACTCTGAGTTTGCTGCGGGGCCCTCTACTATTGTTGTTGTTGAAAAGGGCATTTGTTGGGTCCTGCATTTCCGGTATCTCTCTCTCACTTTAGCTTATGCCCCATGTCTCTCTCAACGCCTTGTGCCACGCTCAAGATTTCCTCATAGGTGCGAGCTCGGCTGGTGGTGACAGCAAAGCAAATATCCGGAGACAGCCCCTTCTTGAATCTACAGGCTCTGTCCTCCGGGGTACGAACCATGTACTCCGCAAAGTGGCTTAACCTGCTAAATTTAGCAGTATACTCATCAACAGTCAGGTTACCTTGTTCCAGTCTCTCGAATTGGCTTTCGAGAGCTTCCCGAGCCACTTCGGGGTAGAATTTCTCCTTGAATAGCCTCTTGAAGTCCTCCCAGGTGAGGTCAGAAGCAGATAGTTGGGGTTCATCTCTGAACCAGGTTCGAGCTATGTCGAACAGTTGCCGGCTTGCGGACTCCACTTTGAGATCATCAGGAACCCGAGAAGTCTTCAGGAGTCTCTCGACATTCTCTATCCACTCATCGGCATAGAGAATGCCTTCAGTTCCGTAGAATTCCAGGGGTCTTAGGTTCTTGAAATCTTTGGCACTTCCTGGCCTCTTTTGTGGTGACTCCCGAGTCCGAAGAGCTTCTGAAAGGCTGGTCCGTAGCAGGGCAGTTTGTTCCTTCTGGGATTCCACTAGTCCCTGGAACACTCCAAGTAGCTGTGCCCCATCCAGAGTAACTGCTGGAATAGATGGAGGCGGCGGGAGTGCAAGAGTCTCGGGCACATTCTGCTCAGCTGGTTCTGATGTGCCTCCTACTGCGTTCCTCGTCTGAACCATTCTGAAAGATTAAGGGGGGGGGGTAGGAAGATTAGAATAGGTTACCTGGAAATCAAGGGCGATAGAAAAATTGACTAGGACCGATATCAAGATTGGAAGTAATGATCCTATTCTGTGAATGAGCTTTTATCCTAAAATCCTCAATCTTGTTGCAGGCCTGTTCGGTCCCTAAGTTGAAACCGAATAATTTAGTCATTTAGACCTGCATGGGCCACCATAAAAATGTGTTACGACCCGCACCCGAAAATTCGGGCACGAGTGCGTGGGTACGTCCAGCCTACGCCGCAGAGTCGGCGGTAGTACGCTGTCTAGGTCATATCCACATTTAACTAGTCTAGCTCATTCATAAATAACATAGGCAAGATAATAATGAGAAACTGATACTTAAGGTTGCAATTGAAATAAATGCGACAACAGATTCAAATATTTTAGTACAGAAATTCAGAACGAAATCGGGGACAAACCCGATTACTAAGATAAAGAGCAAAAACTAAGATAACTACTGCTAACTACTCAGCAGGAGTAGCTTCCTGTGCGGGAACTGGCTCTGCAACTGTATCACCTGCTGCCTCATAGGGGCCATAATAGGTGGGGGCAAGGTTCTCATCATCGCCTAAACAACAGATCCAGTCAGGAAAGGAGCAAAGTACACAGTGCACAACAAGATTAAACTAAATATTTATGATAATTAAATATTGAATATCATGTTAAGAACTGCATAACAGAACATCATTATCTCAGAGTTAAAAACTGTAAGCAGGAATATGAGAAACAAAAATAATTGAGACGGGAAATGAAACTACAACAGTCAGCAAGATATATAACAAGATCTAGAACTATCTGTGTGAACTTGTGTTTGTTTTAGAATACATAGTTGGCATGTAGGGGGTTATAAGGCTAATCCGGCCGTCATAAACGACTATTAAACAGGAATAATCGAGATCCGGCTGAGGGTACAGTCGCGTACCAACATCTATTAAACACGACAGGGGAAATGGGTAAACTACATGCCTTCTAGTATTCTCCCACCCGACATGGAAAACAAGACAGAAACTACAGTATCCCAGACATGAAATCCAGTATTCTAGCACTACGTGTAATCATCAATGGTACTAGCAAAGCAGGGAATTAATTATCACAATATAAAGATTAACTTGAAGTGCAGGTACTTGCCTGTTGTTTGGATCTGATTAAATTGGTTCTTGGGGAAAATTTCCAGGGATGAGTCCAAAAGCTAAAATAGACATTACCAACACTCTCAAAAGATGTCAAATAGCTAGAAACGTCTGTCCTTGGGTCCAATTTGGAGACAAGGGCAAAAACGGCAGTTTTGGGTCAAAACGGGGTCCGCCGGTGGGCCCGCTTTGCACCGAAAAATGCATCAGGGTCAAAGGTCTCCAAATTTACCAAACTTAGTGTCAACAGATCAGGAACGCTGATACGAACCCAACGGAACTTTCAGATTTGAATTCCGATGAGCCGAACACAAAATCGCCCGTCGAGCGGGGCCTGTGGGGCCCACGACACGCGATTTCGTCAACGTTCTCAGAATCGAACCAAACTTGACCCACAGGACCAGCGTATTGCTACGAGTCCGATGGCGCAAGTTTCGTCTCGATCTGACATGTGTACACAAAGTTGGGTCGAATTGCAGAAAGGTAGGATACGGGGTGATGTCCGCGGATTACGCGTTGATTCCGGTGTGCACGCACACCCGAATCAGCTTATGCAAAATCCTGCACGTCCGTATCGACGAGGCGCACGTATCTGTGAAGACCGCGCGCGACCAAGTCATCCCGTTTGGCGGAGCGTACTCAGTTCGGGGGTGAAACAGGGTCTGGTTTTTCCTGTTTTTGAATCGCGGTGTGCGATCACCACAGGACGCGATGCCCCGAACAGATTATCCGGACACCGAGAGGGTCATACAGGCTTCACAACTCAATTTGCGGAAATGGAAACGGAGCTACGAGGCGAAAGTTACACGCACCTGAAGGGGACCCAAAAATCAGGGTCGAGTCGTGTCCGACTCGTGTCGGACACGCGAATCCCAAAATTAGGGTTAGGGTTAGGGTTCAGGGCTCCTGCCGGAGCTCGGCGGCGCTGCGGTGGGGGAGGTCGGCCGGAGGGGGCTCGGGCGCTGCCGGCGAGGATGGGCGGAGGCGCCGCGGGGGCCGGAGTTGGCCGGAGCAGCGGGCCGAGGGGCTGCGGCTGCTGAAGAGGAGGAAGGAGGAGAGGGAGGCGGCGCTGCTGGCCGGAGGAGGCGGGGGCGAGGGCGGCGAGGCGGTGCGGGGGTGGCGTCGGAGGCTGGCAGCGGCGCGGCGTCTTGCGGCGGAGGAAGGGCAGGGGCAGCGGTGGCAGCGGTGGTCGGGTTCAGCCGAGAGGGGGTTTTAAAGGGGGCTGAGGCGGGGGTTGGCCGAGGACGTGGCCGGGGAACGCGGTGGGACGTCGGGTCGTGGGGGCGTGCCGGTGGAGGCGGCGGACGATCCGGGCGGCGGAGCGGGAGACGCGGGCTGGCCCGATCGTGAGGGAGGGGGAGGTCGCCCGGGTCGGGTCAGGGCACGGGTCGGGTGCGGGTCTGGGGCCCGACCCGACCCGCTAGGGGCTGGGCTCGGTTGGGCTGGGCCGGGTCGGCCCAACGGGCCACGGGAAATAAAAATAAAAATAAAAATAATATTAATAATATTAATAAATAATTATCAGCAAATTAATTAATTAATTAAAGAAATAATAAAATATTTTTAGGCATTTAAAAATAGGTCCGGGGTCCAATAAATTCCAGAAAAATTATTCTAAGTCCAGTTTTTCATTTTACACCCAAAAATATTATTTTCATAATATTTTAATGTTATCAAATAAAAATCATTTAATAATTAGGAATCCTGATTTTGATTACAGAAAATTCCCAGAAAATTCCAAAAAATTGCAAAAATCCCAATTTTAATATTTTTTGAAAATCAGGGGCTTACATTCTCCTATTTAGACCTAATTACTACAATTTAATTAATAATTAATAAATAAAAGGTATATACGATTTTTTAGGAAGGGGGTTTTACAGTTGCTGCTGCTGCTGAGCAAACCTCTCCTGCTGCGATGGAAGTGGAGGTCCTCTCTGCTGGCCTCCTAGTACAATAGGTGCTCTGGTTGGTCCTCTCTGAGTGGCTCCTCCTCCTTGGCGAGTCTGAATAGTTGGGTAGTACCTCAGCTGATGTGCTGCTGATCCACACGATAAGCAAGTATCACGACCCGCACCCGGTATAGGGGCACGAGAGCGTGGGTACGTCCAGCCTACGCCGCATCATCGGTGATAAAATGCTGTCTAGGTCACAGTAACACTATATAGCTAAACACCTGTCAATGATATCCATCTCTATAAGGAGGTCAATATACATCTCACAATAATCTCACAATGTATCTCAATCACAACAACTATAAGGCACGATAAAAGATAAAAGGAAATGACATAGTTAAACACCATGTCTCATCATAAAGATAAATCACAGTCTAGTTGTAGCGCCCTGCTCCGCATCGACGCTACGTACAAAGTGGGATCGCCTTGCTTGCTCGAACGGAAGTCTTCTCGGAGAGTTCCCGACCGATTAATCAATGTGAGTGGGCAGAACTGCATTCTCTGATTCTCGCATGTCTTAATAATGAATCTGAGTTTTTGAATGCTTGTTGCTTAGTAAGATTGTTTCATAAGAAGAAAGATAGAACCGACTCAGTATGCTAATAAGAGAACTCACATAGCTTGTCATTAAAATGAATCTGCTTGCTTGCCTAATAAGAGAACTAGAAATGCTTGTCTGAATGACATAGAACCATTACTATGCTAAGAAGATAGAACTGCATGTTTACTTGATGTGATAATAGACCCGTGCCATGCTAATAACAAGAGTAAAAAGGATTGCTTGCACTTATATCGTATGCTAGACTGGAATACTAGATTGCTTGTCCACAAGAGATAGAATTTGTATGCTAGAGTTATAAGAACTGTTCTTGCTTGTTACTTGTTTAAGAGTTAGCTTGCTTGAATATGTTTTATTGTTGGCTTATGAAGAGATGGAACTTGGTGAATAGCGTGAACTTGTGAATCTAGACTAATAGTCCACCCTGAGGCGAGAACGTCCTTACTTACGGGAGGGTGTGGCTATTAGGCTATGTGTAAAGAGAAAAGAAGAGATAGACTTGTGTGCTTGGTTCATCAGTTGCATGATAGCATATTTTTCTGATAGGGCTTGCATTCATGCATTTGGTCAGGACAACTTGTGCACAAGGTTATCTCTCGGACGTTTCCTGGGGCACTGGGATCGTTCGGCCTAGGAGAGATCTAATACCCTGAGGCGAGAACGTCCTTACTTACGGGAGGGTATACTTGTCTATTAGTGAGATGGGCTTGTACGTCCCAACTGCTAATCCCGTGGAGGGGACCATCATGTAGTTAGGGCGCATGCTAGGCTAGCCTTCTTGCATACCTAACTGTTTGATGCAGGGACGAACAGGGGAAACTAGAGAACTGTATACATTATATTATGCAAATTGTGGCTAACTTGTGTGTCTGCTGCAGGGATAACCGCTCGACCGTGGGTAAGAAATATTATGAGTTTATCTATAGCCTGCTTGTCATTCAGTATGCATCGTGATTTATCTGATAGAGCTTCATTATATAGATGTGTTGCCTCAATCGCTTGATAGAAAAGAAATGGACTATTTGAGATGCTTGCCTCGATTCGATATGTTCAATCTGCTAGATTAACTTTGCCCCTAACGATATAGATTGTGATGCACAATACATGCTGCGCACTGCACGATAGAGCACTGTCCCGAATCGTATGCTTATAGTTTGAATATGCAAAACTGGTTTCTAACTTGTGTTTTCAAAGATGTAATCTGACTATAGTTCTGAACTGCATGAAAAGAACTTAGGTAAAACTAGCAAGATCACTAGCAATGCAATGTTTTGCCACAAGATTTCTTAGTGTGGGTTTCAGGGGGTGTAGCTTCTGTTCAGTTGTTTTATCTCACCAGTACTTGCATAAAGTGCTGACCCACCAACAGTTTGCTTGTTCTCAGGTGCTCGTTCGTTCGGGAAGCGATAGCCGTGCCTCATCCCAAGGAACCGGAAATCTGGAGTCGATGCCTCGAGCTGCATCGAGTTTGTGCCTGCTTTGAGCTGCTTTCAAATAGAAGGACATAATGTATGGAACGGTATCATTGTAATCGAGAGAAGAGTGCTTGAGCGAATTGTAACATCGGCTATGTGCCGCTTGTAACATTTGTGAATATCAATAAAAGAGGCCATTTTCATGTACCATTGTGTTCTTCACTTTTCTGCAATGTTATGTGCCGCTGCTTCAGATATTGAATAGCTTACTTGCCCTTGTTTCAAAGCTTTGGCCTTGTGCAAGCGCACTTTAGGCTTGCACGGCATCACGCCCGTGCGAGGACGATCGGTTCCGTAGGGACCCAAGCGAGGACGAACGGCCCTGCGGGACCGGAGCGTGACATAATGGTATCAGAGCGACTCGATTCTTTGCCCATTCCGTTGCCTCCGACTCTGAGTTGTGATTGTGTTGCAATAAACGTTCCATACAATAAGTCCATAGATATTCTCAAAGATGCGCGCGAAAAAGTTTTCTGGATTTGTTTTCATTGCTTGAGAAGTGATTTGTGATTTCTGGATTTGTTGAGTTTTGATTAAGGAAGGTGAGGGATGAGGACTATCGCTGCTCTGTGTTATCGTGAGTTTCTCCTTGAGTTTCGAGGACGAAACTCTTTGTTGGTGGGTAAGTATGTAGCGCCCTGCTCCGCATCGACGCTACGTACAAAGTGGGATCGCCTTGCTTGCTCGAACGGAAGTCTTCTCGGAGAGTTCCCGACCGATTAATCAATGTGAGTGGGCAGAACTGCATTCTCTGATTCTCGCATATCTTAATAATGAATCTAAGTTTTTGAATGCTTGTTGCTTAGTAAGATTGTTTCATAAGAAGAAAGATAGAACCGACTCAGTATGCTAATAAGAGAACTCACATAGCTTGTCATTAAAATAAATCTGCTTGCTTGCCTAATAAGAGAACTAGAAATGCTTGTCTGAATGAGATAGAACCATTACTATGCTAAGAAGATAGAACTGCATGTTTACTTGATGTGATAATAGACCCGTGCCATGCTAATAACAAGAGTAAAAAGGATTGCTTGCACTTATATCGTATGCTAGACTGGAATACTAGATTGCTTGTCCACAAGAGATAGAATTTGTATGCTAGAGTTATAAGAACTGTTCTTGCTTGTTACTTGTTTAAGAGTTAGCTTGCTTGAATATGTTTTATTGTTGGCTTATGAAGAGATGGAACTTGGTGAATAGCGTGAACTTGTGAATCTAGACTAATAGTCCACCCTGAGGCGAGAACGTCCTTACTTACGGGAGGGTGTGGCTATTAGGCTATGTGTAAAGAGAAAAGAAGAGATAGACTTGTGTGCTTGGTTCATCAGTTGCATGATAGCATATTTTTCTGATAGGGCTTGCATTCATGCATTTGGTCAGGACAACTTGTGCACAAGGTTATCTCTCGGACGTTTCCTGGGGCACTGGGATCGTTCGGCCTAGGAGAGATCTAATACCCTGAGGCGAGAACGTCCTTACTTACGGGAGGGTATACTTGTCTATTAGTGAGATGGGCTTGTACGTCCCAACTGCTAATCCCGTGGAGGGGACCATCATGTAGTTAGGGCGCATGCTAGGCTAGCCTTCTTGCATACCTAACTGTTTGATGCAGGGACGAACAGGGGAAACTAGAGAACTGTATACATTATATTATGCAAATTGTGGCTAACTTGTGTGTCTGCTGCAGGGATAACCGCTCGACCGTGGGTAAGAAATATTATGAGTTTATCTATAGCCTGCTTGTCATTCAGTATGCATCGTGATTTATCTGATAGAGCTTCATTATATAGATGTGTTGCCTCAATCGCTTGATAGAAAAGAAATGGACTATTTGAGATGCTTGCCTCGATTCGATATGTTCAATCTGCTAGATTAACTTTGCCCCTAACGATATAGATTGTGATGCACAATACATGCTGCGCACTGCACGATAGAGCACTGTCCCGAATCGTATGCTTATAGTTTGAATATGCAAAACTGGTTTCTAACTTGTGTTTTCAAAGATGTAATCTGACTATAGTTCTGAACTGCATGAAAAGAACTTAGGTAAAACTAGCAAGATCACTAGCAATGCAATGTTTTGCCACAAGATTTCTTAGTGTGGGTTTCAGGGGGTGTAGCTTCTGTTCAGTTGTTTTATCTCACCAGTACTTGCATAAAGTGCTGACCCACCAACAGTTTGCTTGTTCTCAGGTGCTCGTTCGTTCGGGAAGCGATAGCCGTGCCTCATCCCAAGGAACCGGAAATCTGGAGTCGATGCCTCGAGCTGCATCGAGTTTGTGCCTGCTTTGAGCTGCTTTCAAATAGAGGGACATAATGTATGGAACGGTATCATTGTAATCGAGAGAAGAGTGCTTGAGCGAATTGTAACATCGGCTATGTGCCGCTTGTAACATTTGTGAATATCAATAAAAGAGCCCATTTTCATGTACCATTGTGTTCTTCACTTTTCTGCAATGTTATGTGCCGCTGCTTCAGATATTGAATAGCTTACTTGCCCTTGTTTCAAAGCTTTGGCCTTGTGCAAGCGCACTTTAGGCTTGCACGGCATCACGCCCGTGCGAGGACGATCGGTTCCGTAGGGACCCAAGCGAGGACGAACGGCCCTGCGGGACCGGGGCGTGACACTAGTTGTCCAACACAAGTCTTCAATTAAACTTAACATAAGTCTAAACATAAACTGAAATAATCTCCATAAGTCTCAAGCATAAATAAATACTATCTAGATAGCTATAGGCAATGCCTCATCTAGGGACATAGTCTCCTCTAGGATCTCTGGTACATAGTCTGCATCTATACCTGGTCCGTAGTGCGTAGTACAGAAATCCTCAAGATTCTCTGAAAAAAATATCCAGTCAGGATTGGAACGAAAATACACCTCTAACAGCAGTTCCACATATATTGACAAAAACTATAATACAGTGTAAAGAAATACAAGACAGAATAAAATACTGGCAATGAGAAATACTGAAATAAGTACTGGAACATCATCATCAATATGCATCTGACAAGGAATAGAACTACAAGTACACGCAAGTACAAAGAACTGGTATGTAAGTGTGTATAAAAACAACAACTAGAACATGTGGAAATACAAGATCAATCTATCAAGATACATGTCAAGAATCATCTTTCTAAGTATGTGAAACATCAGTATATCATGTGATCGGCTTGGAACTATATGAATCATTACATGGATTAGCGATCATCCCCAACAGGTCAGGCTAACCAGATGTAACAGCGATGAGGCATGTAAGGGTAAGGCTGCACCGACGTGAGATGTGGGTGAGCTAATGCTGCATGTAACGTTTGGGTATGATCACATAAACTACTAATACTTCCCCGTTTTCCCTGCTAGCACGATGGATTCCAATCACGACTCCTCGTGACAGGTCTCAATGATGCCAACTCGTGTAAAGAACAGTGTCAGAGTCATGTACGCTCTACAACAAGAATTATAGAGACAATTAACATAATAGAAACTGTCAGAGAATGTACTCGCCTGTGGTCCTTAGCTGGCAATACCACTGTCCGGGTTCCAAGGTATCGTCTGAATGATCCAACAGTCCTATAGACATAGCATATAATACAATTCTTCATCAGACATTACTCTAGCACATGATCAACATAATGGTCTCAACGGGCTACGCTATAGGTCACCGGTTGGGATAGCTATGTATATTCGTAATTTGTTAAGGTCACCTCGTACACGGGTATATAATGCCTATTGTTATCTATCATAAACATCAATGCTTAATTAATTATTATTATAACAGAAGTATGCATCTAGTACTTAACAGGGTTTATATTGTATATATAATTATACGTATGCTTTTAGGTTAATTGAGAACAATACGGTATGTATATATATACAGGGCATTTACATCTGTATGCATGCGATGGAGATACACCATACATATATCTATATACCGAATATGTCTATCATATAACAATACATACACCATATGTACATACCGTCCGTGTACTGGATACTCTACGGCTAATACGTGTGGATTACTATGAGGAGTACGTGTATACGTGTACGTGTTCATGCATGCGATGGTTCGAACCTGAGCACGTAGAAGCGAATGGTTCGGTGTCGGGGTCGTCGTCAGCAGCGGTGTTCACACCTTGTTGATTGGTCCAGTTTGGCCCACGGGGATGAGTCAGGATCGTTTACGGCGTCTCCGGCGAGCTCTCGATTCAGTCGATCTGATGGCAGCGACTCCGGTGAACTCTTTGGTTCAGTCGCCTGATGGCAGCGGCTCCGGTAAACTCCTCGTGATAGTCGCCTGATGGCAGCGGCTCCGGGAACTCCTCGTGACAGTCGCCTGATGGCAGCGGCTCCGGTGAACTCCTCGGTTCAGTCGCCTGATGGCAGCAGCTCCGGTGAACTCCTCGGTTCAGTCGCCTGATGGCAGTGGCTCCGGTGAACTCCTCGTGACAGTTTGCCGGCAGTGAGGGGGAAGGAACGCGGGGGCTAGGCTGCTCCGGCGTCGAGGGCCGACAAGTTCGGTCGGGGCTCTCGGTTCCGGCGGGTTTACGGTCGGGTTGCTTGGAAGGAGATGAGCAAGAGGATGGGATGGAGAATTCGGCTAGGGGTTGATTAGGGTTAAGGGAAAAAAGGAAAGAAGGGAATATATATATATGTGTGATGTTAAGTTTGACCTAGAATATGTTGACTTTGGTCAATACTAGAAAAGGCCTTGGCTTGTTATGGAGATACTCCAATGGGCTAGGTTCGGATGTAATTGCGAGAATTTCATTGGTCTAAGGGTTTGGAGGCCATGGTTTCAAGGGGTTGATGTTAAATTACACATCCCAAAATTTATGGAAAATACAATGAAGGGGAAAAATGGGTTTATAACGCGTGTCGTGTCAAACAGGTGTATACTTAATGCTCTTATATAATAGTGCCAATAATTGTAATTTGCATGAAATAGGTTTATTGTTTGCTTATTTAAAATTAAATGCAATGAGGTGTTCTATAATTAAATAGAAGTACAAGGGCTGGATTTACGAGGGACACAAGCATCAATTAACGGTCACCGTAATTTAAAGAAAATTGATTATCATGCAATCATTTACTCATTAATTACGAAAAGACGAAAATATCCCTAATACAATGACACTCTTCGGTCCTTGCAACAATCACGGACTAGGATAATGCCTCCTCCTGTTGTGATCTTGCAAGTCCTATCTAATGGTTCTGTTTCTAAATGATACTTAAGGGCATAAGATACAGATACGAAACTATGGGAAGCGCCAGAATCAAATAATGCAAGTGTTGGAATAGAATCGAGTAAAATTGAACCTAAAATCACGTCTCCAGCTGGCTCGGCATCCTCGGTGGTCATGGCGTAAGCTCATCCTTGTGGTGCTCCTCTCTGTTGCTGCTGCTGAGCAAACCTCTCCTGCTACGATGGAAGTGGAGGTCCTCTCTGCTGGCCTCCTGGTATAATAGGTGCTCTGGCTGGTCCTCTCTGAGCGGCTCCTCCTCCTTGGCGAGTCTGAATAGTTGGGTAGTCCCTCAGCTGATGTGTTGCTGATCCACACGATAAGCAAGTGCCCAACCTTTTTCTGCAGATGTCTCTTGTATGTCCCATCTTTCCGCAATACGAACATGGGGCAACGAGTTGATTATGTCTTTGTGGTTGCGGTTGTTGAGCATGTCCTCGAACTGGTGCCTGTTACTGGTGTTGCTGCTGGTGTTGTTGCTGGTGTTATTGCTGGTACGTCCTATGTTGTTGTTGAAAGTGTGGGCGCTTGGCTGGTCCTGTGTTACCTCCTGTTGCTCCAGATGTATCGCGTCCTCTCTTGGGCCTGAGGTACAAGTCGTCTTCGGCAATCTGGGCATCCATCAGAATACTCTCAAATATAGTGGTACGTCATCCCGAAGTATGAGACTTGATCTCCCTATTTAATCCCTTCCTGAATTTTCGAGCTTTGTCTCCTGGGTCTCGAACCATCGATGGCGCAAATCGACTCAATCGACAAAACTCTGCAGCATATTCGTCGACTGACATACCTCCTTGGACTAAGTCATGGAACTGACTTTCTAATGCTCCCAAGGCTACGTCAGGAAAGAATTTCTCTTTGAAGAGTTCCTTAAAGTCCTCCCAAGTAAGTCCTTCAGTGGCAAGTCTAGGCTCTGTACGATACCACGTCAGTGCGATATCAAACATCTAGCTGCCAGCGGCCTCTATCTGAAGAATCTCTGGAATCTGTGATAAGCGTAGATTCCTCTCTATGTCTTCTAACCATTCGTCAGCATATAGTATTCCTTCTGTGCCTTTGAACTCTCGAGGCATCATCCTCTTAAAGTCCACTATGGTACTGGGCCTCTGTTGTTGTTGACCTTGATGTTGCGGTTGTCGTGCTACCCTCTCCACAGCTTGGAGAGTCACCTGATGAGCATTCTTCATGCTCTCTCTCATCAGTTCGGTCTGCTCCTGGTGTGTTTATGCTTGTATTCTCTGAGCCTCAACTTGAACACGCTGAGCCTCTGCTGTTACTCTCTGGGCCTCTAGCATGCCCTGCATCAGTGCGAACATCTGTGCCCCGTCCGCGGGCACTCCTCCGAAAATCGGTGTCGGTGGCGGTGGAAGGTTGTCTGTCATAGCTGGGGTAATCCTCTGTATAGGTGGAGGAGGAATCCCGTTAGTTGCAGACACTCCCACACGTACAGGAGATGTAGGAGGATCTCCACGTATCTGTTCATCAGGTTGAGAGGTGACAGTCCTCTCTGAATTGGTTGCTCCCATTCTCATGGATCTAGTATTAGGCGACATCCTGAATACAGATCAAAGAATCAATTAAGGTGATAGATGTGATATTATCAAGGAAGGACACTAAAGTGCTAAAGGAAGCAATCCATTAGAATAGCAATATGAAGTTCAGAATTTCCTAGTGTGATTGAGCATATTCTCATCCTAAATCCTAGCACAGGCTCGCAGCAGTACAACTAAGTTGTCGCACTACCACGATATCGCATAACTTGCAAAACTAGACCTGCATGGGCCACCACTAAAAATGTGTCACGACCCGCACCCGGTATAGGGGCACGAGAGCGTGGGTACGTCCAGCCTACGCCGCAGCATCGGCGGTAGAACGCTGTCTAGGTCACAGTAACACTATATAGCTAAACACCTGTCAATGATATCCATCTCCATAAGGAGGTCAATATACATCTCACAATAATCTCACAATGTATCTCAATCACAACAACTATAAGGCACGATAAAAGATAAAAGAAAATAACATAGTTAAACACCATGTCTCATCATAATGATAAATCATAGTCTAGCTGTCCAACACAAGTCTCCAATTAAACTTAACATAAGTCTAAACATAAACTGAAATAATCTCCATAAGTCTCAAGCATAAATAAATACTATCTAGATAGCTGTAGGCAATGCCTCATCTAGGGGCATAGTCTCCTCTAGGATCTCTGGTACATAGTATGCATCTATACCTGGTCCGTAGTGCGTAGTACAGAAATCCTCAAGATTCTCTGGAAAAAATATCCAGTCAGGATTGGAACGAAAATATACCTCTAACATCAGTTCCACATATATTGACAAAAACTATAATACAGTATAAAGAAATACAAGACAGAATAAAATACTGGCAATGAGAAATACTGAAATAAGTACTGGAACATCATAATCAATATGCATCTGACAAGGAATAGAACTACAAGTACACGCAAGTACAAAGAACTGGTATGTAAGTGTGTATAAAAACAACAACTAGAACATGTGGAAATACAAGATCAATCTATCAAGATACATGTCAAGAATCATCTATCTAAGTGTGTAAAAAATCAGTATATCATGTGATCGACTTGAGGCTATATGACTCATTACATTGATTAGCGATCATCCCCAACAGGTCAGGCTAACCAGATGTAACAACGATGAGGCATGTAAGGGTAAGGCTGCACCGACGTGAGATATGGGTGAGCTAATGCTGCATGTAAAGTTTGGGTATGATTATATAAACTACTAATACTTCCCCGTTTCCCCTGCTAGCACGATGGATTCCAATCATGACTCCTCGTGACAGGTCTCAATGATGCCAACTCGTGTAAAGAACAGTGTCAGAGTCATGTACGCTATACAACAAGAATTATAGAGACAATCAACATAATGGAAACTGTCAGAGAATGTACTCGCCTGTGGGGCTACGAGTTCCAAGGTATCGTCTGAATGATCCAACAGTCCTATAGACATAGCATATAATACAATTCTTCATCAGACATTACTCTAGCACATAATCAACATAATGGTCTCAACGGGCTACGCTATAGGTCACCGGTTGGGATAGCTACGTGTATTCGTAATTTGTTAAGGTCACCTCGTACACGGGTATATAATGCCTATTGTTATCTATCATAAACATTAATTCTTAATTAATTATCATTATAACAGAAGTATGCATCTAGTACTTAACAGGGTTTATATTGTATATATAATTATACGTATGCTTTTAGGTTAATTGAGCACAATACGATATGTATATATATATATAGGGCATTTACATCTGTATGCATGCGATGGAGATACACCATACATATATCTATATACCGAATATGTCTATCATATAACAATACATACACCATATGTACATATCGTCCGTGTATTAGATACTCTACGGCTAATACGTGTGGATTACTACGAGGAGTACGTATATACATGTACGTGTTCATGCATGCGATGGTTCAAACCTGAGCACGTGGAAGCGAATGGTTCGGTGTCGGGGTCATCGTCAGCAGCGGTGTTCACACCTTGTTGATTGGTCCAGTCTGTCCCACGGGGATGAGTCAGGATCGTGTACGACATCTCCGGCGAGCTCTCGATTCAGTCGATCTGATGGCAGCGGCTCCGGTGAACTCCTTGGTTCAGTCGCCTGATGGCAGCGTCTCCGGTGAACTCCTCGTGACAGTCGCCTGATGGCAGTGGCTTCGGGAACTTCTCGTGACAGTCGCCTGATGGCAGCGGCTCCGGTGAACTCCTCGGTTCAGTCGCCTGATGGTAGCGGCTCAGGTGAACTCCTCGGTTCAGTCGCCTGATGGCAGCGGCTCCGGTGAACTCCTCGTGACAGTTTACCAGCGGTGAGGGGGAAGGAACGCGGGGGCTAGGCTGCTCCGGCGTCGAGGGCCGACAGGTTCGGTCGGGGCTCTCGATTCTGACGGGTTTACGGTCGGGTTGCTTGGAAGGAGATGAGCAAGAGGATGGGATGGAGAATTCGGCTAGGGGTTGATTAGGGTTAAGGGGAAAAAGGAAAGAAGGGAATATATATATATATATATGTGTGATATTAAGTTTGACCTAGAATATGTTGACTTTGGTCAATACTAGAAAAGGCCTTGGCTTGTTTTGGAGATACTCCAATGGGCTAGGTTCGGATGTAATTGCGAGAATTTCATTGGTCTAAGGGTTTGGAGGCCATGGTTTCAAGGGGTTGATGTTAAATTACACATCCCAAAATTTATGGAAAATACAATGAAGGGGAAAAATGGGTTTATAACGCGTGTCGTGTCAAACAGGTGTATACTTAATGCTCTTATATAATAGTGCCAATAATTGTAATTTGCATGAAATAGGTTTATTGTTTGCTTATTTAAAATTAAATGCAAGGAGGTGTTCTATAATTAAATAGAAGTACAAGGGCTAGATTTCCGAGGGACACAAGCATCAATTAACGGTCACCGCAATTTAAAGAAAATTGATTATCATACAATCATTTACTCATTAATTACGAAAAGACGAAAATATCCCTAATACAATGACACTCTTCGGTCCTTGCAACAATCACGGACTAGGATAATGCCTCCTCCTGTTGTGATCTTGCAAGTCCTATCTAATGGTTCTGTTTCTAAATGATACTTAAGGGCATAAGATACAGATACGAAACTATGGGAAGCGCCAGAATCAAATAATGCAAGTATTGGAATAGAATCGAGTAAAATTGAACCTAAAATCACGTCTCCAGCTGGCTCGGCATCCTCGGTGGTCATGGCGTAAGCTCATCCTTGTGGTGCTCCTCTCTGTTGCTGCTGCTGAGCAAACCTCTCCTGCTACGATGGAAGTGGAGGTCCTCTCTGCTGGCCTCCTGGTATAATAGGTGCTCTGGCTGGTCCTCTCTGAGCGGCTCCTCCTCCTTGGCGAGTCTGAATAGTTGGGTAGTCCCTCAGCTGATGTGTTGCTGATCCACACGATAAGCAAGTGCCCAACCTTTTTCTGCAGATGTCTCTTGTATGTCCCATCTTTCCGCAATACGAACATGGGGCAACGAGTTGATTATGTCTTTGTGGTTGCGGTTGTTGAGCATGTCCTCGAACTGGTGCCTGTTACTGGTGTTGCTGCTGGTGTTGTTGCTGGTGTTATTGCTGGTACGTCCTATGTTGTTGTTGAAAGTGTGGGCGCTTGGCTGGTCCTGTGTTACCTCCTGTTGCTCCAGATGTATCGCGTCCTCTCTTGGGCCTGAGGTACAAGTCGTCTTCGGCAATCTGGGCATCCATCAGAATACTCTCAAATATAGTGGTACGTCATCCCGAAGTATGAGACTTGATCTCCCTATTTAATCCCTTCCTGAATTTTCGAGCTTTGTCTCCTGGGTCTCGAACCATCGATGGCGCAAATCGACTCAATCGACAAAACTCTGCAGCATATTCGTCGACTGACATACCTCCTTGGACTAAGTCATGGAACTGACTTTCTAATGCTCCCAAGGCTACGTCAGGAAAGAATTTCTCTTTGAAGAGTTCCTTAAAGTCCTCCCAAGTAAGTCCTTCAGTGGCAAGTCTAGGCTCTGTACGATACCACGTCAGTGCGATATCAAACATCTAGCTGCCAGCGGCCTCTATCTGAAGAATCTCTGGAATCTGTGATAAGCGTAGATTCCTCTCTATGTCTTCTAACCATTCGTCAGCATATAGTATTCCTTCTGTGCCTTTGAACTCTCGAGGCATCATCCTCTTAAAGTCCACTATGGTACTGGGCCTCTGTTGTTGTTGACCTTGATGTTGCGGTTGTCGTGCTACCCTCTCCACAGCTTGGAGAGTCACCTGATGAGCATTCTTCATGCTCTCTCTCATCAGTTCGGTCTGCTCCTGGTGTGTTTATGCTTGTATTCTCTGAGCCTCAACTTGAACACGCTGAGCCTCTGCTGTTACTCTCTGGGCCTCTAGCATGCCCTGCATCAGTGCGAACATCTGTGCCCCGTCAGTGGGCACTCCTCCGAAAATCGGTGTCGGTGGCGGTGGAAGGTTGTCTGTCATAGCTGGGGTAATCCTCTGTATAGGTGGAGGAGGAATCCCGTTAGTTGCAGACACTCCCACACGTACAGGAGATGTAGGAGGATCTCCACGTATCTGTTCATCAGGTTGAGAGGTGACAGTCCTCTCTGAATTGGTTGCTCCCATTCTCATGGATCTAGTATTAGGCGACATCCTGAATACAGATCAAAGAATCAATTAAGGTGATAGATGTGATATTATCAAGGAAGGACACTAAAGTGCTAAAGGAAGCAATCCATTAGAATAGCAATATGAAGTTCAGAATTTCCTAGTGTGATTGAGCATATTCTCATCCTAAATCCTAGCACAGGCTCGCAGCAGTACAACTAAGTTGTCGCACTACCACGATATCGCATAACTTGCAAAACTAGACCTGCATGGGCCACCACTAAAAATGTGTCACGACCCGCACCCGGTATAGGGGCACGAGAGCGTGGGTACGTCCAGCCTACGCCGCAGCATCGGCGGTAGAACGCTGTCTAGGTCACAGTAACACTATATAGCTAAACACCTGTCAATGATATCCATCTCCATAAGGAGGTCAATATACATCTCACAATAATCTCACAATGTATCTCAATCACAACAACTATAAGGCACGATAAAAGATAAAAGAAAATAACATAGTTAAACACCATGTCTCATCATAATAATAAATCATAGTCTAGCTGTCCAACACAAGTCTCCAATTAAACTTAACATAAGTCTAAACATAAACTGAAATAATCTCCATAAGTCTCAAGCATAAATAAATACTATCTAGATAGCTGTAGGCAATGCCTCATCTAGGGGCATAGTCTCCTCTAGGATCTCTGGTACATAGTATGCATCTATACCTGGTCCGTAGTGCGTAGTACAGAAATTCTCAAGATTCTCTGGAAAAAATATCCAGTCAGGATTGGAACGAAAATATACCTCTAACATCAGTTCCACATATATTGACAAAAACTATAATACAGTATAAAGAAATACAAGACAGAATAAAATACTGGCAATGAGAAATACTGAAATAAGTACTGGAACATCATAATCAATATGCATCTGACAAGGAATAGAACTACAAGTACACGCAAGTACAAAGAACTGGTATGTAAGTGTGTATAAAAACAACAACTAGAACATGTGGAAATACAAGATCAATCTATCAAGATACATGTCAAGAATCATCTATCTAAGTGTGTGAAAAATTAGTATATCATGTGATCGACTTGAGGCTATATGACTCATTACATTGATTAGCGATCATCCCCAACAGGTCAGGCTAACCAGATGTAACAGCGATGAGGCATGTAAGGGTAAGGCTGCACCGACGTGAGATATGGGTGAGCTAATGCTGCATGTAAAGTTTGGGTATGATTATATAAACTACTAATACTTCCCCGTTTCCCCTGCTAGCACGATGGATTCCAATCATGACTCCTCGTGACAGGTCTCAATGATGCCAACTCGTATAAAGAACAGTGTCAGAGTCATGTACGCTATACAACAAGAATTATAGAGACAATCAACATAATGGAAACTGTCAGAGAATATACTCGCCTGTGGGGCAACGAGTTCCAAGGTATCGTCTGAATGATCCAACAGTCCTATAGACATAGCATATAATACAATTCTTCATCAGACATTACTCTAGCACATAATCAACATAATGGTCTCAACGGGCTACGCTATAGGTCACCGGTTGGGATAGCTACGTGTATTCATAATTTGTTAAGGTCACCTCGTACACGGGTATATAATGCCTATTGTTATCTATCATAAACATTAATGCTTAATTAATTATCATTATAACAGAAGTATGCATCTAGTACTTAACAGGGTTTATATTGTATATATAATTATACGTATGCTTTTAGGTTAATTGAGCACAATACGATATGTATATATATATACAGGGCATTTACATCTGAATGCATGCGATGGAGATACACCATACATATATCTATATACCGAATATGTCTATCATATAACAATACATACACCATATGTACATATCGTCCGTGTATTGGATACTCTACGGCTAATACGTGTGGATTACTATGAGGAGTACGTGTATACATGTACGTGTTCATGCATGCGATGGTTCGAACCTGAGCACGTGGAAGCGAATGGTTCGGTGTCGGGGTCATCGTCAGTAGCGGTGTTCACACCTTGTTGATTGGTCCAGTCTGTCCCACGGGGATGAGTCAGGATCGTGTACGGCATCTCCGGCGAGCTCTCGATTCAGTCGATCTGATGGCAGCGGCTCCGGTGAACTCCTTGGTTCAGTCGCCTGATGGCAGCGGCTCCGGTGAACTCCTCGTGACAGTCGCCTGATGGCAGTGGCTTCGGGAACTTCTCGTGACAGTCGCCTGATGGCAGCGGCTCCGGTGAACTCCTCGGTTCAGTCGCCTGATGGTAGCGGCTCAGGTGAACTCCTCGGTTCAGTCGCCTGATGGCAGCGGCTCCGGTGAACTCCTCGTGACAGTTTACCAGCGGTGAGGGGGAAGGAACGCGGGGGCTAGGCTGCTCCGGCGTCGAGGGCCGACAGGTTCGGTCGGGGCTCTCGATTCTGACGGGTTTATGGTCGGGTTGCTTGGAAGGAGATGAGCAAGAGGATGGGATGGAGAATTCGGCTAGGGGTTGATTAGGGTTAAGGGGAAAAAGGAAAGAAGGGAATATATATATATATATATGTGTGATATTAAGTTTGACCTAGAATATGTTGACTTTGGTCAATACTAGAAAAGGCCTTGGCTTGTTATGGAGATACTCCAATGGGCTAGGTTCGGATGTAATTGCGAGAATTTCATTGGTCTAAGGGTTTGGAGGCCATGGTTTCAAGGGGTTGATGTTAAATTACACATCCCAAAATTTATGGAAAATACAATGAAGGGGAAAAAAGGGTTTATAACGCGTGTCATGTCAAACAGGTGTATACTTAATGCTCTTATATAATAGTGCCAATAATTGTAATTTGCATGAAATAGGTTTATTGTTTGCTTATTTAAAATTAAATGCAAGGAGGTGTTCTATAATTAAATAGAAGTACAAGGGCTGGATTTACGAGGGACACAAGCATCAATTAACGGTCACCGCAATTTAAAGAAAATTGATTATCATGCAATCATTTACTCATTAATTACGAAAAGACGAAAATATCCCTAATACAATGACACTCTTCGGTCCTTGCAACAATCACGGACTAGGATAATGCCTCCTCCTGTTGTGATCTTGCAAGTCCTATCTAATGGTTCTGTTTCTAAATGATACTTAAGGGCATAAGATACAGATACGAAACTATGGGAAGCACCAGAATCAAATAATGCAAGTGTTGGAATAGAATCGAGTAAAATTGAACCTAAAATCACGTCTCCAGCTGGCTCGGCATCCTCGGTGGTCATGGCGTAAGCTCATCCTTGTGGTGCTCCTCTCTGTTGCTGCTGCTGAGCAAACCTCTCCTGCTACGATGGAAGTGGAGGTCCTCTCTGCTGGCCTCCTGATATAATAGGTGCTCTGGCTGGTCCTCTCTGAGCGGCTCCTCCTCCTTGGCGAGTCTGAATAGTTGGGTAGTCCCTCAGCTGATGTGTTGCTGATCCACACGATAAGCAAGTGCCCAACCTTTTTCTGCAGATGTCTCTTGTATGTCCCATCTTTCCGCAATACGAACATGGGGCAACGAGTTGATTATGTCTTTGTGGTTGCGGTTGTTGAGCATGTCCTCGAACTGGTGCCTGTTACTGGTGTTGCTGCTGGTGTTGTTGCTGGTGTTATTGCTGGTACGTCCTATGTTGTTGTTGAAAGTGTGGGCGCTTGGCTGGTCCTGTGTTACCTCCTGTTGCTCCAGATGTATCGCGTCCTCTCTTGGGCCTGAGGTACAAGTCGTCTTCGGCAATCTGGGCATCCATCAGAATACTCTCAAATATAGTGGTACGTCATCCCGAAGTATGAGACTTGATCTCCCTATTTAATCCCTTCCTGAATTTTCGAGCTTTGTCTCCTGGGTCTCGAACCATCGATGGCGCAAATCGACTCAATCGACAAAACTCTGCAGCATATTCGTCGACTGACATACCTCCTTGGACTAAGTCATGGAACTGACTTTCTAATGCTCCCAAGGCTACGTCAGGAAAGAATTTCTCTTTGAAGAGTTCCTTAAAGTCCTCCCAAGTAAGTCCTTCAGTGGCAAGTCTAGGCTCTGTACGATACCACGTCAGTGCGATATCAAACATCTAGCTGCCAGCGGCCTCTATCTGAAGAATCTCTGGAATCTGTGATAAGCGTAGATTTCTCTCTATGTCTTCTAACCATTCGTCAGCATATAGTATTCCTTCTGTGCCTTTGAACTCTCGAGGCATCATCCTCTTAAAGTCCACTATGGTACTGGGCCTCTGTTGTTGTTGACCTTGATGTTGCGGTTGTCGTGCTACCCTCTCCACAGCTTGGAGAGTCACCTGATGAGCATTCTTCATGCTCTCTCTCATCAGTTCGGTCTGCTCCTGGTGTGTTTATGCTTGTATTCTCTGAGCCTCAACTTGAACACGCTGAGCCTCTGCTGTTACTCTCTGGGCCTCTAGCATGCCCTGCATCAGTGCGAACATCTGTGCCCCGTCAGTGGGCACTCCTCCGAAAATCGGTGTCGGTGGCGGTGGAAGGTTGTCTGTCATAGCTGGGGTAATCCTCTGTATAGGTGGAGGAGGAATCCCGTTAGTTGCAGACACTCCCACACGTACAGGAGATGTAGGAGGATCTCCACGTATCTGTTCATCAGGTTGAGAGGTGACAGTCCTCTCTGAATTGGTTGCTCCCATTCTCATGGATCTAGTATTAGGCGACATCCTGAATACAGATCAAAGAATCAATTAAGGTGATAGATGTGATATTATCAAGGAAGGACACTAAAGTGCTAAAGGAAGCAATCTATTAGAATAGCAATATGAAGTTCAGAATTTCCTACTGTGATTGAGCATATTCTTATCCTAAATCCTAGCACAGGCTCGCAGCAGTACAACTAAGTTGTCGCACTACCACGATATCGCATAACTTGCAAAACTAGACCTGCATGGGCCACCACTAAAAATGTGTCACGACCCGCACCCGGTATAGGGGCACGAGAGCGTGGGTACGTCCAGCCTACGCCGCAGCATCGGCGGTAGAACGCTGTCTAGGTCACAGTAACACTATATAGCTAAACACCTGTCAATGATATCCATCTCCATAAGGAGGTCAATATACATCTCACAATAATCTCACAATGTATCTCAATCACAACAACTATAAGGCACGATAAAAGATAAAAGAAAATAACATAGTTAAACACCATGTCTCATCATAATGATAAATCATAGTCTAGCTGTCCAACACAAGTCTCCAATTAAACTTAACATAAGTCTAAACATAAACTGAAATAATCTCCATAAGTCTCAAGCATAAATAAATACTATCTAGATAGCTGTAGGCAATGCCTCATCTAGGGGCATAGTCTCCTCTAGGATCTCTGGTACATAGTATGCATCTATACCTGGTCCGTAGTGCGTAGTACAGAAATCCTCAAGATTCTCTGGAAAAAATATCCAGTCAGGATTGGAACGAAAATATACCTCTAACATCAGTTCCACATATATTGACAAAAACTATAATACAGTATAAAGAAATACAAGACAATAAAATACTGGCAATGAGAAATACTGAAATAAGTACTGGAACATCATAATCAATATGCATCTGACAAGGAATAGAACTACAAGTACACGCAAGTACAAAGAACTGGTATGTAAGTGTGTATAAAAACAACAACTAGAACATGTGGAAATACAAGATCAATCTATCAAGATACATGTCAAGAATCATCTATCTAAGTGTGTGAAAAATCAGTATATCATGTGATCGACTTGAGGCTATATGACTCATTACATTGATTAGCGATCATCCCCAACAGGTCAGGCTAACCAGATGTAACAGCGATGAGGCATGTAAGGGTAAGGCTGCACCGACGTGAGATATGGGTGAGCTAATACTGCATGTAAAGTTTGGGTATGATTATATAAACTACTAATACTTCCCCGTTTCCCCTGCTAGCACGATGGATTCCAATCATGACTCCTCGTGACAGGTCTCAATGATGCCAACTCGTGTAAAGAACAGTGTCAGAGTCATGTACGCTATACAACAAGAATTATAGAGACAATCAACATAATGGAAACTGTCAGAGAATGTACTCGCCTGTGGGGAAACGAGTTCCAAGGTATCGTCTGAATGATCCAACAGTCCTATAGACATAGCATATAATACAATTCTTCATCAGACATTACTCTAGCACATAATCAACATAATAGTCTCAACGGGCTACGCTATAGGTCACCGGTTGGGATAGCTACGTGTATTCATAATTTGTTAAGGTCACCTCGTACACGGGTATATAATGCCTATTGTTATCTATCATAAACATTAATGCTTAATTAATTATCATTATAACAGAAGTATGCATCTAGTACTTAACAGGGTTTATATTGTATATATAATTATACGTATGCTTTTAGGTTAATTGAGCACAATACGATATGTATATATATATACAGGGCATTTACATCTGTATGCATGCGATGGAGATACACCATACATATATCTATATACCGAATATGTCTATCATATAACAATACATACACCATATGTACATATCGTCCGTGTATTGGATACTCTACGGCTAATACGTGTGGATTACTACGAGGAGTACGTGTATACATGTACGTGTTCATGCATGCGATGGTTCGAACCTGAGCACGTGGAAGCGAATGGTTCGGTGTCGGGGTCATCGTCAGCAGCGGTGTTCACACCTTGTTGATTGGTCCAGTCTGTCCCACGGGGATGAGTCAGGATCGTGTACGGCATCTCCGGCGAGCTCTCGATTCAGTCGATCTGATGGCAGCGGCTCCGGTGAACTCCTTGGTTCAGTCGCCTGATGGCAGCGGCTCCGGTGAACTCCTCGTGACAGTCGCCTGATGGCAGTGGCTTCGGAAACTTCTCGTGACAGTCGCCTGATGGCAGCGGCTCCGGTGAACTCCTCGGTTCAGTCGCCTGATGGTAGCGGCTCAGGTGAACTCCTCGGTTCAGTCGCCTGATGGCAGCGGCTCCGGTGAACTCCTCGTGACAGTTTACCAGCGGTGAGGGGGAAGGAACGCGGGGGCTAGGCTGCTCCGGCGTCGAGGGCCGACAGGTTCGGTCGGGGCTCTCGATTCTGACGGGTTTACGGTCGGGTTGCTTGGAAGGAGATGAGCAAGAGGATGGGATGGAGAATTCGGCTAGGGGTTGATTAGGGTTAAGGGAAAAAAGGAAAGAAGGGAATATATATATATGTGTGATGTTAAGTTTGACCTAGAATATGTTGACTTTGGTCAATACTAGAAAAGGCCTTGGCTTGTTATGGAGATACTCCAATGGGCTAGGTTCGGATGTAATTGCGAGAATTTCATTGGTCTAAGGGTTTGGAGGCCATGGTTTCAAGGGGTTGATGTTAAATTACACATCCCAAAATTTATGGAAAATACAATGAAGGGGAAAAATGGGTTTATAACGCGTGTCATGTCAAACAGGTGTATACTTAATGCTCTTATATAATAGTGCCAATAATTGTAATTTGCATGAAATAGGTTTATTTTTTGCTTATTTAAAATTAAATGCAAGGAGGTGTTCTATAATTAAATAGAAGTACAAGGGCTGGATTTACGAGGGACACAAGCATCAATTAACGGTCACCGCAATTTAAAGAAAATTGATTATCATGCAATCATTTACTCATTAATTACGAAAAGATGAAAATATCCCTAATACAATGACACTCTTCGGTCCTTGCAACAATCACGGACTAGGATAATGCCTCCTCCTGTTGTGATCTTGCAAGTCCTATCTAATGGTTCTGTTTCTAAATGATACTTAAGGGCATAAGATACAGATACGAAACTATGGGAAGCGCCAGAATCAAATAATGCAAGTGTTGGAATAGAATCGAGTAAAATTGAACCTAAAATCACGTCTCCAGCTGGCTCGGCATCCTCGGTGGTCATGGCGTAAGCTCATCCTTGTGGTGCACCTCTCTGTTGTTGCTGCTGCTGAGCAAACCTCTCCTGCTACGATGGAAGTGGAGGTCCTCTCTGCTGGCCTCCTGGTATAATAGGTGCTCTGGCTGGTCCTCTCTGAGCGGCTCCTCCTCCTTGGCGAGTCTGAATAGTTGGGTAGTCCCTCAGCTGATGTGTTGCTGATCCACACGATAAGCAAGTGCCCAACCTTTTTCTGCAGATGTCTCTTGTATGTCCCATCTTTCCGCAATACGAACATGGGGCAACGAGTTGATTATGTCTTTGTGGTTGCGGTTGTTGAGCATGTCCTCGAACTGGTGCCTGTTACTGGTGTTGCTGCTGGTGTTGTTGCTGGTGTTATTGCTGGTACGTCCTATGTTGTTGTTGAAAGTGTGGGCGCTTGGCTGGTCCTGTGTTACCTCCTGTTGCTCCAGATGTATCGCGTCCTCTCTTGGGCCTGAGGTACAAGTCGTCTTCGGCAATCTGGGCATCCATCAGAATACTCTCAAATATAGTGGTACGTCATCCCGAAGTATGAGACTTGATCTCCCTATTTAATCCCTTCCTGAATTTTCGAGCTTTGTCTCCTGGGTCTCGAACCATCGATGGCGCAAATCGACTCAATCGACAAAACTCTGCAGCATATTCGTCGACTGACATACCTCCTTGGACTAAGTCATGGAACTGACTTTCTAATGCTCCCAAGGCTACGTCAGGAAAGAATTTCTCTTTGAAGAGTTCCTTAAAGTCCTCCCAAGTAAGTCCTTCAGTGGCAAGTCTAGGCTCTGTACGATACCACGTCAGTGCGATATCAAACATCTAGCTGCCAGCGGCCTCTATCTGAAGAATCTCTGGAATCTGTGATAAGCGTAGATTCCTCTCTATGTCTTCTAACCATTCGTCAGCATATAGTATTCCTTCTGTGCCTTTGAACTCTCGAGGCATCATCCTCTTAAAGTCCACTATGGTACTGGGCCTCTGTTGTTGTTGACCTTGATGTTGCGGTTGTCGTGCTACCCTCTCCACAGCTTGGAGAGTCACCTGATGATCATTCTTCATGCTCTCTCTCATCAGTTCGGTCTGCTCCTGGTGTGTTTATGCTTGTATTCTCTGAGCCTCAACTTGAACACGCTGAGCCTCTGCTGTTACTCTCTGGGCCTCTAGCATGCCCTGCATCAGTGCGAACATCTGTGCCCCGTCAGCGGGCACTCCTCCGAAAATCGGTGTCGGTGGCGGTGGAAGGTTGTCTGTCATAGCTGGGGTAATCCTCTGTATAGGTGGAGGAGGAATCCCGTTAGTTGTAGACACTCCCACACGTACAGGAGATGTAGGAGGATCTCCACGTATCTGTTCATCAGGTTGAGAGGTGACAGTCCTCTCTGAATTGGTTGCTCCCATTCTCATGGATCTAGTATTAGGCGACATCCTGAATACAGATCAAAGAATCAATTAAGGTGATAGATGTGATATTATCAAGGAAGGACACTAAAGTGCTAAAGGAAGCAATCCATTAGAATAGCAATATGAAGTTCAGAATTTCCTAGTGTGATTGAGCATATTCTCATCCTAAATCCTAGCACAGGCTCGCAGCAGTACAACTAAGTTGTCACACTACCACGATATCGCATAACTTGCAAAACTAGACCTGCATGGGCCACCACTAAAAATGTGTTACGACCCGCACCCGGTATAGGGGCACGAGAGCGTGGGTACGTCCAGCCTACGCCGCAGCATCGGCGGTAGAACGCTGTCTAGGTCACAGTAACACTATATAGCTAAACACCTGTCAATGATATCCATCTCCATAAGGAGGTCAATATACATCTTACAATAATCTCACAATGTATCTCAATCACAACAACTATAAGGCACGATAAAAGATAAAAGAAAATTACATAGTTAAACACCATGTCTTATCATAAAGATAAATCACAGTCTAGCTGTCCAACACAAGTCTCCAATTAAACTTAACATAAGTCTAAACATAAACTGAAATAATCTCCATAAATCTCAAGCATAAATAAATACTATCTAGATAGCTATAGGCAATGCCTCATTTAGGGGCATAGTCTCCTCTAGGATCTCTGGTACATAGTCTGCATCTATACCTGGTTCCGTAGTGCGTGGTACAAAAATCGTCAAGATTCTTTGGAAAAAATATCCAGTCAGGATTGGAACAAAAATACACCTCTAACAGCAGTTCTACATATATTGACAAAAACTATAATACAGTGTAAAGAAATACAAGACAGAATGAAATACTGGCAATGAGAAATACTAGAATAAGTACTGGAACATCATCATCAATATGCATCTGACAAGGAATAGAACTACAAGTACATGCAAGTACAAAGAACTGGTATGTAAGTGTGTATAAGAACAACAACTAGAACATGTGGAAATACAAGATCAATCTATTAAGATACATGTCAAGAATCATCTATCTAAGTGTGTGAAATATTAGTATATCATATGATCGGCTTGGGACTATATGACTCATTACATGGATTAGCGATCATCCCCAACAGGTCAGGCTAACCAGATGTAACAGCGATGAGGCATGTAAGGGTAAGGCTGCACCAACGTGAGATGTGGGTGAGCTAATGCTGCATGTAAAGTTTGGGTATGATCACATAAACTACTAACACTTCCCCGTTTCCCCTGCTAGCACGATGGATTCCAATCACGACTCCTCGTGACAGGTCTCAATGATGCCAACTCGTGTAAAGAACAGTGTCAAAGTCATGTACGCTATACAAAAAGAATTATAGAGACAATCAACATAATGGAAACTGTTAGAGAATGTACTCGCCTGTGGTCCTTAGCTGGCAATACCACTGTCTGGGTTCCAAGGTATCGTCTGAATAATCCAACAGTCCTATAGACATAGCATATAATACAATTCTTCATCAGACATTACTCTAGCACACAATCAACATAATGGTCTCAACGGGCTACGCTATAGGTCACCGGTTGGGATAGCTACGTGTATTCATAATTTGTTAAGGTCACCTCGTACACGGGTATATAATGCCTATTGTTATCTATCATAAACATCAATGCTTAATTAATTATCATTATAACAGAAGTATGCATCTAGTACTTAACAGGGTTTATATTGTATATATAATTATACGTATGCTTTTAGGTTAATTGAGCACAATACGGTTTGTATATATATATATACAGGGCATTTATATCTGTATGCATGCGATGGAGATACACCATACATATATCTATATACCGAATATGTCTATCATATAACAATACATACACCATATGTACATACCGTCCGTGTTCTGGGTACTCTACGGCTAATACGTGTGGATTACTACGAGGAGTACGTGTATACGTGTACGTATACGTGTTCATGCATGCGATGGTTCGAACCTGAGTACGTGGAAGCGAATGGTTCAGTGTCGGGGTCGTCGTCAGCAGCGGTGTTCACACCTTGTTGATTGGTCCAGTCTGGCCCACGGGGACGAGTCAGGATCGTGTACGGCATCTCCGGCGAACTCTCGATTCAGTCGATCTGATGGAAGCGGCTCCGGTGAACTCCTTGGTTCAGTCGCCTGATGGCAGCGACTCCGGTGAACTCCTCGTGACAGTCGCCTGAAGGCAGCGGCTTCGGGAACTCCTCGTGACAGTTGCCTGATGGCAGTGGCTCTGGTGAACTGTCACGTCCCAATCTCCCGCAAGCTCAATAGTCCCCGCTGAACGTGAATCACCATGTTTACAGCTCTCCCGCAGGACTATCGTTCTCATCGGGACGTGATGCCGTACGAGCCTGGAGTTGCGCTCGTACAAGACGATGTTGTCAAACACCAAATATTATCATTGAAACAACCAAGTTGCAGCGGAAGTCAAGTATTGTGTACCAAGCACACAATCAGAGTAATACGTAGCGAAGCTCACGATAGGGTCAAATGAAATGCCTCATCGAAGACAAGGCCACGAAGGCGATGCCACGAAGGCGATGAAATACTCTTGCTCTTTTCTCTAGCCCACAAAGGTACTTACAGTTCATACATCATGTCCCGTATATCCAAGCAGCGCTACTATGCCTGCGTACCTGAAATATTGCCCACAAACGTGGGTCAGTACACAACCATACTGGTGAGCGGGGTAACCCACTCGCCTAAGCCGACACTAAGTAAAAAATAGTGAATGCAAACAGTTATATGGTGATCTTTCTAGTTGAATCCTATATTCATTTCATGGCATAGGGATGACATATTAAGGAAAGCTGTAAAGCAGTTTAAGCATGCAAGCACTCAACTCAAACCAAACGACAAGCAAATATATAAGCAACTCGAGGGAAACTAGCATGCAAACCGTCCTGCTCAAGTCCAAGCAACACGATAACATGTCGAACCATCAACCAAGCCTCAATATCCATCCTCAACCAACACTTACAATCCAAATCTCACAGTACACACTCTTGCCGAGGCAAGGTGGCCGCGCCTACACGAAAGCCAAACCAACAAAAGAAAAGCAAGCCAACACTATACTATATGAAGTCACTGGCCAAGCCATAAAGGACTTTGATCGGACTGATCAAATGCGGTTCTCCTCGAAACAGCGCTAAGTAACTAACCCACCTGGATCGATTCCAACCGCTGGCACCGCACCCAAGACGCGTTACCCAATTGTCTCCTCCATGGCCGAACGGTCCCGGTGCCCCGGAGTACCCATTCGAGGAGACCAAACCCTGTGCAATACAGGTTGTCCGTGACATGCAGACACCAAGTAGGTATGACGAGAGGATCGAACATTCTCGCCCCACAAAGCGATCCTAGACTCGTTCCACCAATAATCCAACCAACACATCCATAACCATTCTTCCAACATATAGCCCAAGGCACCATTCACAAGTTATTCCCATAGGCACAATGCCTCTTCTCAACACAGTATTTCCAATGGTGCAACACCCATGCTCAAAGCTAACCCATGGCACAATGCCGTTTCAGTGGCACAATGCCCCATTCGTGGCACGATGCCCCATCAAGTGGCACAACACCCTCGCCGATGCAGTTGTTCAGTTTTGAACCATAACTGCTCGCTTTGCAAGACAAAGCGACCAAGTGATACCCGTGCACGGATGCACGCTCGCTCGCCCAAATCCTAATGTTCCCAATCTCTCAATGCATCATTCCAACTGTCCAAGCATAATCCCAATTATCCAACCAACTGCCTCAAATGTAATATTCCAACTCTAGTTCCAACTATCCAACGCACAAACCAAATCAAGCCACAATCCTACCAAGCCAAAGGCGTACACTCTATGCACGCCTCAGTGTAGTGATTCCCAATGTTTCAGCCCAAGTGTTCAAGCCATTTACGTTTTTTTCATATTATTAGGCATGAAGGAGTAGAGGAGAAGGGAAAGAGCCCACTCACAATGATTGATCCCGTTAGGCATCATGTCCTGCCGATACGGCCAATCCCTTGAACCCGTGGTTCGATGCAAGCGCGATCTACTCAACTGGTATGACCGTGCGAGCAGGCCGTGCTCTACAAATCATCCGACCGATCGGACTAAGGAAGATGGCATTATCATTCCAACTCAGCTATCTCAGTACTGCTCTGAACGAACACCTGATTTCCATCGAACCCGCTAGCCATCTGCACATGAAACAACTCAATCAATACTTATTTCCAAAATCCAACAAATCAAATGGAACCAGCATTTGTTTCATTCAATCCGACTCAGCGTAACGCACCGTACGGTTGCGGGACGTTACATAATATACCACTTAGAATCAGGTTCGTCCACGAACCGTGCTGGTACTCATTCCTATCACATGCCACAATCCAATTCCATGGATCTGCTCTATGCAACTCACATTATCCTGATCCAGACTCAGCATCTCGCTCTGATGAATGCTCGTACAAATTCTATATTCCCACATCCTCCTTGCAGCTCAATACGAATTCCTCGTATCGCTTAGTTTTGGATCGATATACATATTTAAGGCGTCCCTAAAATACATGTATTTCAGCCGAGCTTTGCGATAGCGAATTTGGATAAGTTACAAGGGTATCTTTATGTCCGAGGCATCCATTTGCTTTACTCCCAATTGAACCAAACCTGATTTCCATTCCAACATATTCGCTTGAGGACTATTTTCAATATGATGATTTTCCACCGATCAATCAGTCCGAGTTCCAACTCAATCCATCCAACTATTTCTGAAATCAGTACTAACAACATCTCCAAATATTAACTCGTGCACCGAACGATTCTCACAACTGATCTACCCCAGCTATGCGACTTACCCAAATATCAACTTGCTTAGATCAGCTCAGTCCAACACATTTCCTACCATCTCAATATCTCACAGGGTGAACATCTATATTGAGGTTCATGTGATCCACGAAGATCTCGCCGCCACGCCAAAGGAATTTGTGTCGCCACAATTTTAACGTGGACACACTCGCCACAATTCTTAGGTTGCGCATGAAATAGTTCTTCGTGCTGCTTCCACTGCCTCGAAGCATAGAATATCACCTTCGCCTTCCGAATGAGCACGCTTCCCAGACTAAGTTCCGAGACATCTTGTAAATCTGAAGCACATCTGTCCCTTCCAGTATTCGTAAAGATTTGATTTGAACGAGCCACCACAGTCGTCCATTCATATAAATGCTATTCCCTTCCAGAGCAAGATGAGTCAGAGGCGATGCCATCTACAAAAAATTGTGACTCTGAATCTCATCAGTTGACTAGGCTACTTCCACCATTGCTTCGATCTTCTGGCTGCATCTTCAGCTGAAGACTATCCCAAGGGTCTCTCAAATCCAACACTCAGTCGATAAGCCAAATCTCATTGCCTCACATCTGCCCTTGACGCATTCCTAAATACGCCGCCTCAAGGGTCGTTCTATGGGTCTACCATATTCATATCCGATTCAGCGGGCAAGGTCGCTTAGGGTCAGCTGTCCCGAAGCTACGCTTGATAATTGTAATCATCACGATGGACAGTTACTATAAACCATGCTATATCTCATCTGCAAATCCGAATAAAATCCAACCATTCACCCGAGCGAAGTTTCTGAATCCGAGAACCGCGCTCGTTGAAACCTTATTCCATCAATCCGCCGTTCTGTCCTGAATCCATCAAATTTTTGAATTGTATATTCGATTCTCGCACCATCGATTTCAACGATTCTCGAAACTCGAGACTTGCTCAAATTCACATCCGTTTGCCACGTCCCACCTTGCACTTCCAACTTACTCGAGCAGCACAGTGATTCGTTCCGACGTTGCTCCCACATTTAGCTATCTTCAAAAGTCTGTCCGCCAATATCTTTGCCTTCCGTTGTGGCCACAATCCGTCCACGTCTTTCCAGAGAATCCGTCTATCATCGCTGTACCATCTTGCCCAAAATTTCATTTCCGCTAAACCTGATTCAACTTCTCGAGCAACAATATCCAAAAATCCTTCAAGTTTGTGTGAATCAATCGCATTGTCCCTCCAAGCCAAATTCGTGTTTCGTTGCTCAACCAACAGCTCAAATGCGTTGCCCAAAATCGTAGTCCGTGCTCGCTATCATTCCGATAATCCCATCGCTTTGCTCAAGCGTAACCCAAATGTTCGTTCCGATTCGATCCATCTCTTAAGCCCAACGATGCTTTCCATTTGCACTAGTCCGTTCACGATATGCTCAACTCAATATTCGCTTGCTCCATTTTCATTCTTCCCACTATACCGACTTTCACTCACCAGCTTGTATTCTCGTTTCACGAGTCCGTTCAGGAAATTTCCATTGAATGTCCAACCAAAATATTTCCAATGCCTTGCTCAAAATGTGGTATCCCATATACCACTCCGAATTAAGTCGCTACTCGCATTACAATTTCCTTCACAGATCCAAGATCCGTTCGAACCATCCCTTATGCATAATCATGCCTTTCCCAATTCGAGTCTGACACAAAACTCAGGCAACGCTTGAGTTATCCAACTGTTTCTCAACCCGTCTGATACCTTCTCAACACGAGCAATCGTGCAATTATTGTCTTCCAAATAGTCCAACCCAATACCCAACGGTTTCACACTTTTGTTGTACGAGCAACTCGTACCAACTTATCCATATATTCCCGAGCCAAACTCAAACCTGCTCAACCGATGCGCCACAGCCAAAATTCCAACTTCTATCCAACACAATCGCTTGACGAGCAACTCGTGCAAGGATCTATTCTCTTCGAATGTTTCTACTCAAAACATGCCGCATAACCAAATCTCGTTAGCCAACCAACTGATCCATTGAGGCAATCAGAATCTCCCAAATGATAAGCCAAGCCAACCCAACGAAAGCCCACACTTGTTGCACAAATGCAACAACGCCAACCAACTTGCTGCACGAATGCAACAACGCCTAACGAGACTAAGCGATCCTACGAAAACCAACCAAGACAACCCAACCAAGAAATAAAATGTAGCCAAAACCAGCAATAAATAGACTTATTGCATGAAACATCCGATGCGGCACCGAGTAGAGTCAAGAGCTAGACGACACGCGGAAGCTATTTAGAGTTTGTGATGAAGCGAAGGACCAAGTCCGAAAAAATAAACCGGGCGCTCTGATACCAATTTGTTATGTCCCAATCTCCCGCAAGCTCGATAGTCCCCGCTGAACGTGAATCACCACGTTTACAGCTCTCCTGCAGGACAATCGTTCTCATCGTGACGTGATGCCGTACGAGCCTGGAGTTGCGCTCGTACAAGGCGATGTTGTCAAACACCAAATGTTATCATTGAAACAACCAAGTTGCAGCGGAAGTCAAGTATTGTGTACCAAGCACACAATCAGAGTAATACGTAGCGAAGCTCACGATAGGGTCAAATGAAATGCCTCATCGAAGACAAGGCCACGAAGGCGATGCCACGAAGGCGATGAAATACTCTTACTCTTTTCTCTAGCCCACAAAGGTACTTACAGTTCATACATCATGTCTCGTATATCCAAGCAGCGCCACTACGCCTGCGTACCTGAAATATTGCCCACAAACGTGGGTCAGTACACAACCGTACTGGTGAGCGGGGTAACCCACTCGCCTAAGCCGACACTAAGTAAAAAATAGTGAATGCAAACAGTTATATGGTGATCTTTCTAGTTGAATCCTATATTCATTTTATGGCATAGGGATGACATATTAAGGAAAGCTGTAAAGTAGTTTAAGCATGCAAGCACTCAACTCAAACCAAACGACAAGCAAATATATAAGCAACTCGAGGGAAACTAGCATACAAACCGTCCTGCTCAAGTCAAAGCAACACGATAACATGTCGAACCATCAACCAAGCCTCAATATCCATCCTCAACCAACACCTACAATCCAAATCTCACAGTACACACTCTTGCCGAGGCAAGGTGGCCGCGCCTACACGAAAGCCAAACCAACAAAAGAAAAGCAAGCCAACACTATACTATATGAAGTCACTGGCCAAGCCATAAAGGACTTTGATCGGACTGATCAAATGCGGTTCTCCTCGAAACAGCGCTAAGTAGCTAACCCACCTGGATCGATTCCAACCGCTGGCACCGCGCCCAAGACGCGTTACCCAATTGTCTCCTCCATGGCCGAACGGTCCCGGTGCCCCGGAGTACCCGTTCGAGGAGACCAAACCCTGTACAATACAGGTTGTCCGTGACATGCAGACACCAAGTAGGTATGACGAGAGGATCGAACATTCTCGCCCCACCAAGCGATCCTAGACTCGTTCCACCAATAATCCAACCAACACATCCATAACCATTCTTCCAACATATAGCCCAAGACACCATTCACAAGTTATTCCCATAGGCACAATGCCTCTTCTCAATACAGTATTTCCAATGGTGCAACACCCATGCTCAAAGCTAACCCATGGCACAATGCCGTTTCAGTGGCACAATGCCCCATTCGTGGCACGATGCCCCATCAAGCGGCACAACACCCTCGCCGATGCAGTTGTTCGGTTTTGAACCATAACTGCTCGCTTTGCAAGACAAAGCGACCAAGTGATACCCGTGCACGGATGCACGCTCGCTCGCCCAAATCCCATGTTCCCAATCTCTCAATGCATCATTCCAACTGTCCAAGCATAATCCCAATTATCCAACCAACTGCCTCAAATATAATATTCCAACTTTAGCTCCATCTATCCAACGCACAAACCAAATCAAGCCACAATCCTACCAAGCCAAAGGCGTACACTCTATGCACGCCTCAGTGTAGTGATTCCCAATGTTTCAGCCCAAGTGTTCAAGCCATTTACGTGTTTTCATATTATTAGGCATGAAGGAGTAGAGGAGAAGGGAAAGAGCCCACTCACAATGATTGATCCCGTTAGGCATCATGTCCTGCCGATACGGCCAATCCCTTGAACCCGTGGTCCGATGCAAGCGCGATCTACTCAACTGGTATGACCGTGCGAGCAGGCCGTGCTCTACAAATCATCCGACCGATCGGACTAAGGAAGATGGCATTATCATTCCAACTCAGCTATCTCAGTACTGCTCTGAACGAACACCTGATTTCCATTAAACCCGCTAGCCATCTGCACATGAAACAACTCAATCAATACTTATTTCCAAAATCCAATAAATCAAATGGAACCAGCATTTGTTTCATTCAATCCGACTCAGCGTAACGTACCGTACGGTTGTGGGGCGTTATATGAACTCCTCGGTTCAGTCGCCTGATGGCAGCGGCTCCGGTGAACTCCTCGGTTCAGTCGCCTGATGGCAGCGGCTCCGGTGAACTCCTCGTGATAGTTTGCCGGCGGTGAGGGGGAAGTAACGCGGGGGCTAGGCTGCTCCGGCGTCGAGGGCCGACAGGTTCGGTCGGGGCTCTCGGTTCCGGCGGGTTTACGGTCGGGTTGCTTGGAAGGAGATAAGCAAGAGGATGGGATGGAGAATTCGGCTAGGGGTTGATTAGGGTTAAGGGGAAAAAGGAAAGAAGGGAATATATATATATGTGATGTTAAGTTTGACCTAGAATATGTTGACTTTGGTTAATACTAGAAAAGGCCTTGGCTTGTTATAGAGATACTCCAATGGGCTAGGTTTGGATGTAATTGTGAGAATTTCATTGGTCTAAGGGTTTGGAGGCCATGGTTACAAGGGGTTGATGTTAAATTACACATCCCAAAATTTATGGAAAATACAATGAAGGGGAAAAATGGGTTTATAATGCGTGTCGTGTCAAACAGGTGTATACTTAATACTCTTATAAAACAGTGCCAATAATTATAATTTGCATGAAATAGGTTTATTGTTTGCTTATTTAAAATTAAATGCAAGGAGGTGTTCTACAATTAAATTGAAGTACAAGGGCTGGATTTACGTGGGACACAAGCATCAATTAACGGTCACCGTAATTTAAAAAAAATTGATTATCATGCAATCATTTACTCATTAATTACGAAAAGACAAAAATACCCCTAATCCAATGACACTCTCCGGTCCTTGCAACAATCACGGACTAGGATATTGCCTCCTCCTGTCGTGATCTTGCAAGTCCTATCTAATGGTTCCGTTTCTAAACTATGCTTAAGGGCATAATATACAGATACAAAACTATGGGAAGCGCCAGAATCAAATAATGCAAGTACTGGAATAGAATCGAGTAAAATTGAACCTGAAATCACGTCTTCAGCTGGCTCGGCCTCCTCGATGGTCATGGCGTAAGCTCGTCCTTGTGGTGCACCTCTCTGTTGTTGCTGCTGCTGAGCAAACCTCTCCTGCTACGATGGAAGTGGAGGTCCTCTCTGCTGGCCTACTGGTACAATAGGTGCTCTGGCTGGTCCTCTCTGAGCGGCTCCTCCTCCTTGGCGAGTCTGAATAGTTGGGTAGTCCCTCAGCTGATGTGCTGCTGATCCACACGATAAGCAAGTACCCAACCTTTTTTTGCAGATGTCTCTTGTATGTCCCATCTTTCCGTAATACGAACATGGGGCAACGAGTTGATTATTTCTTTGTGGTTGCGGTTGCTGAGCATGTCCTCGAACTGGTGCCTGTTGCTGGTGTTGCTGCTGGTATTGTTGCTGGTGTTGTTGCTGGTACGGCCTATGTTGTTGTTGAAAGTGTGGGCGCTTGGCTTGTCCTGTGTTACCTCCTGTTGCTCCAGATGTATCGCGTCCTCTCTTGGGCCTGAGGTCCAAGTCGTCTTCGGCAATCTGGGCATCCATCAGAATACTCTCAAATGTAGCGATATGTCGTCCCGAAGTACGAGACTTGATCTCCCTATTTAATCCCTTCCTGAATTTTCGAGCTTTGTCTCCTGGGTCTCGAACCATCGATGACGCAAATCGACTCAATCGACAAAACTCTGCAGCATATTCGTCGACTGACATACCTCCTTGGACTAAGTCATGGAATTGACTTTCTAATGCTCCTAAGGCTACGTCAGGAAAGAATTTCTCTTTGAAGGGTTCCTTAAAGTCCTCCCAAGTAAGTCCTTCAGCAGCGAGTCTCGGCTCTGTACGATACCACGTCAGTGCGATATCAAACATCTAGCTGCCAGCGGCCTCTATCTGAAGAATCTCTGGAATCTGTGATAAGCGCAGATTTCTCTCTATGTCTTCTAACCATTCGTCAGCATATAGTATTCCTTCTGTGCCTTTGAACTCTCGAGACATCATCCCCTTAAAGTCTACTATGGTACCGGGCCTCTGTTGTTGTTGACCTTGATGTTGCAGTTGTCGTGCTATCCTCTCCACAGCTTGGAGAGTCACCTGATGAGCATTCTCCATGCTCTCTCTTATCAGTTCGGTCTGTGCCTGGTGTGCTTCTGCTTGCATTCTCTGAGCCTCAGCTTGAATACGCTGAGCCTCTGCTGTTACTCTCTGGGCCTCTAGCATGCCCTGTATCAGTGCGAACATCTGTACCCCGTCAGCGGGCACTCCTCCAAAAATCGGTGTCGGTGGCGGTGGAAGGTTGTCTGTCATAGCTGGGGTAATCCTCTGTATAGGTGGAGGAGGAATCCTGTTAGTTGCAGACACTCCCACTCGAACAGGAGATGTAGGAGGATCTCCAGGTATCTGTTCGTCAGGTTGAGAGGTGGCAGTCCTATCTGAATTGGTTGCTCCCATTCTCATGGATCTAGTATTCGACGATATCCTGAATACAGATCAAAGAATCAATTAAGGTGATAGATGTGATATTATCAAGGAAGGACACTAAAGTGCTAAAGGAAACAATCCATTAGAATAGCAATATGAAGTTCAGAATTTCCTAGTGTGATTGAGCATATTCTTATCCTGGATCCTAGCACAGGCTCGCAGCAGTACAACTAAGTTGTCGCACTACCACGATATCGCATAACTTGCAAAACTAGACCTGCATGGGCCACCACTAAAAATGTGTTACGACCCGCACCCGGTATAGGGGCACGAGAGCGTGGGTACGTCCAGCCTACGCCGTAGCATCGGCGGTAGAACGTTGTCTAGGTCACAGTAACACTATATAGCTAAACACCTGTCAATGATATCTATCTCCATAAGGAGGTCAATATACATCTCATAATAATCTCACAATGTATCTCAATCACAACAACTATAAGGCACGATAAAAGATAAAAGGAAATTACATAGTTAAACACCATGTGTCATCATAAAGATAAATCACAGTCTAGCTGTCCAACACAAGTCTCCAATTAAACTTAACATTAGTCTAAACATAAACTAAAATAATCTCCATAAGTCTCAAGCATAAATAAATACTATCTAGATAGCTATAGGCAATGCCTCATTTAGGGGCATAGTCTCCTCTAGGATCTCTGGTACATAGTCTACATCTATACCTGGTCCGTAGTGTGTGGTACAAAAATTGTCAAGATTCTCTGGAAAAAATATCCAGTCAGGATTGGAACGAAAATACACCTCTAACAGCAGTTCCACATATATTGACAAAAACTATAATACAGTGTAAAGAAATACAAGACAGAATGAAATACTGGCAATGAGAAATACTAGAATAAGTACTGGAACATCATCATCAATATGCATCTGACAAGGAATAGAACTACAAGTACATGCAAGTACAAAGAACTGGTATGTAAGTGTGTATAAGAACAACAACTAGAACATGTGGAAATACAAGATCAATCTATCAAGATACTTGTCAAGAATCATCTATCTAAGTGTGTGGAACATCAATATATCATGTGATCGGCTTGGGACTATATGACTCATTACATGGATTAGCGATCATCCCCAACAGGTCAGGCTAACCAGATGTAACATCGATGAGGCATGTAAGGGTAAGGCTGCACCGACGTGAGATGTGGGTGAGCTAATGCTGCATGTAAAGTTTGGGTATGATCACATAAACTACTAATACTTTCCCGTTTCCTCTGCTAGCACGATGGATTCCAATCATGACTCCTCGTGACAGGTCTCAATGATGCCAACTCGTGTAAAGAACAGTGTCAGAGTCATGTACGCTATACAACAAGAATTATAGAGACAATCAACATAATGGAAACTGTCAGAGAATGTACTCGCCTGTGGTCCTTAGCTGGCAATACCACTGTCCGGGTTCCAAGGTGTCGTCTGAATGATCCAACAGTCCTATAGACATAGCATATAATATAATTCTTCATCAGACATTACTCTAGCACACAATCAATATAATGGTCTCAACCGGCTATGCTATAGGTCACCGGTTGGGATAGCTACGGGTATTCGTAATTTGTTAAGGTCACCTCATACACGGGTATATAATGCCTATTGTTATCTATCATAAACATCAATGCTTAATTAATTATCATTATAACAGAAGTATGCATCTAGTACTTAACAGGGTTTATATTGTATATATAATTATACATATGCTTTTAGGTTAATTGAGCATAATACGGTATGTATATATATATACAGGGCATTTACATCTGTATGCATGCGATGGAGATACACCATACATATATCTATATACCGAATATGTCTATCATATAACAATACATACACCATATGTACATACCGTGCGTGTACTGGATAATTTACGGCTAATACGTGTGGATTACTACGAGGAGTGCGTGTATACGTGTATGTGTTCATGCATGCGATGGTTCGAACCTGAGCACGTGGAAGCTAATGGTTCGGTGTCGGGGTCATCGTCAGCAGCGGTGTTCACACCTTGTTGATCGGTCCAGTCTGGCCCAAGGGGACGAGTCAGGATCGTGTACGGCGTCTCTGGCGAGCTCTCGATTCAGTCGATCTGATGGCAGTGGCTCCGGTGAACTCCTCGGTTCAGTCGCCTGATGGCAGCGGCTCCGGTGAACTCCTGGTGACAGTTTACCAACAGGTTCGGTCCGCGCTCTCGGTTCCAGCGGGTTTACGGTCGGGTTGCTTGGAAGGAGATGAGCAAGAGGATGGGATGGAGAATTCGGCTAGGGGTTCATTAGGGTTAAGGGGAAAAAGGAAATAAGGGAATATATATATATATGTGATGTTAAGTTTGACCTAGAATATGATGACTTTGGTCAATACTAGAAAAGGCCTTGGCTTGTTATGGAGATACTCTAATGGGCTAGGTTCGGATGTAATTGCGAGAATTTCATTGGTCTAAGGGTTTGGAGGCCATGGTTTCAAGGGGTTGATGTTAAATTACACATCCCAAAATTTATGGAAAATACAATGAAGGGGAAAAATGGGTTTATAACGCGTGTCGTGTCAAACAGGTGTATACTTAATGCTCTTACATAACAGTGCCAATAATTGTAATTTGCATGAAATAGGTTTATTGTTTGCTTATTTAAAATTAAATGCAAGGAGGTGTTCTATAATTAAATAGAAGTACAAGGGCTAGATTTAAGTGGGACACAAGCATCAATTAACGGTCATCGCAATTTAAAGAAAATTGATTATCATGCAATTATTTACTCATTAATTACGAAAAGACAAAAATATCCCTAATCTAAAAAGTGGGGGTGACAATACTAGTTAGTACTAGTAAATACCTTAGCTATATGCTTACTTATATTAACTATGAACTTGGTATCAAAATATCTTAGATAATATTCAATAACTAAGATTAATATACTAATGATAACTGATACACTAACTAACTGACATTTACCAGCTGAATTAATCCTAACTAACCATACACTAACTTACTAACTGAACCTTATATTAACTACAACTTATTGATACTAACATGCTAACACATAAACTCCTCTCATAACTAACTGATAACTGAACACAAAATATCACTCAAACACACATACTAATTACACATGAATTCCCTCACAAACACTGCCATAGTGATGCCACTACTGCTGTTGAGATAATGCTCAAGAAACCCTCACACATCCATACACCTATGTGCAACTATTGTTGCTGCTGCCTATGCTGCTGCTACTGATACTGCTATTTCTACTTCTACTGCCTATGTTGTTGCTACTGATACTGTTATTGCTACTGCTACTACCTATGTTGCTGGTACTGATAATACTATGTAACTTGCACACAAGACTGTAGTGTAGCCACTACATACCTTCATCTTGCTGCTAATGAGGCCTGAAACCCGACCTTCCCTCAATTTCAGATGCTTGATACATCAAAACACCCACTGCTAGTATTCTTCCCCCTTCTTACCTTGCTCGAGTATTACTGCATCCAATACTCTAATGCCAAAGTGGTTGCTATTAAACTCAGTTCAATACCAGGCATACAACTGTTATTTCCCCTTCACCTCTTCTCTCGACAACTGATACTTACTTGCTTCAGTTCAAGCAGTGAACTGAAACTCTTCCTCAATAAACATCCCCACCATATGATCATTGTTCCATACAAACAATCATTAATATAGATACTAAAATATTCATAACTGATAGCACTACTAGTTGTTGCTCCTACTGAATCTAGAACTTGAGTATTCCCCCTCCTCACAGTCCAACATCACCACCACACTCAACACCCAAATACTACCAATTCACAATATACAGTAGAACCTGATATCACTCATTGCTTCCAAAGATCAACACCCACTAACATATATATATACATATATATATATATATATATATATATATATATATATATATATATATATATATATATATAAGGACAAACATATATATACCAAGTTATATATATCTATATACATCACATGTAGTGCTTGAGTGCACATAATATACACTATTAGTCATTTCACCAAACACTTAGAGTATACCACTAGGATACTCATGATATACAATCAATAGAGATGCCAAAACCCCCCAATACACCACAATAATCATTTATACATATCAAATACACCTATATATAACTAATATAATTTGTTATAATAGAAATTGAAGAGTATTTACACAAATTATCCAAAATAAGTCTCGTATCACACTGTATCACAAATTATAATGACACAGCCTACTCTTACCCAATTATGGACACATACCTAGTCCCAAAATTCTGATCTAAATCTAATTAGATCTAATTGGTTTTATGACACACAATTGATGTGTCAATCTCACAATTCCCCCTATTTAGACACAAATTACCATGTAACTTTTACAATACAAGTCATATAAACTTAATTATTGATCCTATGGTTATCTCTAAGCCAAGAGATAATTTCTAATAGTTAAATACATGAATTAAGGTCTAAATTAAGGGGTTGATTCAAAATTTATCTATTGGGAGATGTATTTCTAATAAAAAGCTCAAAGGACACAACTAGGACACGATCTCCTTGCCAATTTCTTTTTCTTTAAGTGCTTCTTGCAATTCAAGCTCTAATACTTCTTAGATAATGAAATTGAGAGAGAATGTGTATAAATTAGGCTAAATTTGTGGAGCAATGAGTTAATTTGGGGAAGAACACAATTGGTAATCTAAATAAAATAAACTAATGAAGAGGAAAGAGAATGAGGAATCCTCATATGGCCGGCCCCCCTTCCTTCCTCTCCAAGCAGCATCAAATGTCCAATATGCCCCTTTATAGCTAATTATAAAGAATAATTAAGAAGGACTATTTTGGAAAGGCTCTAAACTAATACAAATTAAACTAATCTCCTTAATTAACTACGGAAGAGGGTCTAATGGGCTTGGTCTCATGTTTGGCTCAAAATTTTGTCATGACTAACAAATGGGTCCACTAATGATAAGTCCAAATAATAGGCTAATCCACTAACTAGAGTTCATGGATATTTTTTTGGAGGAGTTGCCGGGTTTGCTGCCAGACCGAGATATTGAGTTCTCCATAGATTTGGTGCCAAGCGCAAAGCCGATATCTCAGGATCTTTATAGAGTTAACAACAACGAACTGGTAGAGTTGAAGAGGCAGGTAGATGTGTTGTAGGACAAAGGCTTCATTCGATACAGTTCATCACTATAGGATATTCCGGTATTATTTGTACCGAAGAACGGTAGGTCGATACGCATGTGTATCGACTACAGGGCTCTTAATAACCTCACTATCAAAAAAAAAATACCTGCTATCGAGGATTGATGATCTCTTCGATTAGTTGAGTGGAGCAAAGGTATTTTCGAAGATAGACTTTTGGTCAAGCTACCACCAGGTGAAAGTAAAGGTGGATATTCGGAAGAGAGCTTTTAGGACTCGGTACGGCCAGTTTAAGTTCATGGTGATATCATTTGGGTTGACCAATGTCCCAGCAGTATTCATGAATCTGATAAACAAGATGTTCCACCAGTATCTTGATAAGTTTATGGTGGTATTTATTGATGATATTGTGTTATAATCGAAGACCCCGGAGGAGCATGAGGAGCATCTGAGGATAGTTCTGGAGACTCTCAGGAAGGAGAAACTTTATGGCAAGCTCTCAATGTATGAGTTCTTCCTTGACAAGGTTGAATTTCTTAGTCATGTCATTACTGGAGATTGGATCTCAGTGGACCCGAAGAAGATTTCAGTAGTGGAGTCGTGGGCTACTCCGAGTTCAGTGGCAGAGGTCAGGAGCTTTCTGGGGCTAGTAGGTTATTACCGAAACTTTGTACATAAATTCTCCAGGATTGCAGAGCCGATGAATAGGCTGACCAGAAAGAATGTAGTTTGTCTGGACAGAGATAAGTCAGGCCGCTTTCGAGGAGCTGAAGAGGAGGTTGACGACAGCTCCATTGTTGACGTTTCTATCAGGAGTAGGCAGATTCATAATCTAAAGTGATGCTTCAAGGAAGGGTTTAGGTTGTGTCTTACATCAAAATAGTAAAGTGATTGTCTATGTTTCCAGGCAACTTCGTCCTCATGAGAAGAATTACCCTATCCAAGAGTTAGAGTTGGCAACGATCATATTTGCTCTAAAGCTGTGGAAACATTATTTGTACGTAGAGCGTGTGGAGATCTTTACAGACCATAAGAGCTTGAAGTACGCATTTACCTATAAAGAGCTAAATATGAGACTACGACGGTGGTTGGAGTTGATAAAGGACTTCGACATATCATTGTCGCACCATCCAGGTAACGCCAACATAGTCGCTGATGCCTTAAGCAGGTATCCAATGGCTATGTGCTTGAGAGCTCGGGTATTGAGGTGCTGATACTAGGTGTCAAGATACATATGTGGGAACTGTAGATATAGTCAGAGTTGGTAGACATGATCAGAGCTACGTAGTATGACGATGAGTCTCTGAGGAGCATCAGAGAACAGGTTCAGATAAGATTATCCGAGGACTTCACTATTGCTGAGGATGGATTACTACGTCATGATACCAGGTTGTGTGTGCCAAGTAGGACATTACGCGATGAGATTCTTCAGGAGGTGTATCGATTGCAGTACTCTATACATCCAGGGGCCAACAAGATGCATAGAGATCTGAGAGAGCATGTATGGTGGTATGGCATAAAGCGGAAGGTAGTGCATTTTGTATCCAGATATTTTGTGTGCCAGCTGATAAAAGAAGAGAGGCAGAGGCCAGGTGGTTTACTTCAGCCTTTACCCATTCCAGAGTAGAAGTGGGAGCATATTACTATGGAGTTTGTTTCAAGGCTTTCGCATTCTTCAGGAGGTAAAGACGCAATTGGGATTATCGTAGACAGGTTGACCAAATTATCCCATTTCTTGCCATTTAAAGTAGGTACGTCTATGGAGAAGCTAGTGGAGATGTATATGTGATAGATTATCAGATTGCATGGAGTTTCTATGAGCATTATCTTGGATCGGGGCAGTCGCTTTATATCCCACTTATTTAGGAGTTTATAGGCTAGCTTGGGCACCCAGCTCATGTTCAGTACCACATATCACCCCCAGACAGACTGAAAGTCGGAGGGGACTATTCAGACTTTCGAGGATATACTTCATACTTGTGTTTTGGATTTCAGAGGCTCTTGGGAGGATTATCTTCACCTGGTAGAGTTTTCTTACAAAAATAGCTACCAGGCCAGTATCGAGTTGTCACCATTCGAGGCTTTATATGGACGAAGATGTCGCACTCCTCTATCTTAGGATAATGTTGGTGAGAGAGTCTTATTGGGACTGAAGATGATTGTGGATGCAGCTGAGAAGGTGAAGCTCATCAGGGATAGACTTTGGGTGGAGCAGGACAGACAGCAGCATTGGAACGATAGCCACCGAAGACCTTTGGAGTTTGATGTATAGATTTTATTTGAATTGCTTATAATTATTTTGTTTTATATTGAGTCTTAAGGCTATATTTTGTTCTAGTTTGGCAATTTCGTATTCTTACTAATTTCTCTGACACGGGACACTATTCGCTTTGGTAGAGGTGGAAAGCTTAGTCCACGGTACATCAGACCCTTCAGTGTTCTTGAGAGGGTCGGTGTAGTGGCCTACAGACTAGACTTACCACCTGCACTAGAGGGAGTATATGATATGTTTCATGTATCACAGCTGAGACGGTACGTGGCAGATCTTAGTCACGTATTGCATCAATCGGAGATAGAGGTGGGTCCGACTCTCAGATGCCCAGAGCATTAAGTAGATATTCTGGATTACAGGGAGAAGGTGCTGCGGAACCAGACGATTCTCTTGGTGTACTTTACCTGGAGGCATCACTCTCCAGGAGAGTCTATCTGGGAGAGGAAAGCCAAGATGCGTAAGCGATACCCTTATCTCTTTAAGCTGTGAGGTATCATTCATTCTTACTTGATGTGATTGCTTGTTATAGTGCTAGTTCTTTCCTTAAATTTTGAGGACAAATTTTTTCTAACGAGGGTAGACTTGTCACTACCATATTTCTAAATAAGGGTATTTTAGTCATATAGTATATTTATTATTAGTGATTAAATATTTATAATATGTGTTACTAATTAATTATATTGAGTTGTCTATTTAATTAATTATTCATGGGCTAGCTGTCACGACCCACACCCGCTTGATAGGGTCACGAGTACGTGGCTACGTCCAGCCTACTAAGAATAATTAAATAATATAATAGTTAAATATTTATCATACACAATAATTAATAATTATGAAATACCATTCAATATAATAAAATTTTAAAATACTAATATTATAATATTACCAATAATATAAAAAGAAAAAAAATACCCTTCTCAGTTAAAGTGGTAGTGAAAACTCTTCCCTCCTTGGAAATATTTCATCCTCGAAATTTAAGGCCTCGCTCCTCTCTTTGGGCCAATCATCACTATTTCGTAGAAGTTTTACTACGGTCAAACCACCAACCATCATAGTCCAAGATACTTCTATCATATAACACATAATCCTGTAATTCTACTGAAGAAACAACCATTCATGGATATAATCTCTAACTATCATGAATTACAATCTCAATTAGGGTCACTTGCTAACTATACCTTAGGTAAATTATTTAACATCCTGGGTTACTACGTCCAATACTACCAGTATACTATGGTTCAAAGCCATGGACATACTTATCTCACTGGCGCATACTACCCAGAATACTATACTATACTTCTAAGATATTATCTTTCTTTATCTGTCTCGGTTCTTGCAATCACCTAAACTGCTTAAGCATCCTTCTTACAAATGAATACTTGTGTACCCTATTGGTATACCCTTATCGATCTACAAAACTCTCAATAGGATGCCTACCAAAGTCTTGATACCAACTATACAAGGAACTGACTCTTATTTGGCACTTAGATGATGCTCTCATACTAGGTTACTCATGTCTCTCCTCTATACTTAGTACACTATCCACTAAAAATGCTTATACTCAAACCACCATAATATTTGAGGTACTCTAAATCTTGCCACTAGGGTACTCTTCCTACCTGATACTTGGTGTAAACTCATACTATAACACCTATTAATCACTTTAGGGTTCTCATCTATGTTTAGTATCATAATACATACACAAAGAAATCCTAGCCATTTTGACACCAAGATATTGGACTGGTATCCTTATATCCATCATACTATTTCATGATACATACTACTTCTACACTCCAAAATTATCAAGGTATTATACCTACTAAACTTACTTTTATATAGATTGCCCCTCATCTTACTGCCTTATTCACTTGTACTCTTAGTTCGAAATACTTTCTATCCATATTAACTGATACATCAATCTAATATGATCACACAAGATATTTACTATTACTAGCATATTACTAAACAAATCTCTGATATAGAAATACTAGCTTCCGAACTAAACAACATATTCACTTAATGTTATATGATACTAGATTCTTAATACTCATAACAACGCATCACACACTACCACCACTCTTGATACTAGCTTACTCACTAGATCACCCTATCAAACTTACTACCTCCATAACTACCCTTGACTCATGCACTTAATATTCTCTGTTACTGACTTGTCCACTAGCACTATATTGGTACCTTTAATACTAAATCCCTACTCCTTGATGCTCATAAAATTGGTACTTTACTTCACCACTCATGCTTTCTCCATAAATCTCTACTTCAAGACTCCCAAGTACTAGGTGATATAGTCACACTAGACACCTACAGGTGCAAGCATATCCTCCCTAGTTCTATATATAACACAAGTCCTATTACCTAGCACAATATATTCTAATACTATCACACTCACCTATATCCTTATGGGTACCATTCTACCATGACACACTCACTAATACCTCTCCTGAATACACATCTCTTACCCACAACACCACCGAGTACCAATTAGAATCTCATGCTCCATTGATATCCAAACAATTCCATGATACTTAATCGTTACATGGCTCACCCAACTACTTGAATTCATGACTATCCAGAATATGCATGATGATACTGATACTAATACTAACTCATGGAACCACTACTGATACTCTCTACTCTTCCTTCTACCTATAGTACCATTACTAACTATATCGGCACCTACCATAGAACTATTGCTACAAGGGTACTGTACTATGAGTTATCTTTAGTATGATGTATATTACTATCTCGATCTACACCCGATATAGGGGCATGAGTACGTGGGTACATCCAGCCTACACCGCAGCATCGATGGTAGAACACTGTCTAGGTTACAATACTATCTAATCAATCTCACACGAATATCCAACTCCATAAGAAGACACAAATATCATAATATAATATTAAAATAGTTAATCACATAACTGAAGCATGATAAGATATTGAAAAGAATAAATAAAATACAACACTAGTCTAAACAACAGAAATAGTCTAACCTGCAAATAATAATATCTAAATCTCCAAGTATGTCGAAAATAAGTCCTCTAAGTCGCAGTCTGGAAAAATATTTCCAGTCAGGATGGAGCAAAGTATAAGTACTAACAGCAGTTCCATGTATATTGACAAAAACTATAATACAGTGTAAAGAAATACAAGATGGATTTAAATAATGGCAATAAAAAATACTTGAGATAATGAAATACTGGAAATAAAAATACTGGAGCATATGTCATCATCAATGTTATACTAGCAATGAACAAAAATATAAGTGCATGCTAGAACAATGAACTAGAATATAAGTGAATGCTAGAACAATAACTAGAATTTAAGGAAATGCTAGACCAATAACTAGAAATACATGTATAGACTAACTATCTAATTGTGTGAAACATCAGCATATCATGTGATCGGCTTAGGGGTGATCAGGCTTGTTATATATGATTAGCTATGATTCATGTAAGGTCAGGCTAACCATCTAGTTGGTGAGCTATGATTCATGTAGAGTTGGGTATGATCACATAACAGGCAATGAGGCATATAATGGTCAGGTTGCACCGACGTGAAGTGGGGTGAGCTATGATTCATGTAGAGTTGGATATGATCACATAATCTACTAATATTTTTCTGTCCCCAGCTAGCACAATAGATTCCAATCATGACTCCTCGTGACCGATCTCGATGATTCTAAATCGTCTATACATATTATCAGAATCATGTATGCTATACAACTAGAATCATATAGATGATCAATATAATGAAAACTGTCAGAGAATGTACTCACCTGGGGTCCTCTGTTGGAAATACCAATATCCTATTTCCGAAGTCTTGTTTGAATAATCCAACAGTCCTGTAGACATCATTTAATAATAATACAATATCAGTAATTACACTAACACACAATCATAAATACACTGAACTCAGAGACTATGCTAGGGGTGACTACTAGTCAACTAACAGGGTCAAGTGTGCGTCTAACTGCACGGGTATCATGTCTTTAAATGCTGTGCAAATTTAGACAGTCGACTCACTAACACGTCTAAGACAGTACGTCAGTATACACAAGGTAGTCAATTCACTAATATTCAGGGTCACATGCTCATATAAAATATAGGGTACCCATAATTAATACTTATGGTTATAAGCAACTACGCATATATATATATATTACAGTCATGCCTCATACTAGCAATTGATTACTTATAAATATATCTATATATCTATATATATATCAAACTTAGTGTTATATGCATACATGCATGCACATGCATACTAGCTACTAGGTTTACTAATATAGGGTCACGAATCAACCAACTATCATGAAGTATGCTAACCCTAATGTTATTCACACATGCACATATACACAATCATGAATGAAGGCAAGTCGAACCTGTTCATTAGCGTGCATGTGCACGGGATCGAAGGTGACTGTTGCAGGTCATCTTTGGCAAGGTAGGATGGGTCAACGATGATGACGTTGATGATGATGGTGATGATGATGTTGATGATGACGATGATGGTGATGACGATGATGATGATGATGACTGCCGGAGGCTGTCGGAGGAGAGGCTTGGTGGTCAGGGAGGTCTGCTAGATGAGGACAGGGGAGTGTGTAGGTTGTGAACGGAGAAGAAGACGTGGTAGAGAAGATGTTAAGGGAGGTCCGACGGTCTGGATGAGGGGAGTTGAGGGAGAAAGAGAACAGGGAGGAGAGGTCGACGAGGGTGGTTGTTCTGCGAAGGAGGAGGAAGGTCGTGGGGAGTCTGGGACTGTGGTGTTGGTCATGGAAGATGGGTCGAGCAGTTGGAGAGGCGGGGGAGGCTTTGCAGTGATCACCAGAGGAAGGTATGGTCGTGGGGGAGGTGAGTCAAGGTGTTAATGGTGGTGGTGTTAATGGTAGCGGTGGTGTAGATAAGTCGAGGAGGGGGGAGAAGTCTGGTGGTCGGAGGAAGGGGATGAAGTCGTGGAGCGGTTGTTGACAGAGTCGTGGGTGGAGGAGTCAGCGACGGGACTGAAAATGGGAGGTCGAAGAGGCGTCGGGGACGAGCGGGGTGACTGGCAGCGGGTCAACCAGCATGGGAACTGGGGTCGTGGTGGGGACGGTGGTTCAGTTGGAGAAGGAGGCCGGAGTAGGGGTGCAGTCTGTCGTGGGAAGTCGGGGGAAGGTGGTTGCGGGTGGCTGCTACGACGGGAATGGTGGCCAGAGATGGAAAGAAGAAGATGACGGTTTAGGGTTGAGTTTTGGTTTGATGGTGGTGGTGATAAAATTATATGGAGGATGAGTTTTTGCATTAGGGCGGAGATGGGTGTTAGCCTAGGGATTAGGGTCGGCCATGTGCCTCATTGGGATGGGGTTGGCATTGGAAAAGGGTTTATGATAAGGGAATATATATATATATATATATATATATATATATATATATATATATATATATATATATATATATATATATATATATATATAGGAGAGGGTGTGTAGTGAGGATATTGCTCCATTTGATTGGATGGCCAAGATTAAACATGAAGAAAAGTGCACAAACCGAAGGGAAGAGAGAAAGAGAGTTGGATTGGTCAATTAGGGAGGGGGTTGGTTCTTCATTTGGTCTTGACCAATAGGATGGTGACACCTTATCGTACTTTGCATAAAAGTCCTCAATAATTAGAAAATTGCACATAAAGTGGAAATTGGGATTTAATGAGGGAAAATACCATGTTTGGTATGATATAGTGGCTAAAAAGGATGTATTATGTTTAGCATGAAGCTTGAGGGTGTGAATGGAAGTTTGGTTTGGTGTTGGATCGAGTTTTGGGTCAAGTTGGGTCCTTACACTAATTTAATTAAAATTAATATAAATGGTGTTATTAAATTAATTAGAATTATATGAGATTAAAATTAGGTGGGACACAAGTATCATGGACTTAAAAGACTCAGAATAGAATATTATCATAATTTGGATTACATAAAAAGGGTCGATATTGTGTCTCCAATTTCGATTGGAACGCACAAAGTTACAAAGTTAAATTTATTTAGAATTAAAAATAAATGTTCGCGACGAATTTTGTACGACTAAAATAAAGCACAACAGAGCATATTTATGAGTTACACAAAGGTCAGAATGGAAGACTGGCACGTATAAGACAATGGTGTAAAATTTGTTGGAAGGCAAAAACTAGTGTACGCTCCCAATAACGAAGCAACGATAAGGCACAATAATTAAATAAAATCACAATAATAAATATAATCCTCCATAATTAATCTCGAAATAATACAAATTAAAATCCATAATCCTATATTTGGTTAGGATTTATCTAGTGGACTTCTAGGTCTAGTCTACTAACTCATACATTAAAGAATACTATACATATAATATATATATATATATATATATATATATATATATATATATATATATATATATATATATATATATATATATATATATATATATATATATATATAGACACACATCTCATGCAATTATTTAAAATAAATACACATAATACTTATAATAACTAAAAAGACAAAAATACCCCTATTTTAGGATATGGTAGTGATAATTACTCACATGCTCAACCAAGAACCACGTACAGACTCACAAGCCCCATTCTAAATAGCTAATACTGGTACTCAAGACTCAGAACTAATTATAAATCACCAACTATTATATTATCCAAGAATCCTAATGAAATGATGTTCCATAAGGAACTAGACTAAAGGAACTGAAGGTATCCCTATTCCTAAGCTAATAATGGTGATGGAACAGAATCCTATAATAACAGAAGTGGAAAAAGATTTGAGATGATATGTTAAGAACCAATTTAAGATACAATATGATAATCAAACGCGGCCGTCTGAATTCATGATACTAAGAATTGCCGCGCCAGTAAGCATAACTATGGTAAATGATAAATTCTATAACTAAGGTATGCAACTCTGTAATTATATCATCTAGAATCCTCACCACGCCAACTGGTATGACTGCAAAAAACTCTAAATTTCATAACTAAGTTATATACATCCGAAATCAAGTCCCTATATTTCCGTCACACCAGCTAATATGGTTGCGATAAACTTTAGGCTCCATAACCAAGCAGACGTTTTACCTTTCTCTCTGTCTGTATCATCATATGTTATCAGAAGATACCAAAATTTACTCCATAAAATCCATCTAGATATGATATCAAACTCAATAAAGAACACCAAGAATTAAATTCAATAACGAATTATCAAGAATCAAATTCAATAACAAGAAGTGAGAGCGATTGGAAACAAGAAAAAAGATCTTAAATTGGAGTTCATAATAAGATTCTCAAGGGTCGTCCCAGGAATCTCTCAAGAAGTCCTAATTTATGATTGAGTATTCTTATCCTAATATCTTATATCATATATCCTATTGCAGGCTCGCAGCAGTACAACTAAACCGTTACACTACCACGACATCATACAACTTGCAAAGCCTGACCTGCATAGGCCACCATAAAAATATGTCCTGACCCGCACCCTCATGATCGAGATACGAGTGCGTGGGTACATCCAGCCTATTGACAATAATTAAATAATAAAATATTTATCATGTATAATAATTAATAATTTTAAAATACTATTTAATATAATAAAATTTTGAAATACCAATATTATAATATTACTAATAATAGGAAATGATAAAAATATTTCTCTCCAAAAAAGTGGTAGTGATACTAGCCTATGTTTATTTGGACTTGTCATTAGTGGACCCATTGGATTGTCATGACATATTGAGGCCAACACTAGACTAAGCCCATTAGACCCTCTTTTTTAGTTTATTAAGAAGATTAGCTTAATTTGCATTAGTTTAGAGACTTTTCAATATAGCGCTTCCTAATTATTCTTCATAATTGACTAGTAGGGGTACATTAGACATTGTACATTGCTTGGGAAGGGAAAAAGAGGGTACCGACCATAATATGTTACTTTTCTCTCTCTCCTATTCATTTGTTCATTCCATCTAGATCCCTAAATTAGTTTATCCCCAAAATTACTTTATCCCTCCTTCAAAATTAATCTAATTTGTACCCATTCTATCTCAATTTTATCATCTAAGAAGCATTAGAGTTTGGATTACAAGGAGCACTTGAAGAAGAAGAAATTGGCAAGGAGATCGTGTCCTAATTGTGTCATTTGAGCATTTTATTGGGAATACATATTCCAATAGGTAAATTCTGAATCCACCTCTTAATTTAGATTATAATTCATGTATATAATATTAGGAATCATTCCTTGGTTTAGGGCTACCCATAGGATCAAGAACTAGGTTTATATGATATGTATTATGGAATCTACATGGTGATTTATGTCCAATTAAGGGAAATTATGAGATTGACACATCAAGTGTGTGTCATGAGACCAATTAGATCTAATTAGACTTAAATCAGGATTATGGGACTAAGTACATATCCAAAATTGGATACGAATAGAGCGTATCATGGTATTTTATGATACAGTATAATACGGGACTCATTTTTTGGTATTTTATGTAAATGCTCCTCAATTTTTATTGTAGCAAGTTGCATTAGTTAGAAAATAGTGTATTTGATATATATAATTTTTTATTATGGTGTATTATGAGTTTTGAATCTTATTTGGGTACGTATCAAAGAGTATCTTGCTAATGCACTATATGTGTATGAAAAAATGGCTATTAGTATGGGTTTTGGTGTCATTCAACCTTATTTTAAAAATAAATATAGATGTTAGCATACATTAAGCTTATGATATATAAATACATGTTATTAGTGTGACAGTATGTGTTGGTGGGGGAAATTAAGATCAATGAGGAGTGAATTAGTGTCTTTGATCAAGTGTTAGTGAAGGGTGCACTGTTGAGTATCTGTACCAGGTTTTTGAGCAGTAAGGGGTCAGGTTTCATTTCATCAGTAGCAACATCAGTTGCCTATAGGGGATCAAGTATCCTTACTAGGATAACATTAGTAGCAGTAGAAATACAGTAATAGCAGCAGCAAGATGCAGTAGGAGTAGCAGTAAAATACAATAGCAGCATAAGTAGCAAAATACAGTAGCAGCTGCAGCAAAATGATGTAGTAGTGCAGCTGTATTTTATAGGGGAGTAAGAGCAGCAATGTGCAGTAATGCACAAGCCTTGACACACCAAGTACTACAGCAGTTAGAGGAAGGATTGATAGTAGATAAATAAGGTATTGCTTATGTCGTATAGTACTTTAATAACAACAGTAACAATAAGGTGATAAGGGATTTGGTGCACATCGAGGTTTAGAAAAGTATTTACTTATTTATATTATTTCTCTGTGGAATAGTTGTATATGCAGATAGTGTAAGGAGTGTATGAGGTATGAAGTATCAATAATTAGGGGTAAACTTGTATGTGTCTGTGCATCAGGAGAATGGGTATGGCAAGTTGCAGGAAGCAACTGTAGGTTAGGGGTGTTCAAGCACAAATAGGTGCACTGATACATATATTTGGTGCATATGCACTTGTAGACAGTTCGTGCAAGTGTATAGGTGCTTGTATGAGTTATAGGTTGCGGGCATGAAGGATTGAGTAAAGGTAATATAGTCAGTAGGTTTGGGTATCAGTGAGTATCTTGGATAATAGTATTAGACACTAAGGTATTAATATGGGTACTAGAAGTTAGGGTACTAGATATTTGACTAGATAGGTAAGGATTCATACCAAGGTAAGGGTACCAAGGTAAGCTAAGGTAATAGTATTAGATCATAAGTAAGGTATTAGCATAACTTAAGTACTAGTATATATAGGACATATATATTAATATTAGCTAGTAAACTAGTATTAGCTATATGTACCATAGCTAGTATCAAAGTAATGACTTTTATGATCTAGAAAACCTAGATATATAAGATATTGACCTAGTATAGCTAATACAAGCTAGAGTTAAGTAGTAGTGATCTATATGGACCACTTAACTTGTGTAGGACCTAGTTTATCTAGAGTGGCCTAGAAATGGCCTAGAAGAGCATATTTAATGCATTTTATTTCAATATCACTTTATTACACTAAGTAACATGATATTCCTATTTAGGTGTGTGTGACACTAACTCGAATACCAAGGTATATCATTTGCTCAGGACCACAGATGAGTACATTCTCTAATAGTTTTCTTATTTGATAGCCTCTATATTTTATGTATTTAGTATTAAGATATTTGCTTCTTGACACGATGGTTTCACGGATTAGTATATATGGATCTTGGTCATGAGATATTATTGTCGTAGTTACTCAGTGATTGTCATATCATGCTTCGTGATTACTCAGTAATTATCGTGATATTTCAGTGATTATATAGACCATGATCATACTGCATGATATTATAGAACGTGCAGTGTGATATACGTGTTATAACGTGTCTTGATTTGGATCCATAAACTATTCGGGGGTTGGGAAAGTATTAGTGGATATATGATCATACCTTATAGTACGTGTTTTAGTATAGCCCGTGATAGTTAGTAGCTCATGCGTGATCACACTAGCTCACCTTTTATATATAGCCCGTGTTAGGCCCAAGTCGATTACATTATCTTACTAATATTTCAAGACACATTTATATATATGTATTCCTTTATTCCAGTTATTACATTATTGTTTCTCACCATATTGTTCTCAGTTCTTGCCATTATTCCATCATGATATTGTTTCTCGTTATATATGCTAGTTCAGTTACTTTCATTATTTATTGTTATTGCTATTGTTGTTTCATAGTTTCTGTCAATTTTGGAACTGCTATTTGGGTTGTACTTCGCTCCAATCCGGACTGGCTATATTTTTTAGATAATTTATTAGAGGACTGGTGTCCTACGTACTATGGGCCACAGGATGGTGAGCCAGTTGAGTTATTATCACTCGTAGATCCTGTTGAGTTAGCACTAATAGTTGATGAGGCATAGTTATTTTATTTTTGATATTGTATATGTTATTTAGACATTGGCATTGTATTACTATTTGATGTCTTGTATTGAGATTAGACTTGGACTTGAGATGTATTTGTGACTTTATTTCTTTTTTTCTATTTGATATCGTGCTATATCTTTCTCTAGTTTATTATTGTGATTGATTGTTGTTTATATTATCATATTATCCTCCATTTAGATTGGAGATAGCATGACAGGTACCTTATATATATTGTGTGCGATGTTTATATAGTATTATTGAGCTAGACAGTGTTCTACCACCGATGTTGTGGCGTAGGCTGGACATAACTGTCACGACCCGCACCCGGTGTAGGGATGCAAGTCGGGAACAACGCCCAGCCTATGCCGCAGCATCGGCGGTTGAATACTATCTTGGTCAACTATACTATCTAATTATCTCACAATAAAGCATAAACCTCCAATAATATCTTAACTCCGAGAAGAGTGTAATCAACTTAGTTTAACACAATACTCAATCATATTTCTTTGGTACGAGAATATATCACAGAATTCTAACCTAACTATGCAGTTAAAAATATAACAAAAACAAATAGAAATAATATCCAAATCTTAAATATATGTCAAAAATAAATTCGGTACCAAAATGCTAAAGAGAACTAACTATGCTAACTAGTAAATCCATCTAAATCTCCCGACAGTCACTCCAGAACTAGTGGATCCAAGTCTGCACCATCTATAGGCTGAGGTCCGTAGTATGTCGGACAACGATCTTTCGGATACTCTGAAATATATTTTTCAGTCAGGAATAGAGCAAAGTATAACCCAATAGCAGTTCCAATTAATTGATAAAAACTATAAAGCAGTAATATAGAGGATGTTATCTACGATAAAAAATATAACTGATGATCAACAACAATGAAATAATAGAAAATACTAGCAATAGAAATATAACTTAATGCGTACAAGAATAAAGGAATAAGCTGTAATATCAGAAATAGAACAAAGTAATCGATGAACTGAATAATGGAATCTATAATGACTATGGGTTTTGAGATACTAACTAAATATGTGATCTGCCTAGGAGATTCAATGATTACACTAAGGCGCTAACTCAACCATATGTAAATTACATAGTTATTTAGTAGCCAATGATTACACTACTAGCCGATAGTTTCTTGATCACATATTTAATTGGTATTTCCTCCGCCCTTGACTGATATGATGGATCGAATCATGACACATTACTAGCCAATTTATCCAACATTTAATATATAATATTTAATGTTATCCATTACCAACAAGGATAGTATCTGATACCATCTCCATAATCAAGGTAACATCCCATAACTGACAATCCAATAATAATACCAATCCGTATACCATCGTGTCAAGAATCATAAGTAACATTTCTAAATACTTGAATTATAGTGGTAATCAAATAATAAAAATTATCAAAGAATGTACTCGCCTGTGGTCAAGAGCAATGATGCAAAACGGTATCCGAACTAGTGTCACAGACCTATATATGGAATATTGCATTAATAAAAAGTTCTGAAAAAAATAAGTTAAACTACTCAACTTCTAGGTTAAAGAGCCATTCCTAAGTCAAAAGTCAAACTAGGTCAACTCTAAATCAAACCGTTTAAACTATGGTCAAACTATGGTCAACTATGTCAAACTATCTGTTTCTAGGTTGCATGAGTCTAACTCAATGATATTGGGTTCATACACTATGAATCTAGGTCATACAAGGTAAATCTTAGAATACTAAGATACCGTATCTCAGGATACGCAAATAATAGATAAATATCACATATCTATAATAAGCAATATTAAATATATAAATCCTAATTACAAATGCTAGATGGATACCTTGGTTTTGAACCAACTTGGTATGCAATACTAAATCTCTATCTTGATACCCAAACCCAATACCTTGGGTATCCTCAATACCTTGGCATTTACCATGGTATCTCAAGGTAATGTCACTCTAGTATATATATTAACTACCCATCTATAACTATAAAGTATCATGCATTTAATACTTATACAATACTATATACCTTAATTTAGTCACCTTATTATCAATCCATAATTAGTTTCCATCTATCCTATTACTATGCCAATACCTACTACTCATACCTTGGTATAACTCAAGGTAATACTAATATCTAACCATATTAATACAAACAAACAAGCTAACTCTATATACACTAACTACTAATATATGATACCTACTAGTGCATGGATACTTGTGGCTACATAATAACTTTACCAAGTTTTAATGTATATCTATATATACATTACACATATATACGTATAGATAGCTAGAATGAATATATATCTAACTACTAATTCAACAAGTATAAATATATATATAGATCTAACTACTAAAAGTATAATATACTAATGCATAAATACCAATATGAATATATATATATATATACATATAAACTAATACTCTCTCTCTCTCTCCCTATATATATATATATATATATATATATATATACCTATTATTTATAATATATTCATAAATATAATATACCGCAGAACTGTCGCCAAAAGTCGTTGCTGCTGTCGCTAATGCTGCTGCTGATACTGCTATTGTAGCTACGATTACTGCTACTGTCACTAATGATGCTGCTGCTGTCGTTGAAGGCGTTGTTATTGTAGCTACGATTACTGCTATTGTAGCTACGATGGTGTTAAATCCCACTGTTGTTGCTAAATGTTGTTGCTACTGTCGCTATAACTGCCCCCTCTCTCTCTACTATATATTAACACAATATATATATATATATATATATATATATATATATATATATATATATATATATATATATATATATATATATACAACTATACAATTAGATATATATTCTATAACTACTAACATATATATATTTGCAACATATATTTATATATATATATATATATATACAAGATCCTCCACATAAATATATATGTATCCTCGCTAATACACATATAGTAATATCATAACATTTACGTATATATATATATATATATATATATATATATATATATATATATATATATATATATATATATATAAAATCATACCAATAATATGTAAATATAACATATTAGTATATATATATATATATATATATATATATATATATATATATATATATATATATATATATATATATATATATACTATAATATTTATATATATACTACGATAATTAATAATTCTTACATATGTAGAAAATAGCTACATAAAAATATAACACATAGGTATATAGATCCATGACACACTAATACATAAATATATATAATCAATAATATATATATACATATACATAAAATTACACGTCACCGAGACTAAGAACATTTTAAAAATAGATCTAAAAATAAATTGCACAAACACATGGAGTGCATCGCTCCCGTATCCGACTAAATCTAGGATACGCTTGCGATACGAGCCCACCACACATCCAAACCTACCCTGAAGCATACGAACAAGTCTAATATATTATTTATAAACAATACGAAGAGTCAAACACAAATTTACGTGTCCGTGTCAAAATATGACATGAACAAAGTCTAGTGTCGGAGAAAAAACTCCCAAATTAACACGTATCACCAAATTATTGGGATACAACCTACATGTATCCAATTATGGATATGAAACTAGCCCCAAACACATAAGCATATACCAAATTGATCTATAGGACCAATTGACACATACAACAAATGTCAATCTCGGAATTTCTCCAAAATTGACTCAAAAAGTACCATAACTTTCCAATAGGCCTCCTATGAACACAAAACCAAATCTTATGGGTAGTCTATGCATACAGGTTAATTTCTTATTGTTAAATCTCAGATTTAGAGCCTAAATTAAGGAGAAAACTGAATTATACCTATTGGGAGATAGATTCCCAATAAAATATCCAAAATTGGTGAAATTTGCTTTCAACTTGTAGATCCTTGCTTCTCTTTGTAGATCCTTACTTTCTCCTTCTAGATCCTTGCTCTACTTGTCTCCAATGGTAATTTGGGAAGGAATTGGAGAGAAATTTGTAGAGATTTGATGGAATTTGGTTAAGGGAATTTCTAGATCTAGATTTGGAATAAAAAATGAAGAGAGAGAAAGTTTTTATCCCTTTTATATAGGCCTCACTTGCCCCCTCCCTCAAGCTACTATGTAAAGTTTAAAATACTCCTTGGAGCCTCTCATGAAGAAATTAATTAAGGAGGAAAGGTTCTAGTCTAATGGGTTTAACTTAATTAATCAACCTCCTAATGATGGGCTTACTATTGGGCTCAAATCTAACTAAAATTAAATGTTGGTCCATAGATCTAATCTAAACTAGTTAGGTCCACTAACACAAGTCCAAAAATAAAATCTAATATGCTAACAATAAATAATAATATAATAAATAAATATTTAACATGCATAATATTTAATTAATTATGAAATGACCAAAATACCTTTTTTCTAGAAAATATGGTAGTGATAGTACCCATGTAATCGTACCCTTACACCGGGTGTGGGTCATGACATCGATACCGACTATTCACTCAACTGATGAAGAAAAGTGTAATTTGTTTGGAATAAAGCATGCCAACAGGCATTCGTCGACATCAAAATTTATCTTACAAATCCCCCAATTAAGGTGTCTCATATTATAGAAAGACCTTTCTTGTTGTATGTTTGAGCAATGGATTATTCCTTAGGGGCTCTTCTTGAACATAACAGTATGGAGGGCCATGAATAGGCTATATACTATTTCAATTGCATGATGGTCGGTGCCAAGCACAAGTATAACCCGGTTGAGAAAGAGTGCCTCATCTTGGTATTAGCAATCCAGAAGGCACGTCATTATGTGACCGACAAAACAATCCATGTTATATCCAGAGTGAATCCACTATGAGTACTAATGATTAAACCAAGTACACTCAACTCCCGCCTAGCTACACGGGCAATATTATTTGTTCTGCTAATTATTTTTGTTCGTGCATTATTGTATTATGGCAGGCCATTATTGCCATACACATACATACAAGGGCTTAACAGTGCCCACAAAAGGCAGTAAAAGGCCAATCATTTGTTGACTTCTTAGTATTGGCCCATTGGTCATGGTTAAACCTTATTTTGATAATTGTCTAAACTTGAACTTGATAAAACCTACGAGAACCGACGATACAAGACATAATGCTTCTATAACTACAGTTACAGAGAATAGGATACGACTTATTTTCAGTATCGAGATAATATAATTTTTTCTATTTATTAAGTACAGAAAATATGTAAATCGAGTTGCACTTGGCATTTAGATGCTACCAAAAATATTTTCTAAATCTAGATTATTTTTAGCCAAAATAATTTTGAGTTTTGAAAATAACCCGACCCATATTTTAGAACCAAGTTAGCCCAAACCAATCCAAACACATTTTGTTGCTGACTGGATTTAAGAGAAACGAACTCGGTATGAACTCGGTACGTGTTCGGTACGATTTCTGTCCAAAATCGGTTACCAGACCTAGTAAACCCTTACAACCAGATCTTCCTGTAGACTCAGCTCTATCGTTTAAAATCTAAACATTTGGCATCTAAATTTGCCCCAAACTTAGTTTACAAAGATTCTATAAATAGAGAAGGATTTCACCATTCTTATCCTTCAATTCACTTTCACTTCTCTTCTCTATTACCTCAGTGTAATAGCCTTTACACTTTTCAATCCCAAGCTATTTGCAACTCCTAAGCCTTAAATGCCAGTGCATTCTCGGTTAAAAGTTTTCAAGAGTTGTAAAAGGAGATTGTTAAGAAGTTCAAATACTTTGAGAATTATTCGAGCCCTTCGGATCAAAGCTCGTGTCTGTGCAAAGTTAGAAGACTTCGGATCAAAGCTTGTGCTTTACTTGATAGTGGATTTCAACTTTGAGCTAGAGTTCTCGGGACTTGACTAGTCCTCTCAGAGAAAAACCACTATACATTGTTGTGTTTACGACTACTGATCTCTCTCTATTTATTTACTGTTATTTATATCTAGATTGCTAGCTAACTGTGTTAATTTTTATTTGGGTGATTTTTCTTCCGCTGTATATATACGCACTCAATTTGCCCCCTCTAGAGGTGCTTATTCAATCCTACAATTGGTATCAGAGCAGGTTATATTAATTATTCTTAGACTATACACTCTAGAATATACATGGCTAATGTGATGCCATTCCCTAGTACTAGAATACGAAGACAAACATGACCAGCTATCCGGTACAAGGTACTATACTTCATACGATGATCACGGCTTTAATAAGACAAAGTGGTGCATGCTATAATCAAGTTACCTAGGGTCACACAAATATCTACGTCTCAATCAATCAAACAAGAAACAGTAAACATAGAGCATATAAGATAATGTAATAAGGCACCACAAACGCTTTCTCAAAATATTTTGGAGACCAACTGTATAAAATAAAAAGCTAAAAGAGTAGAAAAAGTACATAAAAATAATTAGCTGCAATCTGATTTAGTACAATTATGTAGAAAACCTAAATGTCCAGACGTGCCGGCTAACATGTGTTGATGGCTAAACGCCTATAGGAATTAAATGTACAATGACGAGCAAGGAAGAAGAAAACCCACTCGTTATCCTCTACGACCATGTTTCTAGCACACATCATGAGTTGGGGGATAGTGGGCTAGATCCTTGGGTGCTGTCTCGAAACCTGGCCATACAAAACCAGTTGGGTTAGACCCCAAATAGCAAGTACCACAAAGGAGCACAAAATTGAGAAACAAAACCTAAAAAAGAAAATATATATATATATATATATAGGTTCTGTGTCATAGTTTAGGTCCATGGAATATCCTAGCATAAAGACCCAACCCTTCAACCAAACAAAGATAAGGGTTTAACCATTATACTATGATAGTCCATGACCATAGACTACTAACCGAATAATAACAATCACAACCAAGTTCAATTTCTTTATATCAGCCAATCACTTATACGGCTTATTATTTATGGAGTCTGGGGTTATCTTAGAAATAATGCATAATAGGTATCCTTAGATCACGCCATTGTCGAATATGGGATAACCGAGAAAAAAATAAAAGAATATACAGGCCTTCACTGATGCACCAGTTCCCCGTAGGCCACTGCACTAAATTATGGTATTAGCGATTCCAGTTCTCCTATAGGGAACCAATGTCTCAACATTATTTATAATAGGTCAGATACTGCTATCTAGTAAGGCGGATGATATACAGTATATGGGGTGGCTAGCCCATAGCATATTTAGAATAAATCTCTGTGGAAAGGTTCATCGGTATGATCTCGGGATACCGTTTCCTGCAAATGTTACTACCATTTTTAGTTACCTATTTAGCCCTACATTGTGTTCAAAATCCTAAAGCGTGGTCACATAAGAATTTCTCTTAAGATATCGTAAAAAGTATGTGCATGCTAGATACAAATCTATGGAAGTTCAATCTGGATTCAGTCGTGCGTGTATGCAACATTCAATTAATCAATATTCTAGCCATGCTTTGGTAGTTGACTCGCTTATCATGCCCGTACAAGAGAAATTATATATATATATATATATATATATATATATATATATATATATATATATATATATATATATAATATCATGTGTTTAGGGATTTAGAGGCATTCTCGATTCACAAACCAAACATAATCACTTAACACATGACACGGTATGTCGCACCTCAGTCCACATCCGATAATATACACTTTCAGGCACAAATTTGTATCAGCATGAATACAGTATTCGAGTCCAATTAGCAATTATACATTCGGTCACATGAGTCAAGATTATATTATACCACGAGTGCTTATGTCATGCACATAGCTGGTTAGTCACTTATCACTTAGTCTGGGTCATACTAAAATCTCAGTTTAACTCATGTCACGTTCATAGCCAATCTTAGCTTATGGTCATGTCTAGCACGATATCTGGTTACTAAATCCATTCTTTCTTAGAATTATAATACAAATATTAACCCAAATCAACTATAAAAGAATAAAAGAAATATTTAATTAAAACATCCAGGCCGCATGGGTCTCTAGGCCACATATGCAGTCAAGGCCGCATATGAAGTCCTGGCCGCATGGATTGTCCTGGCCGAATATAAAGTCTATGCCGCATATATTAGGGTTAAAGTCTACTCCTTGGGATAAGTGTCGAAGTGACGACTAATAAATAAAGCATTAGTGAAGTGATATAAAGTTATTGATGTGACTGATATAACATATAATAAAGTGTGTCAGAGAGAACGGACAAAATTATTAAAATATGGGCCAACAGTTTAGAGTCATGCATCCAAGGAAGGTGCCCGCATATTTTACTTTATCGTATAAGTTACTTGGCTGCATTGATTTCTCTTGGACTTAGTAAATTTCTTATTAGTTCAGCAAGTGAAAACACAAGAAATTCAAGGACACTTATGTAAATAAGCAGCCATGCATCCAACAAGATGGATGCATGCTGTCAGTATGCGACAAAAAGCTTAGGCCGCATAGCCCTCTCAGGACGGATAGCACTCTCAGCCGCATAGTTCGCTGGCCGCATAAAAACTTTGTCTTCTCCAACAACAGGTTCAGCCATGCGCCAAAAACTCCAAAAAAATTATTTTCTCCATAAAAACTTTATTTTAACTCTGAATCAAGTGAACTAAAAGCCAAAATACTCGAAATAAAGTGCTCCATCAACCCTAAAAACTATTATTCTAAAATACTAGTTTTAATAGATCAAAATTGCAATAAAATATGTTACCCATAAAAATTCTAAACTTCAAATGTAGATCTACTCAAATACACCCATAAAAATAAAAAATTCTAAGTAATAAAAGCGTTAGAAACACGCAACAAACATAATGAACCAATAGTATAGAGAGTTTCTCAATTTCTCATGCAAGGTGTACTTGCCTAAGACTTGGAGGAAGAAAACCAAGAGAGAAAGAAAATAAAGTAATAAAGAGAGAGAAAGAGAGGTTTGTTTTATATACATGGAGAGTTTGAGGTTTAGACCATGGATTCAACTCATGATTAAACGAATCCAATAATTAAACCATGAACCAAGATAACCAAAGAATGGGTCTAGTCTCATGTAATATATTATACATGCAAGCAAGAAAAATAATACGCTCCAAATACGTATATTTGGAAACGGGGAGTGACAAGTGAAATCTATCTTCACAAGAGAGGGCCAGTCCACAAATAGACACCCACTATTTGATGGAACCAACTACACTTATTATTAGATACGGATGAACTTTTACTTAAAATTACTTGATTTTAATTTATGAGCAATTGTTACTAACAAATACAAAAAGCCACCAAGAATTGTTGTAGATGGTGCGCTTGTGGCTTAGATAAGCCACAGGACAAGTACACTGATCACGAGAAAAAGCAAACTGGTTTAGATTCTTGTGCTATTGATGCTCTATTTTGTGCTGCAGACATAATATAATTCAATAGGGTATCAACTTGCACAATGTCACATGAAGTATGGAAGCTACTTGAAGTTATACATGAAGGGACGTCACTAGTAAAAGGAATCAAAGATCAGTCGGCTTACACAAGAGTATGAAACCTTCAAAATAAAATCCAACAAGACCATTACACAAATATTCACATGCTTTCTTGACATTATCAACCCTTTATTATCTCTTGGCAAAGAATACAACAACCACGAGAATCTTCACAAAGTTCTTCGGGGACTCACTATGAATTGGAACCCCAAGGCTACAATGATCTAGGGAACGATCTCACTACAATGTCCCTGGAAAAGCTTATGGGCAAAATGATGACGCATGAGCTGGACCTTCAAGATCTCGAAGAGTCAACACCAAAGGAGAAGATGATTGTACTCAAAGTGCACTACAAGAAGATCATCGATGAAGACTCCGAAGATGATGACTCTGATAGTAAAAAACAAGCTCTCATGGTCAGAAAATTCAAAAAGTTCTTGAAGTTCAATAATAGAAGCAAAGACTACAACAATGATGACAAAGAACAAATCTTCTATGGATGCAAGAAGAAATGACACATCAAGAAAGACTGCCTGTCAGCAAAGAAGGGGAACATATATAAAAAATCAACAAACCAACCATTCTCTCGAAAGTATGCTAACACAATCATTTGGAACAAAAATGAATACAGTGACTCAGAGGACGATAAATCACAAGACGCTGCCAATGAGACATCTAATGGCATTTGATAAGGTATCTGACAATCTACTTTATGATAATTTTACTTTTGATGAATTGTGTGATGCTTTTAGTGATCTTCTTAGTGACCACAACACACTTTTAGATAAATACAAGGACACCAAGAAGGAACTCAAAGCACACAAGTTAGAGATCAATAGATTGTCTACACTTTTAGATAATATTAGAGAAATACAATAATCTAGCAACACCAATGAATTTTCTGCTATTAGATTAAACTTGAATGAAGCTTTACTAAGTATTGAATAGAAAGACAAGGACTATGACAAGCTCACGGAAGATTTTATGATAGAGAAGAAGAAAAATAGTTGTGCACTTATTAGATTAGATGCCTTGATTACTAAATACACTAAACTGTATGACACAAAAAAAGTTAGAAATTTGATTAGGAAAATAGCATGTACATACTACTTCCCAATCTAACACGAGTCACTCAAAACCCAAGGACACTCATAAGACACAACACAAGAAGGCAAAACCTTCTAATCATACATTGTATTACAAGTATCCACACACTTCTCATATGATCACACAACATGCCCATTATACCAACAATAGATCCAATCATCATGTCAATCCTAAATGTTATTATTGTGGTACTAGTGGTCACATCTCTTCATTATGTAGACTTAGAAAACTGGTTGATATAAATATATATAAGTGGGTACCAAATACTAACACTCCAGGACCCTTCATGAAATGGATACCAAAGGTTACATCTGTAAATTATTTTGTAGGTGGACCACCCTTTCCATTCTAAAGAAAATGGATCCTCGACAACGGTTGCTCACGACACATGACCGGTGACGTATCTCTATTCGCAATATTGTCGATGAAGAAAGAAGGATATATTTCCTTCGGTAACAACTTGAAAGTATGGGTGAGTATTATTCAGTTTTAGACCAAAAACCGAATCAAATCTAACTAAATAAGAGATTCGGTTCGGTTTAAAAAAATTGGTTCGATTTCAGTTTTGAAAATACTATATTTTATTATTTGGTTTCGGTTTCGGTTTTGGATTTCAATTTCGGTACAAAACCGAAAACTGAATAAACTATTAATAAGTATTAATATATATATGTATACCAAATTTAATTAATATATATATATATATATATATATATATATAAAGGTATATACTAAATATATATATATATATATATATATATATATATATATATATATATATATATTTGTATATACTATAGGTATATACTAAATATATTTAGGTATATTTAGTTACTATATATATTAACAAAAAAATACAAATAAACCAAAAAATCGAATAAACTGAAAAAACAAAAAATCAAACTGATTTAATTCAGTTCGATTATGGACCATTTCGGTTCGGTTTTGATTTTGCTTATTCTATTTTTGGTCGAATTCGATTTTACTTATTCGGTTCGATTTTGGACCGAATAAACCGAATGCTCACCCCTAATTGAAAGGGTACATTATAAGTAACAGTGATGTTGGTATGTCTCCATGTCCAGTAATTAAAGATGTTTGTCTTGGTACTGAATTGAAACATAACCTTATGAATATTAGTCACTTAGTTGATCATGGTTTATGGCATTCATTTTGCAAAAGACAAATGCTCTATAATTGATGGATCAACTAGTAAAACAGTATTTGAAGGAACAAGGGAAGACAATATTTATGTATTTTATCATTTGAAAGATACTAACCATGCAGGTAGATGCCTATAAGCCAACAAGAATGAAATCTGACTATGGCACATGCGTTTAGGATATGCCAATATGGACACAATTGTAAGACTTTCTTCGAAAAAACTGGTGAGAGGCTTACCAGAAATTATTTTCAAGAAGAATATGGTAAATAGTGAATATGAAAAGAACAAACCAACAAAATTCTACTTTAAATCAATTAATGTTGTAAGTACTTCTTGACCTTTGTAGTTTATTCATATAAATTTATTTGGACCCAGTAGAATCGCTAGTCTTGGCGATAAATTATATGCCTTTGTGATTGTTGATAATTTCTCAAGATTTACATGAATTTTCTTTCTTGCATATAAAAATGATAAATTTTCTAAATTTATAAAATTTTGCAAAAAGGTACAAAACAAAAAAGGCTTCATGATTACTCGAATCCGAAGTGATCATTGTGGAGAATTCAAAAATACTTATTTTTAAAACTTTTGTGATTCAAATAGTTTTTCTCTTAAAATTTTTTGTCCTAGAACTCCACAAAAAAAGGTCTTGGAAAGCGTAAGAATATAACTCAAAGCGGGATGGAAAGAGTAATGCTTAATCAATTTAATCTTCCAAAATATTTTTGGGCTGAAAGTGTAAATACAACATGTTATATTTTTAATAGTGTTTTTATTCGACCTAAATCGAAAAAAATTCCCTATGAATTATGGTTTGGTAGGACTCCATCTGTTAACTATTTTAAAGTTTTTAGTTGTAGATATTTTATTCTTAATACCAAAGGTAACTTGGGTAAGTTTGATGCTAAAGCAGATGAGGGTATCTTTCTAGGATACGCTGCTAAGAGTAAGTGATATATAATTTTTAATAAACATTCTATGATTATTGACTAATTAATTAATGTTACTTTTGATGAGTTAAATATCAAGGAGTACATGACTGTGATGATAAAGAAGTAATCATTAGCAAATCACCAGCAGAAATTGCACCCAGTACCAGCTACCTGGAAAGTCTGCCAAAGAAGATGAGATTCATGACTAATAATCCAGAAAATCTGGTAATAGGTGATTTAACCAAAGGTGTATGTACTCGCTCATAAACTCGAGATATAACTACTAGTGTAGCATTTATTTCATAAGTAGAACCTAAAAATGTAGAAGAAGATTTTCATGATAAATTTTGGATTTCTGCTATGTAATAGGAATTGAACCAATTTGAATAAAATTAAGTTTGAAAACTTTTCCCAATCCTAATGTTCACCCGGTCATTAGTACTAGATTTATATTCCAAAATAAATTTAATAAGAAAGGTTTAGTCACTTGTAACAAGGCTCGACTCGTAGCTTAAGGTTATAACGAAGAAGAATGTATTGACTACGATAAGACTTATGTCCCACTTGTGAGACTCTAATCCATTCACATGTTATATGATTTTGCTTGTTTTCATGATTTTAAAATATTTCAAATGGATGTAAAAAATAAATTTTTAAATGGTTTTATTAAAGATGAGATTTATGTTGCACAACTACCTGATTTTAAAGATTTTAAATTCCCTACTCACATTTTTAAGCTACGAAAAGCTCTCTATGGACTCAAACAAGCACCTCGTGCTTGGTATGAGAGTCTTAGTTCTTTTTAACTTGAAAATAGTTTTTCAAAAGGAAAGGTGGATACAATACTATTTATTAAATTATTAGATAATGATGTCTTATTAGTACAAATTTATGTTGATGATATTATTTTTTGTTCAACGAATAAGATTTTATGCAAAAGATTTGCTAAGTGTATGCAGAGTGAATTCAAAATGAGTATGATGAGAGAACTAAACTTCTTCCTAGGACTTCAAATCAAATAGAATTCACAAGGGATATTCAATAACCAAGCTAAGTACACTAACGACTTATTCAAGAAGTTCGACACAGAAAATACAAAACCAATCGGGACTCTTATGTCAATTTCTACCAAGCTTGACATTGATGAACATGGAAACCAGTCGACACAAGTAAGTATCGAGGTATGATTGGTAGTCTATTATATTTAACTGCTAGTGGTCATGATATAATGTTTAGTGTTTGCTTATGTGCAAGATTCCAAGCTAATCCTTAGGAATCACACTTGTGCGCAGTTAAGCATATATTTCGATACCTTAAAGGAACTTCGACTATCTTCTTATGGTATCCCAAAACTACGTCGTTTAACCTTACTGGTTATTCGGATACTGATTTTATCGGATGCAAAGTTGATCGAAAGAGTACCAGCGGCACATGTCATATTTTAGGAAAAGCTTTAGTTGCATGGTTTAGCAAGAAGCAAAATTTTGTAGCATTGTCAACTACTAAGGCTGAGTATATAGCCGCACACAACCAAAATATGATAAAATAATAACATTTTTAGCTATGTTGTCATAAAATGCCGCTAATGTTAACGATTTTAGCAACTCTAAAAATAAATGTCGCTGTTGGCGACGCATAACGACTTTACTTGGGTTTTTTTAAAGAGAAGTCGCCATACGCTTCTTCAACGTCGTTAAATGTCACTATTTTTTTTGATTTAGCGATGTTTGACGAGGTTTTACCGATGTTGCTTATTTTTCTATTAGTGATATCTTTATTGTCGTAAATATTTTAATTAGTGACATTTAGCGACGTTCAATTTAGACGTCACTAAAAAGTTAATATAGGATTTTGAGTTTTTTATTTTCTCATATTCTCAAGATCTCCCCCTCTCATTCTTGCATCCCTCGTCCCCCCCCCCCCGCACCAGCGACCCTGACCCCTCTCGACTCCAGCGACCCCCGCGACCCCCTGCCCCCGGCAACCCCGACCCTTCTCGACTCCGGAAACCACCCCTGCCCAGCGACCCTTGGCCCTGACGACCCCCCTCATCCCCCCTCATCCCCTCCTCGATTAGAGGGTCAGATAACCCTATCTCCCTCTTACTGACATGAGATAGACACACTGTGTCAGGCCCCAGTCCCAAATTATGCGGGACCAGGCCACGTGGCATTGGCCAACTGACACGTCTCTGAGGGATTATCCAATTTAATGGACCCAATGAGACGTGCTAAGCTGTCCTAAAATACAAACAGGTTTAATACTAGAAGATAACAGGTAATGTCTAATCTCATCCACAATATAATAAGGAATACTGAAATAAGTGCTGGAATATAAGTGCTGAGTTTGAAATATCATAGTACAAATCAGATATGTTTGATGGGAATAAATCCACTATAAAAGATGAAATAAAAGTGCTAAAATATAGTAAGACTAAAGCATCGTCTATCTAGATAAGGAGGCTCCAGCTCCAGATGGTGAGTCTACCAAAGATCAGGGGGACTCTGATGGCAGCACCTCTAGCTCCTCCTCAGATGCGTACCTCGTCTCCTGCCCGGGTCCGTACACTATAGGATAGTACGCCTCATCTAGATCTGGAAAGGGAACCAGGTCCTCAGTGAGACGTAATAAGATACATAAAAGCATGCCATATATAAATACTAAATAAAATAAATAAAGGGTGTGCTAACCATCTAAGTGAATAAAATGTGAAGACAACCTTGGTACGTATGGGTAGGCGTAGGCATAACGTCCGTTCTCCGAAGAGCGTAGTATCTGAACATGTAACGTCCATCATTCTAAAAAATGAGGTATCTATAAATATATACATCCGTATCGCTCCGAAGAACATAGTATCTGAATAAAGAAAGTCATTAGATCTGTGGCTCCTCTATATACTACAGAGTCCAATGTGTGTATCCCATATGCCTACTAGTTGTCTTCCCCGTCCAATGTGGATATACAAGTCGAATACATGACGTATATACCACGTGGCTATATGCCAAGTCATAACTTTTCTAAATAGTCCTGATTATGTGCTAAACCGTGATGCACGTCACACACACCGGTAGCTAATCGAGTAGGCAAACCCGCATCCCAATATGAATTGCAATCGTACTGCGTGTACAAGTGTCAGGGTCTAGGAGGATATCAGAATATCCTCACAACTATACGTGAGTCTGCTAGAGTCTAAGCCAGTTATACTATATATCGACGTATTCTTCAACGGCACTCGAGTCAATCTCGGACGCACACAGTTATATGCAATTGCAATAAGATAACATACAACAGTTTATAATTTAAACAGTAAAAATTTGGCAAGGTAAACTTGCCTACGTCCTCAAGCTGTGAGTGCCAATAACCTGTTTTCGCAGTTGCGTCTGAATGGTCCTGTGACCTTGGATCACTAACTGCGTCGTAGGTGCACGCTGTTAAGACGTACATGTGTCAAGAATTTATAATTTAATATTTTAATATGTAAGTACACATATGTACATATAATAATTATATATATAGTATATATACATAATATATATATATATATAATACATATATACATACTTATATTTATAATATATATATATATTTATATATACATAATACTTATTTATATATGATAAAAATAATAATAATTATTATATATATAATACATATATAGTATTAATATGCATATATATATATAACTATATATTTAAAGGACATAAATATATATATATGATACATATAAATAATAATATATATAATACATATATAGTATATATATATATATATATATATATATATATAAGGTATAATATGCATATATATATAAATATATATATAAGGATATAAAAATATATATACATATATAAATAATAGTATATATATAATACATATATAGTATATATAGGTATAATATGCATATATATATATATAAATATATATAAATAACATAAATATATATATATATATATATATGATACATATAAATAATATATATATATATATAATACATATAGTATATACATATACTAAAATATATACAAAGTATATATATGCATAATATAATTATATATGTATATAAATATTATATAGAGTATATATAGATATAATAATACATATATAATAATACATATATATATATATATATATATATATATATATATATATATATATATATATATATATATATATATATATATATATGTATATACATAATTATATATAATTGTATTTATATACATATAGTACATACATAATAATAAATATATATAATAAATATATATTATATATATATAAGAACATATATAAGGTATATATATATAATATAATATACATATACATAATTATATATAATAGCATATATATATATATATAATATAATAATACATAATATAATATAAATAATTATATATAATATATACATAATAAAATAAATATATATAATACTTATATATTATATATATATATAAGAACATATATAAGGTATATATATAATATAATATACATATATAATTATATATAATAGTATATATATATAATATAACAATACATAATATAATATTCATAATTATATATAATATATACATAATAATAATAAATATATATAATACAATAATACTTAATATAGTAATATACATATATATATATATACATATACAATATATAGATATAATTATAAATAGTATATATACATATACTATTTATATAAATATATATATACATATATATATATATATATACATATACATATATATATATATACATATATATATATATATATATTTATAATTATATACATATCCATATATATATATATATATACATATATATATATATTTATAATTATATACATATACATATATATATATATATACGTACCCGTGTCGTCTCAGAGGAGGGGGGCGTGTCCAGGTGTCGTCATCGCTGGCGGAGGGGGGTGGAGCTCCGGCTGGGGGTCGGGTTCAGCCATCAACAACAGCAGTAGCAGTAGCAGCAGTAGCTGCGGCAGCTGCAGCAGCGGCTGCGGGGGGTGGGGGTGGTGGAGGTGATGGGGGTGGCGGCCCAGGTGGTGGCGGTGGCTCGTGGTGGTGAGGGTGAGGGGAGTCGAGGGGGTTGGATTCTGTTGATGATGGTGGTGCGGGTGGTGCTGTGGTGAGTGGTGGCGGGGGCTGCGGTGGCCAGGGGGGTGGCGATGGTGGGTTCGGCGGAGGAGGGGGTGAGGGCGGTGGTAGTGGTGGTGGTTGTGGTCTGTGGTAGCGGTGGTGAGGTTGAGGGGGAGTCGGGTGGTGTTGGTAGTGATGGTGAGGATGTTGGTGATGGTGGTGTGGGTGGTGCTGGCGGTGGGTGGCGGTGGCTATGGCGGTGGTCTGGTGGCAGGGGGGTAGCTGAGGAAAGGTCGAAGTAGGGAGGGTCGGAGGCGGGGGTGGCTGCGGTGAGTTGAGGGAGGAGGAAGGGTGAAGGAGGTGAGTTTATATAGAGTTTGGGAAGGGTTAGGGTTTTAGGCTTTTCTAGTATGAACACCCATAAAGGGTTGTAGGCTACATTCAATGCATGCACATGCATTGAATGTAGACCTAAAATGAAATAGAGGGTGGAGAATTCTCCATGTGTCCCCTCCAGTGGGAGGTGGATACCTCACCCATCCAATTTTGCATATAAATCCCTGCAATTTCATAATTTGTACTAAAGCCCTAATAAATTAGGAAATTGCACAATTACAAAATTGTTTAAAAAAATACCTCCTTCCTAGGGGCGATGTAATGTACTGAAATGAGGGATGGTGTTTAGTAAGGGTCTTGAGGGTGTGAGGGAAAGTTTGGGTAGGAGCTGGGTCAAGTTTTGGGCGATGCAGGTTATCGTATTAATTTAATTAAAAATTAATGCGCAAGGTATTTTCTATTTAATTAGAAATATACAGGGTTAGAATTGAGTGAAGTGCAAGTATCCTATACGTAATATACTTAAAATAGAATAATAACGTAATTTGGTTTGGACAAAATGGGTTCCTGTTGGGTCTCCAATTTCGATTGGAACGGTCAAAGAGTGCAAGTTTGGAATTAATTAAATTTTAGCACGGACGTTTGTAACGATATTTGTGCGACTAAAACGAGGCTCAAGACAGAGTATTTGTGTGTTACATAAAGTTTAGAATAGTAGAATAGCATGTCTAAAAGTAGTATACGAACTTTGTTTGAGGGTAACAGTCAGGGTAGTGCTCTAAATATCGAGCTAATGGTAAGGTACAGTAAGCAATATAAGATATTGCATAATAAATTAAAATACTGTAATTAATTCCTAATTTGTTAAAATAACCCTAATTTCTCTATCTAAGCTAAAATTTGGTCGAGGGGGTTTATAATCTACCCTCCTTAGAGCATTTTGTCCTCGAAATTAAAACAGACATATAGTGAAAACTATTGATTTGATTTAAAATATTAAGACATACCCAGGCCTTCGAATAGATAGGGGAAACGTTGTCGAATATCCTCCTCTCGTTCTCAGGTCGACTCGCCTGGTGCATGATGCCTCTATTCAATACGAACTAGAGGGATAGTCTGACCTCGCAACACCTTCTCGCTTCTGTCTAGGATCTCTACAGGCTCCTTTTGGTACGACAAACTGCCCGACAGTGATCTTCGAGTGGTCAAGCACATGACTCGGATCTGGAATATACCTTCTCAGTTGAGATACGTGGAAGACGTCATGCACTCCTTCTAATGTTTGTGGTAGGGCTAGTTTATAAGCAACTTCTCTGATGCGTTCTAACACATCGAATGGTCCGATGTACCTCGAACTCAGTTTTTCTCTACCTCCAAACCTGATAGTCCCTCGGGTAGGGTAGATCTTTAAAAATACATGCTCTCCAACTTAGAATTCTAGAGGTCATCGATGTACGTTTGCCCAGTGCTTTTGTCTGTCCTGCACTACTCGCAGGTGTCCTTGGATCTTCTTTACCTTCTCTACTGTACGAACAACCAATTCTGGTCCTAGAATCTACCTTTCGCCTATATCGCTCTAACATACTAGGGAACGATATTTCCTACCATACAATGCTTCATAGAGAGCCATCTGAATGCTCGCTTGATAGCTATTGTTGTAGGAAAACTCAACCAAATGCAAATGGACTTTCCTTGATCCACTGAAATCAAGCATGCATGCCCTCAACATATCTTCCAGTGTCTGAATAGTGCGCTCGGACTGTCCATCTGTCTGCGGGTGATACGATGTGCTAAACTTTAGGCGGGTATCAAGACTCTCTTATATACTTTGCCAAAATTAAGATGTAAACCTCGTATCCCTGTCAGACACTATACTAACCGGCACTCCATGCAGTCGCATGATCTCTCTCATATACATATCTGCTAAACTTCTGTAGATTGCCCAATTCTGAAGGGTAAAAAGTAGGCAGCCTTGGTGAGTCAATCTACGATCACCCATACGGCATTACGACCACTAGGACTCCTTGGAAACCCCGTAACAAAGTCCATAGTGTTGTGCTCCTATTTCCACTCAGGTATTGGGAGTGGTTGAAGTAGACCTGCGGACCTCTGATGTTCAACCTTGACTTGCTGACACACCAGGCATTTTGCCATAAAGCAGGCTATCTCCCTCTTTATTCCATGCCACCAATATTACTGCCTCAGGTCTCTGTACATCTTCCTGCCTCCTGGATGAATAGAGTATGTTGTGCTGTGCGCCTCTGACATCAGCTCTTCACAAAGTTCTCCATTTGGGACATAAATGCGATATCCACATCTTAAAGTTCCGTCCTCGTGTATGTGCAACCCTGTCTGTATTCTGACCTCGGTCCTTTGTCGAAGTCTCTGGAACCTGGCATCTATTGGCAGGGCAGCCTTGATTATCTCAACCAATGTTGATTGCAACTGGTAACTTGAAAATTGGCCGTCAGCTCCTAGCATAATGACCTTTATACCCAACTGCTCTAGATCTCTCAATAGATCTTATTGGGTGATCAGAAAGAATGCCATGGGTCTCCTTCTTAGAGCGTCAGCTACTACATTGGCCTTTTCTGGATGGTACTGTAGATCGATCTCAAAGTCTGTCATCACCTCGAGTCAGCGTCTTTGTCTCAGGTTCAGGTCCTTCTGAGTGTAGATGTACTTCAGGCTCTTGTGATCACTGAATATCTCTACTCGTTCTCCGTATAGATAGTGTCTCCAAAGCTTCAAGGCAAAGATGACTGCGACAAGCTCCAGGTCGTGAGTGGGGTAGTTCTTCTCATGGATCCTCAGTTGTCGAGAGGCATAGGCTACAACCTTTCCATGTTGCATCAAGACGCAATCTAATCCTTTTTTGGATGCATCGCTATATATTACGAATTCTCCGGATCCGAAAGGTATGGTCAAGATAGGAGCCGTAGTCAGACACTTTTTTAGCTCATCGAATGCTATCTGACACTCCTCTGACCAGATAAACTCCTGCTCCTTGTGGGTCAAGCGGGTCATTGGCTCTGCGATCCTTGCAAAGTTCTCTATGAACCTCCAATAATATCCGGCAAGTCCGGGAAAAATCCTCACCTCTGAGACGTTGGTAAGGGTCGGACACGTCTCTACTGATGACATCTTCGCTGGGTCTATCGAAATACCATCCCCTGTGATAACGTGCCCAAAGAAAGCAACACGATCTAGGAAAAACTCGTACTTGCTCAGCTTTACATAAAGACTCTCACACCTTAGCGCCTCTAACACCAGTCTCAAGTGTTCTCCGTGTTCCTCATGGCTCTTCGAATACACCAAGATATCGTCGATGAAGACTAACATGAACTGGTCTAGATACTGGTGGAAGATTCTGTTCATCAAGTTCATAAATACGACAGGTGCATTTGTTAGTCCAAAAGGCATCACCAAGAACTCGTAGTAACCATAACGAGTCCTGAATACTGTCTTTGGAATGTCTTCTCTCCGTACTTTTACCTGATGATAACCTGATCTCAAATCTATCTTTGAGAACACCACCACTCCTGTTAGTTGGTCGAACAGATCATCAATCCATGGTAGGGTGTACTTGCTTTTGATTGTCAAAGCATTAAGGGCTCTGTAATCAATGCATATAAGGAATATTCCATCCTTTTTTGGTACAAACAATACTGGTGCTCCCCAGGGTAATACACTAGGATGAATAAACCCCTTGATCTGTAATTCTTCTAGCTGTAGCTTCAGCTCGTCTAGCTCCTTCTTCGCCAATCGGTACATATTTGAAGATACTGGTGTAGCTCCGGGTACTAACTTAATAGTGAACTCCACCTCTCTATCAGGCGGTAGGCCTGGCAACTCCTTCAGAAATACATCCTCGAATTCTGTAATAATTGCTGGGGAAGTTTTCTCCATAGCCATGTAAGCTCCAGATGTCTGACATACTCCTTGCTCGATGGTGCCCTATATGTACTCGAACTCTGGGTGACCTGGTGGTCTAAAAATGATTCTACCCTTCCAGCAGTTTAGTATAGCATTGTACTGGCTTAACCGATCCATGCCTATACCTACGTCAAAGTTTGGCATTGGGAGCCCCAAAAATCATACTCTCATCTCCCTACTATACACGACTACTAAGCACGTTCTAATAGTGCTGGTAACCGGTACGATGTCTCCTCCGGTAAGAATCTTCCAACTCTTAGGCAATAGGGAAGTAGTTATTTTATGCATGGATATGAAACTACTAGATATAAAAGATAGTGTAGCGCCAGAATCAAATAATGCAATTACAGGTAATGACGCAACTAAAATGGTACCTGCGATAGTTTTCCCTTCTGGTTCTTCCGCAACTGCTGCTAGTGCAAATGCCTGTCCGTGCCTCTTCCCTCCGGTCTGCTGTCTAGCTCGGTCAAACTGAGCCTCCTGGGGGGCCAAGGGTGGTCCCCTCTGAAATCCTCCAGGTGCTGGTGGACGCTGACCTCCAGTCGAGGGTAGCATCCTCTCGGCTGGTGCTGCCGGCCTTTGCCCGGTCTGGGTTGCTGCCTCTCTGCGTTGTGGATAGTCTCTGGAAATGTGTTGAATTATTCCACATATCATGAATAGTCCAAGCTTCTTTTGGCAATCTCTGACAAAATATCCCTTTTTGCCACAATGGTGACAAGTCGGAAGCTCCTTGTGCTGATACGGCAATGTCTTTTGTTGTGTCTGCATTCCCGGACGATAGATTGGTCCTCCTGCTCTGGGCTGGGTTCTGGCCAAGATAGTTGTTCTAGATCACCTTGCTCCTCTGCCAGTGGCTTTCTGAATCCTTGCCTCTGAAAAAACCTCCTCATAGAAGATCCTCGACTGTGTGGTGGTATACCTCTGTATCTCGAAGGTAAGGCCACGATGGAACCTCCTGGCCTTCTCCAGCTTGTTAGGTATTAGAACGGCACCAAATCAACTAAGTCGACTAAATTTTGCGTCATAGGCATCTACGGTCATATTTCCTTGTTCCAGGTACATGAACTGGGAGTATAGAGCATTTCTGATCGTGGCCGGAAAATACTTCGTATTAAAGTATTCTAAGAATTGCTCCCACGTCTGGGTCTTGCTGACGCCGCTGTTTGTGGTATTAAACGAAAGAATGAAAGTGTATTTCAATGATAGGATTTATGCGAAATCCGCGCCCTTTGGTTTACAAACAAACTTGTACAATATAATCCTATACGAGGATGTGGGAGTACAGTTTATTTAATCTGGGTATAAATTGCTATAGGTGTCTGATCTGCAGTCGATCACTTTAGCCCTTGGACCACACGATGTTGAAGAAGTACCGTAGAAGGCAGGTAGCAGCTTCGAAGGTTGTAGGAGAGGGTGGATGCACGATGCCAAAGTCGTCGATCCCTGCTCTTTGCCTCAGCTCCGGTCTCTCTCTCTCTCTCTTGACCTTTTAATCTGGTATTGGTTTTCTTGACCAAGTTTTCGACCCTCCAATTTGTCAACCTTGTTCCCCATTGATAGGGGTCTCTATTTATAGAGTTTTGATGACAGTGACCACTCCGTCGGTGTAAAAATCGAGGAGTGGGAAGTACAGCACCCTTTTATACAACGGTTAAAATAACCAATGCCTGCGTATAGATGACCTTTTGAGTGAGCATGTGACGCGTGTCCAACTAAGGGGACAAAATGCGTATATTTGCTGCGAAGATCACGGCGTAGAAGCCACGTAGGTAGGTATTCCTTGTGTAGAAGAGGTTGGCGTAGAAGCCAAATGACTGTCACCCTGGCGTAGAAGCCGAACAGGCGTAGAAGCCGAATAGGCATAGAAGCCGAATAGGCTTAGAAGCCGAGTGGACATAGAAGCCGAATAGGCATAGAAGCCGAATGGTCGTAGAGGCCGAGTGGTCGTAGAGACTGAGTGGACGTAGAAGTCGCGTGAGCACAAATCCTGAATGGGCGTAGAAGCCGCTGCGTACCGTGCCAGAGTGCTGATGTGGACGTCTTAGCCGGAATTACGGCTTTTGAAGATATAATCAAATCTCTTGCAAAGATTTGCCACCATCTTATGCATTAAATGCTGAGACGTATTTTGAAGGTCTGCAGCCCTTCGGTGCATCCGTCGCAGAGACGTGCCTTGAGAGAAACTATCACTGCTCTGTGCAATTAGACGTGGAGACGTGCCTCGAGTCCCGTACGAAGTACAGCTTTTGACGTGGCAGGCGGTTTGTCTACTGCGGAGCGTAAAACAGCTCATGTTTGCCTGTGTAAAATAAGGCAGCGTATTCCCTTTTATACGAAAGAGCAGTTTACGCTGAGGGGACTTCAGTAAACGATGGTTCGATGATGTTTTAATCAAATCCTCTGCATTAAATGCAAAGATCCGCCATCATACTGTAGGGCGCGTCCCGAGGGGTCTGCCATCGTTTCCAACCGTCGTCTGGGTAGCCGTACAGCACTTTTTGTCAGGAGTCAGAGGTCAGATTCACTACGTGACTTGACAGGTTCATTTCGGAGAAGACGAAGCGTTCCTCGTACGCTTTAACGCTGCTTTGAGAGCGGACGAGTTTTACGCCATGGAGGCGATGAAGAACCCTGTTTATGCTGGAGCGGTCTGGACGTACTGTACTTACGCGGATGGTCCTTTGAGCTTATTCTTCACGTTGTGTTTTAGCAGAAAAGCTCTGTTGCACGCTTGATGGCTCTGAAGGCCTCTGTTTACGCTGCTCTGCATCAAGAGGCTGCGTAGATCCTCCCAGCGTATTTTTTATGCTTCTACAAGACCCCCTTCAAAGCTTTTAAATTTCTCAAAATTTGAAACGCTTTGAATGAAGCATGAACAGCCCCTCGTAACTCGAAATATTTCTGAATGGAGGGTTGAAACGGTCGATGCTGATTTTATGGCAAATTTATTGGGGACCACTGTGATCTCTTTCGCCTATAAAAGGCTGGGGGGGTTAACCTGTTCTCCCCACATTCCCATCACCATGCGGAGATGATCGTCGGAGTTCGTCGGGTCGACCTGAGGAAGAAGGAGATCATGTTCTTCCAGTATGTAGGAAGCCGAAAAAGACGACGTCTTCGAGCAAGTGTCCACTGCAACGATGGATCATGGAAGGATATCTTAGCCTCCCTTGCTCGGGATAATCAGCAACTTTGTATGGCTGTTCTTCCAGGAGAAGGGAAGGGTCGTATTAGACCACACTGCTTGCAAGCGGTGTCTTCTCCTATCACCTCTTTGGGGATGAGAGAGAAGACAAGCTGTAACAGCCGTCTCCCAGGACTGAGTTGGGTTTAATGCCTCAACCCAATCTGCCATGGTGCACGGAGCATGGGATATGAAAGCCCCAACTCTGCCGTTGATCATTGCCATGTCAGTCAATTTGCTGGAACTGACTGACCGTCGGAGAAGATGGATGAAGAATTGAAGCCCAGCGAGAACCTGTCAGAACAGCTTCTGGGCAATCTTCAGACGATGATGGAGAAACCCTCCTGTCGACGGAGTTTCCCTCAGTTGTAATCATGAAAATGAAAAGAAAACCCTTGTAGATTGGATTTCCCTCATATGTAATCATGACTTTAATCTTTAATAAAATCGTCTTGCTTCTTCATATGATTATCTTGCCATATGTTGCTGTGAAGTCTGAATATGTGTAGCTTCGACACGTCTGAATCTTTACGCCGACTCTGATAGAAAGAGTATTAGGCCCTGTCCTTTACGCATAACACTGTTTAAGCATTTTGAATATTTAGAACTGTCCTGTTGCTAGGACTGAGGGACCGCGTAGAGCTCTGAACTGTTGCTTCTGATGAACAGAACTTTTGTTCAGACTTCATCTTCAAGAATGATCTCTCGAAACTCCCTTGGAACAGGGTCAAGAAATGGCTATCAAACTGAGTTTGCCATCTTGACAGACGAGATGTTCAGATTGGAGTCTGGATGAACATCCAATTTTGGACCCGAGAAGAGTAATTTCTCAATGTTTGAACTCTGTATGCTTCAGGTACTTGGGATACTCTGGGTCAAGAACGAGTATCTTTTGTGTGAACTCTTGGCAATTGACCACTTTGGGGACTGTTCGAATATACGGAAAGTCGTGGAGCGTGAAATCATCAGTCTATAGCCTCTGGGCGTAAAACACCATCGAGCGTGAAATCGTAGACTTGTGGTTCCTGAGCGTGAAGTCGTAGGTTTGTAGCCTCTCGAGCATAAAAGCTACCGAGCACAAAGATATTCGGGCGTAAAACCATAGACTTATAGCTGTCGAACGTAAAGCCGTAGATTCGTAGCTGTCGAGCGTAGAAAGCTCCTTTAGCGTAGAACTGTATATCTGTAGCTCCTGAAAAGAAAATTTCTTCGAGCATAAAGTTTGCTGATCTGTTGCTTCTGAGCGTAAACTGAGCGCCACCGAGCGTGAGATCATCGATTTGGTATCTGCTGAGCGTAAAATCGTAGGTTTGTGGCCTCTCGAGCATAAAAGCTACCGAGCACAAAGGCATCCGGGCGTAAAACCATAGACTTATAGCTTGCGAGCGTAAAACCGTAGATCTGTTGCTGTCGAGCGTAGTAATCTCCTTTAGCGTAGAACCGAAGATCTGGTTTGCGCGAAGAATCTTTTTGAATTTTGCTGACTGTCCGTCTTCTCTGAATAATAGGCTGACGTAGGATAATACCGTATTTGTCGAAGACATCCTACTGGGGGATTTTTAGTGGGCTTATTACTTTTTGTGCACATTAGTGCAAGTAATAGGTTTGAGACAAATCCTGGCAGAGGTTATATGGACTCTGTGGGGATTGTGGAGAGACGTAGTTCAGAGGTAATATGGACGTAAACTGACCTTTCCGTTGCGGGCATTCCACAGGGGAATTTTTGTGGACCTATCATTTGTTGCGCACGAGAGTGCAAATAATAGGTTTGGGACAAGCCCTGCCAGAGGTAATATGGACATGGCAGTTTTTGTGGACTCAACACCACTGGCATACTTATGACTAAGTACGGGTGTTAAGTTGAGATGACAATTGATATCAGAGGTAATATGGACATGATAATCGATAGCCGAATTTAGGAAGGCTTGTTCAGAGGTAATATGAACATGACAAACTCCCTGGGTTGTGACTCTATCGGGGATAGAGGCATACATCTGCTCAGAGGTAATATGGACATGGAAGTTTTTGTGGACTCAATATCACTAGCGTACTTAGAGTTAAGTATGGGTGTTAAGTTGAAAAGACAACTGATATCAGAGGTAATATGGACATGATAATCGATGGTCGAATTTAGGAAGGTTTGTTCAGAGGTAATATGAACATGACAAACTTCCTAGGTTGTGACTCTATCGGGGATAGAGACATACATCTGCTCAGAGGTAATATGGACATGGCAGTTTTTGTGGACTCAACACCACTGGCGTACTTAGAGTTAAGTACGGGTGTTAAGTTGAAAAGACAACCGATATCAGAGGTAATATGGACATGATAATCGATGGCCGAATTTAGGAAGGTTTGTTCAAAGGTAATATGAACATGACAAACTCCCTGGCTTGTGACTCTATCGGGGATAGAGGCATACATCTGCTCAGAGGTAATATGGACATGGCAGTTTTTGTGGACTCAACACCACTGGCGTACTTAGAGTTAAGTACGGGTGTTAAGTTGAAAAGACAACCGATATCAGAGGTAATATGGACATGATAATCGATGGCCGAATTTAGGAAGGTTTGTTCAGAGGTAATATGAACATGACAAACTCCCTGGGTTATGACTCTATCGGGGATAGAGGCATACATCTGCTCAGAGGTAATATGGACATGGCAGTTTTTGTGGACTCAACACCACTGGCGTACTTAGAGTTAAGTACGGGTGTTAAGTTGAAAAAACAACCGATATCAGAGGTAATATAGACATGATAATCGATAGCCGAATTTAGGAAGGTTTGTTCAGAGGTAATATGAATATGACAAACTCCCTGGGTTGTTACTCTATCGGGGATAGAGGCATACATCTGCTCAGAGGTAATATGGACTTGGCAGTTTTTGTGGACTCAACACCACTGGCGTACTTAGAGTTAAGTACGGGTGTTAAGTTGAAAAGACAACCGATATCAGAGGTAATATGGATATGATAATCGATGGCCGAATTTAGGAAGGTTTATTCAGAGGTATTATGAACATGACAAACTCCCTGGGTTGTGACTCTATCGGGGATAGAGGCATACATCTGCTCGGAGGTAATATGGACATAGAAGTTTTTGTGGACTCAACACCACTAGCGTACTTAGAGTTAAGTACGGGTGTTAAGTTGAAAAGACAACCGATATCAGAGGTAATATGGACATGATAATCGATGGCCAAATTTAGGAAGGTTTGTTCAGAGGTAATATGAACATGACAAACTCCCTGGGTTATGACTCTATCAGGGATAGAGGCATACATCTGCTCAGAGGTAATATGGACATGGCAGTTTTTGTAGACTCAACACTACTGGCATACTTAGAGTTAAGTACGGGGTTAAGTTGAAAAGACAACCGATATCAGAGGTAATATGTACATGATAATCGATGGCCGAATTTAGGAAGGTTTGTTCAGAGGTAATATGAACATGACAAACTCCCTGGGTTGGACCTGAAGAATCCACTGGGGAGACTTTTTAGATTCATCTGGTTTTTTCTTGAGGGAGCAAATTGTCACTTCAAAGTGAAACCAATTTGCAGTGATCGTCTCCTCGTTTATAGATGCAAAGTGATGACCTTGGCATCGATCAACTCCTGAATTCTCCTTTTTAGTACATAGCACGCCTTTGTAGGACGATGAATGTACTGATGAAAGAGACAATAATCTGGGTCATCGTCTTTGCCAGCCCTCTCAGGGTATCTGATGTTGGGTAGCTGAAGTTTGTTTTCCTTCATCAACGTATTAAAAATTTCACTGATGTTATCTTCATTGAAGGAGAAAGTCCTTTTTGGCCTTCGGGCTCCTGATGCTTGAGTTCTATGGTCTTCTGGGAAGATCCTCATCGTTGCATCATCTTCGGATTCTGAGGGAATTCTACCCCCAGCTTTGGATGTTGCTCGGTTTTGTCGAGGAAGACTACCCCCAGACTTATCGTTGCACTTGCGGAGATCACAGCACTCCTCTGGTTCCCCGTAGAGGTCAGATGTTGTCTTACGCACGGAGCATGATTTGTACTTCCGATTTGGCGCTGAGGCATCATCAGAAGTTTTGTCTGTACCGCGCGTAGCGGGAGACTGGTTTCTACGCGTAGAGCGCAGTGGATACTTCTGGGTTAGCGCTGAGGCTTTGCCCAAAGTTTGGTCTGTACCGTGCGTAGCGGGAGACTGGTTTCTACGCGTAGAGTGCAGTGGATACTTCTGGGTTAGCGCTGAGGCTTTGCCCGAAGTTTCGTCTGTACCGCGCGTAGCGGGAGACTGAATTTTACGTGCGGGGCACGGAGGAAGCAAGGCTACAACCTCATTGGTCGGAGAGATCGGAGAGATCAGAGAGTCCACTAGAATGGTAGAGGATGTCTTGGGCATCCAGACTTTGTGCAGCTTCCTGTTGTCTTGGACGGAGAGAGGGTGAGAGCTACCCCCGGTTCGAAGCATGTCTTCGTAGGCAGACTGGTCAAACTGGACGACCAGTGTCTTCTTCACGGATCGCACGGATACCGCATCGTGTCAAGCAATCACTTCCTCATCAGAAGAGAAAGATGTCCCCAGCAGAGTCGCCATCTTGTTTGTAGTATTAAACGAAAGAATAAAAGTGTATTTCAATGACAGGGTTTATGCGAAACCCGCACCCTTTGGTTTACAAACAAACTTGTACAATTTAATTCTATACGAGGATGTGGGAGTATAATTTATTTAATCTGGGTATAAATTGCTATAGGTGTCTGATCTGCAGTCGATCAATTTAGCCCTTGGACCATACGATGTTGAAGAAGTGCCGTGGAAGACAGGTAGCAGCTTCGAAGGTTGCAGGAGAGGGTGGATGCACGATGCCAAAGTCGTCGATCCCTGCTCTTTGCCTGAGCTCCGGTCTCTCTCTCTCTCTCTCTCTTGAACTTTTGATCTGGTATTGGTTTTCTTGACCAATTTTCTGACCCTCCAATTTGTCGACCTTGTTCCCCATTGATAGGAGTCTCTATTTATAGAGTTTTGATGACAGTGACCACTCCGTCGGTGTAAAAACCGAGGAGTGGGAAGTACAGCACCCTTTTACACAACGGTTAAAATAACCAATGCCTGCGTATAGATGGCAGTTGAAGCGCCTTCTGGCCCAATCAACTAGGCATGTCCATCGGGAGTTTGTTGGGGCGATCCACCCATTGCACCGAGGATTCTTCTTGGGATATACCCTGCCTCGTCCCATTAGGTCGTTGCAGAAGGTCGGCAATTGGACCGGCTGGATCACTGAGCTGTCTTCACTCGGGACACTGCCCGGGCACAGTCCCCTGAACAACGTCACAATGCCAGAAGGGCGACTGACAAACGACCCCTGGTCAGCTCCTTTTAGATGAAAGATCTTCTCCGGCTTGCCGTGAAGATCAGAAGTCAGCATCCACGACATCTTCCTGTGATGCGTCGCGTGGAAGAAAGCCGAGATGGAATAATCCCTTGGCATCGTTGGCAGATACAAGACCAAGTTCCCGACAGGAAAAACCCAGGGCTCCCTCTTGGGCTTCGTCTGGGACTGTTTGTCAATCATGTCCCCAAAGAGGAAAGCCGGCTTTATGTACTGCTCCCCGTCTACATATGTCAAGGGCTCACCATTGATCATGCTCAGCAGCGTCTGCTCGCCCTGAGCCGATATCAAAAACTCCCTTCCCTCAGGATACTGGAGTTCGGAGATGGGAAATGCCACGTGGGACAGATCCTCCAGGTAGTTCGAGTGCAGCATCCCGGCAGCGGAGCCCATCACCTCGGCCAGTGGAGACTCACCCAAATCAACTGCAAAAGTGCAAGAAAAATATGTTATTGCAAATCTTGCACAAACATACAGACCAAAGAAACGACAGTCTGTGCTCTACGCAGGATTGTACAAATTTGGTTATTTTACGCCGAAAGTCCCCTCCAGAAGCGTAAAACTCAAAATTTACGATATACGCCAATTTTCGGTAGCCAGAGCTTTTACGCTCAGAACTACGAAAATATGGAGTCTTTACGCTGACACATTAGAAATGTGGGCGTAAAAGATGAAAATGTCTCCGTGCATCATCTTCCTCAAAAGAGGCTATCAGCACAAAAGACGACCTAGCGCGGTTACGTTCAACATGTGCGAAGGATTTTTCGTCGTTTTTTGTCACCCCAAAGGCTCTACCTCTAAGACCGGGTGCGCTGCTCGTCGGCGGGATACTTTGCTCAGAAGGAAGTTCGCCTTGCCCGACCGAAGACGCCCTCGCTGGGGCAGAAGAATGAGAAGAAGAACCTATACTCTTTTCCTTAGCGGAGGGGGTTTATTTTGGCGCCATTTCTGAAGACTCGAGGTGCTCGGAGAAGGAACGAAGAAAAACTCGAACAGTCGAAAGCTCTCTTTCACATAAGACAGGTAAAAAGTTTTTCTCTCAAAAGCTTGGGATATATATAGAGTTTGGGTCGACTCCTCGAATCCTCGGACGGACTCCTCGAGACCCTAACCAAATCTCGCAATTAATAGTGGGTTATGATTGGATGCTACGTCAGCCCACTACCCTTGAAAGACGGACAGTCAGCAAATTCAAAAAGTTTTTCGTGCAAGACGGTTCAGCAAGTTCTATGCTAAAGGAGCTTTCTACGCTCGACAACAACAGATCTACGGTTTTACGCTCGCAAGATATAAGTCTATGGTTTTACGCCCGGATGCCTTTGTGCTCGGTAGCTTTTATGCTCGAGAGGCCACAAACCTACGACTTTACGCTCAGCAGATACCAAATCGATGATCTCACGCTCGGTGGTGCTCAGTTTACGCTCAGAAGCAACAGATCCGTAACCTTCACGCTCAAATTTTTTTTTTTTTCAGGAGCTACAGATATACAGTTCTACGCTAAAGGAGCTTTCTACGCTCGACAGCTACGAATCTACGGCTTTACGTTCGACAGCTATAAGTCTATGGTTTTATGCCCGGATGCCTTTCTGCTCGGTAGCTTTTATGCTCGAGAGGCTACAAACCTACGACTTCACGCTCAGGAACCACAAGTCTATGATTTCTCGCTCGATGGTGTTCTATGCTCACAGGCTACAGATCTCCAGTCCTACGCTAAAGGAGCTTTCTACGCTCGACAGCTACGAATCTACAGCTTTACGTTCGAGAACTATAAGTCTATGGTTTTATGCCCGGATGCCTTTGTGCTCGGTAGCTTTTATGCTCGAGAGGCTACAAACCTACGACTTCACGCTCAGGAACCACAAGTCTACAATTTCACGCTCGATGGTGTTTTACGCTCAGAGGCTACAGACTGATGATTTCACGCTCTATGACTTTCCGCATATTCAAAACAGTCCCTAAAACGGTCAATTGCCAAGAGTTCACACAGAAGATACTCGTTCTTGACCCAGAGCATCCCGAGTACCCGAAGCATACAGAGTTCAAACATTAAGAAATTACTCTTCTCGGGTCCAAAATTGGAGGTTCATCCAGACTCCAGTCTGAACATCTCGTCTATCAAGATGGCAAAATCAGTTTGACAGCCAAAACCTCGACCCTGTTCCAAGGGAGTTTCGAGAGATCATTCTTGAAGACGAAGTCTGAACAAAATTTTTGCTCATCAGAAGCAGCAGTTCAGAGCTCTACGCAGTCCCTCAGTCCTAGCAACATGACAGTTATAAATGTTCAAAATGCTTAAACAGCGTTCTATGGACTATTTGTTATGCGTAAAGGACAGGGCCTAATACTCTTTCTATCAGAGTCGGCGTAAAAATTCAGACGTGTCGAATCTACACATATTTAGACTTCACAGCAACATATGGCAAGATGATCATATGAAGAAGCAAGACGATTTTATTAAGGATTAAAGTCATGATTACATATAAGGGAAATCCAATCTACAAGGGTTTTCTTTTCATTTTTATGATTACAACTGAGGAAAACTCCATCGACAGGAGGGTTTCTCCATAATCGTCTGAAGATTGCCCAGAAGCTGTTCTGACAGGTTCTCGCTGGGCTTCAATTCTTCATCCATTTTCTCCAGCAGTCAGTCAGTTTCAGCAAACTGACTGACATGGCAATGATCAACGGCGAAAGAACGACAGAGTTGGGTCTTGCATAAATTATGCAAATCCCTCGCTTCGTGCACCGCTCAAGTCGGGACAGAGCGAGTCTGTCTGACTCTCGTCACCGGAGGCAATGAAAGAAGACAGCACTTGCAAGCTGTATGGTCAAAGGCGACCCTTTCTCTCTCCTGGGGCAACGCCATACAAAGTTGCTGATTATTCCGAGCAAGGGAGGCTAAGATATCCTTTCATGATCCATCGTTGCAGTGGACACTTACTCGAAGACGCCATCTTTTTTGGCTTCCTACATGCTGGAAGAACATGATCTCCTTCTTCCTCAGGTCGACCCGACGAACTTCGACGATCATCTCTGCATGGTGATGGGAATGTGGGGAGAACAGGCTAACTCTCCCAGCCTTTTTATAGGCGAAAGAGATCACAACGGTCCCCAATAAATCCGCCATAAAGTCAGCATCAACCGTTTTAACGCTCCATTCAGAAACGTTTCGAGTTACGAGGGGCCGTTCATGCTTCATTCAAAGCGTTTCAAATTCCGAGGAATTTAAAAGCTTTGAAGGGGGTCTTGTAGAAGCATAAAAAATATGCTGGGAGGATCTACGCAGCCTCTTGATGCAGAGCAGCGTAAACAGAGGCCTTCAGAGCCATCAAGAGTACAACAGAGCTTTTTCTGCTAAAACACAGCGTGAAGAATAAGCTCAAAGGACCATCCGCGTAAGTGCAGTACGTCCAGGCCGCTCCAGCGTAAACAGGGTTCTTCATCGCCTCCATGGCGTAAAACTCATCCGCTCTCAAAGCAGCGTTAAAGCGTACGAGGAACGCTTCGTCTTCCCCGAAATGAACCTATCAAGTTACGCAGTGAATCTGACCTCGGACTCCTGACAAAAAGTGCTGTACGGCTACCCAGACGACGGCTGGAAACGATGGCAGACCCCTCGGGATGTGCCCCACAGAATGATGGCGGATCTTGGCATTTAATGCAGAGGATTTGGTTAAAACATTACCGAACCGTCGTTTACTGAAGTCCCTTCAGCGTAAACCGCTCTTTCGCGTACAAGGGAATACGCTGCCTTGTTTTATACAGGCAAATATGAGCTGTTTTACGCTCCGCAGTAGACAAACCGTCTGCCATGTCAAAAGCTGCACTTCGTACGGGACTCGAGGCACGTCTCCACGTCTAATGGCACAGAGCGGTGACAGTTTCTCTCAAGGCACGTCTCTGCGACGGATGCACAGAAGGGCGGCAGACCTTCAAAACACGCCTCCGCATTTAATACATAAGATGGTGGGAAATCTCTGTAAGAGATTTGATTATATCATTAAAAGCCGTAATTTTGGCTAAGACGTCCACATCAGCACTCTGGCACGGTACGCAGCGGCTTTTACGCCCATTCAGGATCTGTGCTCACGCGGCTTCTACGCCCACTCAGTCTCTACAACCACTCGACCTCTACGACCATTCGACTTCTATGCTTATTCAGCTTCTATGCCCATTCGGCTTCTATGCCTATTCGGCTTCTATGCCTGTTCGGCTTCTACGCCTATTCGACTTCTATGCCTGTTCGGCTTCTATGCCTGACTGTCCGTCTTTCAAGGGTAGTGGGCTGACGTAGCATCTAATCATAACCCACTATTAATTGCGAGATTTGGTTAGGGTCTCGAGGAGTCCATCCGAGGATTCGAGGAGTCGACCCGAACTCTATATATATCCCAAGCTTTTGAGAGAAAAACTTTTTATCTGTCTTCTGTGAAAGAGAGCTTTCGACTGTTCGAGTTTTTATTCGTTCCTTCTCCGAGCACCTCGAGTCCCCAGCAAAGTCGCCATCTTGTTTGTGGTATTAAACGAAAGAATGAAAGTGTATTTCAATGACAGGGTTTATGCGGAACCCGCGCCCTTTGGTTTACAAATAAACTTGTACAATGTAATCCTATACAAGGATGTGGGAGTACAATTTATTTAATCTGGGTATAAATTGCTATAGGTGTCTGATCTGCAGTCGATCACTTTGGCCCTTGGACCACACGATGTTGAAGAAGTGCCGTGGAAGGCAGGTAGCAGCTTCGAAGGTTGCAGGAGAGGGTGGATGCACGATGCCAAAGTCGTCGATCCCTGCTCTTTGCCTGAGCTCCGGTCTCTCTCTCTATCTCTCTCTTGACCTTTTGATCTGGTATTGGTTTTCTTGACCAAGTTTCCGACCCTCTAATTTGTGGACCTTTTTCCCCATTGATAGGGGTCTCTATTTATAGAGTTTTGATGACAGTGACCACTCTGTCGGTATAAAAACCGAGGAGTGGGAAGTACAACACCTTTTTACACAACGGTTAAAATAACCAATGCCTGCGTATAGATGACCTTTTGAGTGAGCATGTGACGCGTGTCTAACTAAGGGGACAAAATGCGTATATCTGCTGTGAAGATCACGGCATAGAAGCCACGTAGGTAGGTATCCCTTGTGTAGAAGATGTTGGCGTAGAAGCCAAATGACTGTCACCCTGGCGTAGAAGCCGAATAAGCATAGAAGCCGAACAGGCGTAGAAGCCGATCAGGCGTAGAAGCCGAATAGGCATAGAAGCCGAATGGGCATAGAAGTCGAATAGGCATAGAAGCCGAATGGTCGTATAGGCCGAGTGGACGTAGAGACTGAGTGGGCGTAGAAGCCGCATGAGCACAGATCCTGAATGGGCGTAGAAGCCGCTGCGTACCGTGCCAGAGTGCTGATGTGGACGTCTTAGCCAGAATTATGGCTTTTGAAGATATAATCAAATCTCTTGCAGAGATTTGCCACCATCTTATGCATTAAATGCGGAGGCGTGTTTTGAAGGTCTGTAGCCCTTCTGTGCATCCGTCGTAGAGACGTGCCTTGAGAGAAACTGTCACCGCTCTGTGCAATTAGACGTGGAGAGGTGCCTCGAGTCCCGTACGAAGTGCAGCTTTTGACGTGGCAGGCGGTTTGTCTACTGCGGAGGGTAAAATAGCTCATGTTTGCCTGTGTAAAACAAGACAGCGTATTCCCTTGTACGCGAAAGAGCGGTTTACGCTGAGGGGACTTCAGTAAATGACGGTTCGGTGATGTTTTAATCAAATCCTCTGCATTAAATGCAAAGATCCACCATCATACTGTGTGGCCCATCCCGAGGGGTCTGCCATCGTTTCCAGCCGTCGTCTGGGTAGCCGTGCAGCACTTTTTGTCAGGAGTCAGAGGTCAGATTCACTGCGTGACTTGACAGGTTCATTTCGGGGAAGATGAAGCATTCCTCGTACGCTTTAACGCTGCTTTGAGAGCGGACAAGTTTTATGCCATGGAGGCGATGAAGAACCCTGTTTACGCTGGAGCGGCCTGGACGTACTGCACTTACGCGGATGGTCCTTTGAGCTTATTCTTCACACTGTGTTTTAGCAGAAAAAGCTCTGTTGCACGTTTGATGGCTCTGAAGGCCTCTGTTTACGCTGTTCTGCATCAAGAGGCTGCGTAGATCCTCCCAGCGTATTTTTACATGCTTCTACAGCCGCATTGTATGGAGTTCTACCAGTGATGGGCATTGCCTTTGAGTTAAGCCCTCACCGCGGTCATCCAAAGGTCTGGGTGTAGCTATGAACCCTCCAGCAGTATCTCCGTGTTGGAGACCCAATCTGAGATCTCCTCCGGAGTTTCGCTGTCCGAAAAGGTTCCCGGGACAATCTGGCGAAAACCTCGGACAGTACCAGCTGGTTGGACAGGTGCTGGTGCTGGAGTAGATATCCTCTCCAGAGTTGTCATCAAGCTTTGCCTCAAGGTTTCAGTCTGATGCCATTGTGCCTGCATCATGGCTTGGAAGAATTAGAATATTTGTGGCTGTCCCTCTAGTTATGGCATCAGGGCTGGAAGGGGTGGAGGTGGAGGCAAAGGTGTATTTTCCTATTGTGTCGGTGCCTGGGAGGTCTGTCCTTCTTGCTGGGCTAGTGTAACTTCCTGGGTAGGACCATGGTGGAGGTACGGGGTTGATGGATAAACCAGTATCCGTCTCGGAGACTGGTCTCTCGGGGTAGTTGGGGTCCTATTGACATCTTGCGAGGGGTCTGTTGCTTGGTCAACCCCATCAGTCGTGTGTCCACTGGGTACGTCCATATTTCTGAAGAAAATAGAATAATTTAGAAAAACACAAAAAAATAATCAAGCAGGATGTATTTATTTAACAATTATTTGCGAAAGAGATTCAAGGATGAATTCAAAGTGGATGAGACCTAGTAATTCCTATCCTATGGTAGGCTCACTGGGCATGTTATCATACCACTAGCGATTAACTGACCTGCATGGGCCACCACTAAAATCATGTCACACCCCAGTCCCAAATTATGTGGGACCAGGCCATATGGCATTGGCCAACTGACACGTCTTTGAGGGATTACCCAATTTAATGGACCCAATGAGACGTGCTACGCTATCCTAAAATACTAACAGGTTTAATACTAGAAGATAACAGGTAATGTCTAATCTCATCCACAATATAATAAGAAATACTGAAATAAGTGCTGGAATATAAGTGCTGAGTCTGAAATATCATAGTACAAATCAGATATATCTGATGGGAACAAATCCACTACAAAAGATAAAATAAAAATGCTGAAATATAGTAAGACTAGAGCATCGTATATCTAGATAAAGAGGCTCCAGCTCCAGACGGTGAGTCTACCAAAGATCAGGGGGACTCTGATGGCAGCACCTCTAGCTCCTCCTCAGATGCGTACCTCGTCTCCTACCCGGGTCCGTACACGGTAGGATAGTATGCCTCGTCTAGATCTGGAAGGAAACCAGGTCCTCAGTGGGACGTAACAAGATACACAAAAGCATGTCATATATAAATACTGAATAAAATAAATAAAGGGTGTGCTAACCATCTAAGTGAATGCAATGTGAAGACAATCTTGGTACGTATGGGTAGGCGTAGGTATAACGTCCATTCTCCACAGAGTGTGGTATCTGAACATGTAACGTCCATCATTCCGAAGAATGAGGTATCTGCAAATATATACGTCTGTATCGCTCCGAAGAACGCGGTATCTGAATAAAGAAAGTCGTTAGATCCGTGGCTCCTCTGGATACTACAGAGTCTAATGTGTGTATCCCATACGCCTACTAGTTGTCTTCCCCGTCTAATGCAGATATGTAAGTCGAATACACGACGTGTATACTATGTGGCTATATGCCAAGTCATAATTTTTCTAAATAATCTTGATTATGTGCTAAACCGTGATGCACGTCACACACACCGGTAGCTAATTGAGTACACGAACCCGTATCCCAATATAAATTACAATTGTACTGCATGTACAAGTGTCAGGGTCTAGGAGGATATCAGAATACCCTCGCAACTGTAGGTGAGTCTGCTAGAGTCTAAGCCAGCTATACTACATATCGATGTATTCGTTGACGGAACCCGAGTTAATCTCGGACGCACACAATTATATATAATTACAACAAGATAACATACAACAGTTTATAATTTAAACAGTAAAAATTTGGTAAGATATACTTGCCTACGTCCTCAAGCTGTGAGTGCCAATAACCTGTTCCCGCAGTTGCGTCTGAATGGTCCTGTGACCTTGGATCACTAACTGCGTCGTAGGTGCACGCTGTTAAGACGTACATGTGTCATGAATTTATAATTTAATATTTTAATTTATAAGTACACATATGTACATATAGTAATTACATATATAGTATATATACATAATATATATATATATATATATATATATATATATATATATATATATATATATATATATATATATATATATATATATATATATATATATATAATACATATATGCATACTTCTATACATAATATATATATATATATATTTATATATACATAATACTTATTTATATATGATAAAAATAAAAATAAAAATAATATATATAATACATATATAGTATTAATATGCATATTTATATAACTATATATTTAAAGGACATAAATATATATATATATATATATATATATATATATATATATATATATATATATATATATATATATATATATATGATACATATAAATAATAATATATATAATACATATATAGTATATATATATAACGTATAATATGCATATATATATATATATATAAATATATATAAGGACATAAATATATATATATAAATAATAATATATACAATACATATATAGTATATATTTAGGTATAATATGCATATATATATAAATATATATAAAGGACATATATATATATATATATATATATATATATATATATATATGATACATATAAATAATAATAATAATAATATATATATATATATATATATATATATATATATATATATATATATATATATATATATATATATAATACATATAGTATATACATATACTAAAATCTATTCTACTATATAATGCCAAAACTAGGCTTCACCGTGAAAATTTTTCGTTCCAAAAATACCCTTCATTACATTTCAATATGTATTAATATTGATAAGGATATCTAAGTAATTAAAAACAGTAATTAAATACGTATTAAATGTATGTACGCATGCATGAGGCAACTTGGGGAATGATAGTTAATAAAACAAAGATATGCATGTATGCTAGGTAGTTTGAAAAATAAAACAAAAGTTAATAAAGAATGCATGCAAAGTAGGTACATGAATCCAAGAGACAAGAGAAACATTTCCTATTTCCGTCATTTAATTTCTCCCAACTTTCATGCTCCTGCCTATTATATTTCCACCTATAATAAAATTAAGAAATTATCGTTTGCTTTTTTAATAAATTATTTTTTTCCAAAGTAATATGAAATACGTGCAACGCACGTGCGTATATACTAGTATATATAAAGTTTATATACGCATAATATAATTATATATGTATATAAATATTATATAAAGTATATATAGATATAATAATACATATATATATATATATATATATATATATATATATATATATATATATATATATATATGTATATATATGTATATACATAATTCTATATAATAGTATTTATATACATATAGTACATACATAATAATAAATATATATATATATAATACATATATATTATATATATATAAGAACATATATAAGGTATATAAATATAATATAATATACATATAAATAATTATATATAATAGTATATATATATATATAATATAATAATACATAACATAATATACATAATTATATATAATATATACATAATAATAATAAATATATATAATACTTATATATTATATATATATAAGAACATATATAAGGTATATATATATAATATAATATACATATACATAATTATATATAATAGTATACATATATATATATAATATAATAATACATAATATAATATACATAATTATATGTAATATATAGATAATAATAATAAATATATATAATACAATAATACTTAATATAGTAATATGCATATATATATGTACATATACAGTATATAGATATACTTATAAATAGTATATATACATATATATATTTATATAAATAGTATTTATTTATATATATATATATATACATATATTTATATATATATACATATATACATATACATATATATATACATATACATATATTTATAATTATATACATATACTTATATATATACGTACCTGTGTCGTCTCAGAGGAGGAGGGGCATGTCCGGGTGTCGTCGTCGCCGGCGGAGGGGGGTGGAGCTCTAGCGGGGGGTCAGGTTCAGCCGTTAGCAGCAGCAGTAGCTGCGGCAGCTGCAGCAGCTGCAGCAGCGGCTGCGGGGGCTCGGGGTGGCGGTGGCGGCAGCTAAGGTGGTAGGGGGGTGGTGGAGGTGATGGGGGTGGCAGCCCAGGTGGTGGCGGTGGCTCGTGGTAGTGGTGGTGAGGGTGAGGGGAGTTGGGGGGGGGGGTTGGCTGCTGTTGATGATGGTGGTGCGGGTGGTGTTGTGGTGAGTGGTGGCGGGGGCTGCGGTGGCCAGGGAGGTGGCGATGGTGGGTTTGGCGGAGGAGGGGGTGAGGGCGGTGGTAGTGGTGGTGGTGGTGGTCTGTGGTGGCGGTGGTGAGGTTGAGGGGGAGTCGGGTGGTGTTGGTAGTGTTTGTGAGGATGTTGGTGAGGGTGGTGCTGGCGGTGGATGGCGGTGGCTATGGCCGGTGGTAGGGGGGTAGCTGAGGGGAGGTCGAAGTAGGGGGTATTGGTCAGAGATGGGGGTGGCTGCGGTGAGTTGAGGGAGGAGGAAGGGTGAAGGGGGGAGTTTATATAGAGTTTGGGAAGGGTTAGGGTTTTCTAGTGTGAAAACCCATAAAGGGTTGTAGGCTACATTCAATGCATGCACATGCATTGAATATAGACCTAAAATGAAATGGAGGGTGAATAATTCTCCATGTGTCCCCTCCAATGGAAGGTGGACACCTCACCCATCTAATTTTGCATATAAATCCCTGCAATTTAACAATTTGCACTATAGCCCTAATAAATTAGGAAATTTCACAATTACAAAATTGTTTGAGAAAAATACCTCATTCTTGGGGGCTATGTAATGTACTAAAATGAGGGGTGGTGTTTAGTAAGGGTCTTGAGGGTGTGAGGGTGAGTTTGGGTAGTAGCTGGGTCACGTTTTGGGCAATGTTGGTCATTGTATTAATTTAATTAAAAATTAATGTGCAAGGTGTTTTCTAATTAATTAGAAATATAGAGGGTTAGAATTAAGTGAAGTACAAATATCCTAGACGTAATATACTTAAAATAGAATAATAACATAATTTGGTTTGGATAAAACGGGTTCCTTTTGGGTCTCCAATTTCGATTGGAACGGTCAAAGAGTGCAAGTTTGGAATTAATTAAATTTTAGCACGGATGTTTGTAACGATATTTGTGCGACTAAAATGAGGCTCAAGACAGGGTATTTATGAGTTACACAAAGTTTATAATAGTAGACTGGCATGTCTAGGAGTAGTATATAAACTTTGTTTGAGGGTAACAGTCAGGGTAATGCTCTAAATATCGAGGTAATGGTAAGGTGCAGTAAGCAATATAAGATATTGCATAATAAATTAAAATATTGTAATTAATTCCTAATTTGTTAAAATAACCCTAATTTCTCTATCTAAGCTAAAATTTGGTCAAGGGGGTTTACACACTGACATGACACATATATACATACAGACATGACACAGACACACAAACACAGACATGACATGGATACACAAACACTGACATAAAAGTAAGGTTCGGGCTTATTTAAATGTAACATAAATACGGATATGATACAGACACATAAACTAATACGATATGGGCCATGACACAGACCCTAACCCTATCTCTCTTCTAGTTAGATATCTGAGTTAATTATACGCAGCCTTGGTATCAGTATCGTGTATAATATGATACAGATCTCGAATCAAGGATAGTCGTATACACGAACACGGTAATGACTCTTCAAAGTCTAGATACGACATAATATTGGCTTCTTCTAGAACTCGTATCCAACTTTGGTTAGAGCAGTATCAAACATATCCTTGATATAAGAGTTCATATTCTAGTGGTTGTGGCACGGCATTGGTATATATATCGCGTAACTAAGGACACAACGTCTCCCTCGGCCCTGACAACCCCCCTCGGCTTTCCTCAACCCCAACGACCCCCTTCCTCGGTCAAAGGCTCAGGTAACCTATATTTGGAGTGAGTGTCATGAGTGTAGTGTGTATCTAGGATATACTAGTGATGTGTATGTGTCTCTATGTGTGTGTGTGTGTAATAGAAGCATTAAGCAATATCAATAGCAGTAGCAGCAACTTGCACCATGTACAAGTAAGTGCACATTATACATGTGTATATTTGAGTGTGTTTAGTGAGTGAGTATTAGTGAGTTAGTATTGTTAAGTATTTTAGTGTTTAGTGAGGGTATTTATATTTGGATTGAGTATCTAAGAATATTTGAGTTTTGGTTTATTATCCCATGATACTTGAGTAGGTATCAATATACCAAGATACATGGATAAGTTATTGAGTATGGGGTATTGAGTATGTATTTGTGTGTATCCATCTTTGCTTCCATTTGGATAATATACTTAAACGATATTTATTCATCTTTATAGAAGTATCTAGAAATTGATATGAATTACTACATGTATCATCGTTCATTGTCCCGCCCCAGTCCCAAAATATACGGGACCAGGCCACGTGACATTGGCCAGCTGACACGTCGCTGAGGATATCCCAATTTAATGGATCCTAGCGAAGCGTGCTACGCTGTCCTAAAACTAACAAGTCTAATACTATCATACAACAGGCAGAGTCTAATCTCATCCATAATACAATAAGAAGTACTGAAATAAATACTGGGAAATAAGTGCAGAGTCAAAATGTTATAGTACAAACCAAAAATGTCCGGTGGGAACAAACCCACTACAAATGATGAATAAAAGTACTGAAGACAGAAATAAAGGGAGTACAACTAGAGCAACTACTATCTAGATAAGAAGCTCCAGTCCTAGACGAAAGGCCTACCAGGTAATCAAGGAAACTCCGACGGTAGCAGCTCTAGCTCCTCCTCTAGAGCGTACCTCGTCTCCAGTCCAGGTCCGTACACTGTAGGATAATACGCCTAATTCAAATGTGGAAGAGAACCAGGTCCTCAGAGGGACGTAACAAGATACAAAAATGCATGCCATATATAGTACTGAATAAAATAAAGGGGTCTGCTAACCATCTAAGTGAATGCAATATGAGGACAACCTTGGTCCGTATGGGTAGGCGTAGGCATAACGTCTATACTCCGAAAAGTATGGTATCTGTCCATGTAACGTCCATCATTCCAAAGAATAAGGTATCTACAAATGTATATACGTCCATATCGCTCCGAAGAATGCTGTATCTGAATAAAGGAAATTATCGGATCCGTGGCTCCTCTGGATACTATGGAGTCCAATGTGTGTATCCCATATGCCTATCAGTTGTCCTTCCTGCCCAATGCAGATACATAAGTCGAATACACGACATGAGTATCCCGTAACTATATGCGAAGTCTCATCTAACTAGATCACCCTAAATTACGTGCAAAACAGTGATGCATATCGTACGCACCGATAGCTAGTCGGGTACACGGACCCGCATCCCAACATGAATTTACCATCGTGATGCTTGTACAAGTGTCATGGTCTAAGAAGATATCAGAATATCCTCGCAATAGTAGGTGAGTCTGCTACCAGCTAGGTCAAGTACACTACTCATCGACGCATTTATCGACTTCACCCGAGTTAATCTCGGATGCGCACAGTTATATGTATATTGCAATAGATATCATACAATAGTTATTAAATTAAATTAAACAGTAATCAAGCAAGGTATACTTGCCTGAGTCCTATAGCTGCGAATGCCAATATCCTGCTCCAAAACTCTCGCCTGTACGGTCCAGCGATCCTATATATAATATGATAATAAAATCATCAATCACTACAATAGTACGATCATGACACACTACGTTGTAGTAATGAACTAACGCAGGGTTACGACTGTCCATCTAGTTGGACCATGTGTGTACGTAGCTAAACGTACACGTGTCATTCCTTGAGTTTCGTGTACACCAAACACAGTTCCTAACATATGAGAATACGCTAAAATAATATTTAATACAAGTATACATATTTTACTATTATTGCTTAATCCGCTAGGACAACATAGTATATATATATATATATATATATATATATATATATATATATATATATATATATATATACATACAAGTACACAATTACATATTAAGCATAATTACATAAATAAAATACATATGTTCAATTATGCATATTTAAATAAACATCTATATAATTAGTTAATAATACACAAAAGCCTTTACATATACATATATATTTAAATAATAACATAAGCATATAAATACATATATAAACATGTATGTACATAAAGTATACATTTTAAAATATACTTTTGTATATTTATATATATTCATAAACCCAAAATAATATGTATATATACACATAATTAATTAAAAGAATATATACACTAATTAATAAAATACATATACATATATATATTTAAATAATAACATGTGTATACATAAATATATACATAATACAATATAGTTTAAAAATAGAATACATACATATTTATTTATGTGTATATACACAATGTATAGTATACTAATTATACACAATATATAGTATACTAATTATATACAACACATAATATACTATTATACACAATACATACAAATACAGAATATATATAATACTATAATATGTATATACATATAGTATAAATACCGAATATGTATATATATATCTATTATATACACAATAGTATAAATACCTTAACTTATGCATACACATACATAAATATGTATATTTACGCGTATAGTACGCTAGGGGGTCGTACCTCAGTGTCCAGGGGGGAGGGGGTGTCCGCCGGGTACGTCGTCGCCGACGAGGTAGGTGAGGCGGAGCTCCGGCAGTGGGGGGCTCGACCGCAGTAGCAATAGCAGTTGCAGCTGCTTGCAGCTGCGATTCCGGTCGGCGGGGCGGTGGCCAGGGGCGAGCTTCGGCGGGGATGGAGGTGGTGAGCTGGGGGTATCGTCGGCGAGCGGTGGTGGCAGGCCGGGCAGTGGTGGCAAGGCTAGGGGCGGTCGAGTGGTCGGCTCGGGTAGAGGGGGGATTAGGTTGTTGGTGATGACGAGGGTGGGGGTGGCTGCTGCCGACGGAGCAGCGGTCGGTGGCGGCGATAGGGTATGCTGGAGTGGAGGAAGGTCGGAGGGGGAATAGATTTGGGGGTGGCCGGAGGTGGTGGTGGCCGGAAGGAGCTGCGGGGATGGGTCGGGTGAGGGTGGTGAGGGTGGTGAGGGGTTTAGTGATTTTAGGGTTTTTCACTTGTAGTTTTAGTTTTGTGTGGGTTTTTGAGTGAGGTAGCATGTAGTATTTGTAGGAGAGAGAGAGGGGGGCTCCTTGGGATTAGGGCCGGCTGGGGTAGTTTCCTAGGGTTGTGTGAAGCCTCCACATGTTGAACATGTGGCTAGGATTTAAGGGGTTTCAAATATGGGGTTGGGATGTGCTCTCAAAAAGTAGTGTAGAGTACATAAAAATAGGGGGAAACTCATGGTGGACAGGTCAAGGGGAGGGGGTTTCCTTCTTCATGTGGTTGGATTAATGAGAGGGGGGTACCTCATTGCTTAATTGCATAAAAGCCCCTGAATAATTAGAAAATTGTACATAAATTGGAATTTAGGATTTTATGTGGCAAAATACCATGTTTGGTATTTTGTAGTGGACTAGAATGGTGTGTGGTATTTAGTATGAGGCTTAAGGGTGTGTGTGTGGGTTTGGGTTGGAGTTGGTCTTGTTTGAGTAAGGTTGGGTCATTATATTTATTTAATTAAAATTAATGCACCGGGTGTTCCTAAATTAATTTAAAAATACATGGGGTCTAAATTTGGTGGGTACAAGCATCATGGGCATGGTAGACTTAGAATATAATAATGTCATAATTTTAGTTAGTCAAAACGGGTTGATGTTGGGTCCCAATTTCGATTGGAACGGACAAAGAACGCAAATATAGAATTAATTAAATTTACGTACGGACGTTTGTAACAATTTTTGTGCGACTAAAATCATGTTCAAAAATGAGTATATGTGGGTTGCACAAAGGTCATTATGGTAGGTTGGTATGTCTAGGCAAGGTGTGTAGAAATTGTTTGAGGGTAATAGCTAGTGTAGTGCTCTAAATATCGAAACAACGGTAAGGCGTCCTAAGTAATATAAACACTGCACAATAATTAGAACTCTGAGTATAAATTCTAATTTGTTTCTAATTAACCCTAATCAAGCTATCTAAGCTAATTAACTCAAATTTTGGTCTAGGGAGTTTACAATCTACCCTCCTAAGAGCATTTCGTCCTCAAAATTAAAATAAATATATGGTAAAAACTATTGATTGAATTGAAATAATACTACATACCTAGGCCTTCGAAGAGATGGAGAAAACGCTGCTGAATATTGTCCTCTCATTCCCAGGTTGATTCACCTAGTGCATGATGCCTCCATGCGACACAAACTAGGGAAATAGTCTGGCCTCGCAGTACCTTCTCGCTTCTGTCTAGAATCTCTACCGGCTCCTCCAGGTATGACCAACTCGGCCCGACGGTGATCTCCGAGTGGTCAAGCATATGACTCAGATCTGGCATGTACCTCCTCAGCTGAGATACGTGAAAGATGTCATAAACTCCTTCTAGTGTCTATGGCAAGGCTAATCTGTAAGCAACTTCTCCGATGCGCTCAAACACATCGAATGGCCCGTTGTACCTCGGACTCAACTTTTCTCTGCCTTCAAATCTGATGGTTCCTCGGGTAGGTGAGATCTTCAGAAATACATGATCTACAATCTAGAACTCTAAGGGTCATCGATGCACATTTGTCCAATACTTCTACCTGTCCTGTGCAGCTCGCAGATGTCCTTGGATCTTCTTCACCAACTCTGGCCCTAGAATCTGCCTCTCGCCTACATCGTTCCAATATAATAGGGAACGACATTTCCTGCCATACAATGCCTTATAGGGAGCAATATGAATGCTCGCTTGATAGCTATTATTGTAGGAAAATTTGACCAAATATAAATGGTCTTCCCATGATCCTCTGAAGTCAAGCATGCACGCCCTCAATATGTCCTCCAGCGTCTGAATGGTGCGCTCGGACTGGCCATTTGTCTGCGGGTGATATGATGTGTTAAACTTTAGGCGGGTACCGAGACTCTCTTGCATACTCCGTCAAAAGTACGATGTGAACCTCGTATCCATGTCAGACACTATACTGACTGGCACTCCATGCAGTCGCACGATCTCCCTCATATACATGTCTGCCAAGACTTCCGTAGATTGCCCAAATCCGAAGGGTAAAAAGTAGGCAGACTTGGTGAGTCGATCTACGATTACCCATACCGTATTGTGACCCCTAGGACTCTTCGGAAAGCCCGTAACAAAGTCCATGGTAATGTGATCCCATTTTCACTCAGGTATCGGGAACGGTTGAAGTAATCTAGCAGATCTCTGATGCTCAGCCTTGACTTGCTGACACACCAGACACTTTGCCATAAAGTGGGCTACTTCATCTTCATCCCATGCCACTAATAATACTGCCTCAGGTCTCTATACATCTTCGTGCCTTTTAGAAAAATAGAGTATGTTAAACTGTGCGCCTCCGACATCAGCTCTTGACGAAGCTCTCTATTCGGAACATAGAGACGATATCCATATCTCAAAGTCCCGTCCTCGTGTATACGCAGTCCTGTCTGTATTCCAGCCTCTGTCCTCTGTCAAAGCCTCTGAAATCTGGCGTCTGTCGGCAAAGCAGCCTTGATCCTCTCCACTAATGTCAATTGCAACTGGAAACTCAACATCTGACCGTCTACTCCGGGTATAATGACCTTTATACCAAACTATTCTAGATCTCTCAACAGATGTTGTTGGGTAGTCATGAAGAATGCCATAGTTCTCCTGCTTAAAGCATCAACTACCACATTGGCCTTTCCCGGATGGTCCTAGAGCTCGATCTCGAAGTTTGTCATCACTTTAAGCCAACGTCTCTGTCTCTGGTTCAGGTCCTTCTGGGTGTAGATGTACTTCAAGCTCTTGTGATCAGTGAATATCTCCATGCGATCTCCGTATAGATAGTGCCTCCAAAGCTTCAAAGCAAAGATCACTACGGCAAGCTCCAAGTCGTGGTTAGGATAGTTCTTCTCATGGGTCTTCAGCTGCCTAAAGGCATAGGCCACAACCTTCCCATGCTGCATCAAGATGCATCCTAATCCTTTTCCGGACGCATCGCTATAGATCACGAATCCTTCGGGTCCAGAAGATATGGTCAAGATAGGTGCCATAGTCAAACGTTTCTTCAGCTCATCGAACGCCGTCTGACACTCCTCTTAACAGGTGAACTCCTGCTCCTTGTGGGTCAATCGGGTCATCGACTCTGTGATCCTTACGAAGTTCTCTACGAACCTTCGATAATATTCGGCAAGTCCTAGGAAACTCCTCACCTCTGAGATGTTGGTAGGGGTCGGCCACGTCTCTACTGACAAAATCTTTGTGGGATCTGCCGAAATGCCATCTTCTAAGATAACGTGTCCAAGAAAAGCAACACGATCTAGGAGAAACTCACATATGCTCATCTTGGCATAAAGCCTCTCACGTCTCAGCGTCTCTAACACTAGCCTCAAGTGTTCGTCGTGCTCCTCGTGGCCCTTCGAATACACCAAGATGTCGTCGATGAAGACTACCACAAACTGGTCCAGATACTGGTGGAAGACTCTGTTCATCAGGTTTATAAACACAGCAGGCGCATTTAACAATCCAAAAGGCATCATTAAGAACTCATAGTGACCATAACGAGTCCTAAATGTTGTCTTTGGAATGTCTTCTCTCCACACCTTTACCTGATGATTACCCGATCTTAAGTCGATCTTCGTGAACACCACTACTCCTGTCAGCTGGTCGAACAGATCATCAATCTGCGGTAGAGGGTACTTGTTCTTGATAGTCAAAGCATTAAGGGCTCTGTAATCAATGCACATCCGGAATGTCCTATCCTTCTTTGGTACAAACAACACTGGTGCTCCCCAGGGTGATGCACTAGGACAGACAAATCCCTTGTTCTGCAACTCCTTTAACTGTAGCTTCAGCTCGTCTAGCTCCTTCTTCGCCAACCGGTACACATTTAAAGATATCGGTGCTGCTCCAGGCACTAACTCAATAGTGAACTCCACCTCTCTATCAGGCGGTAGGACTGGCAACTCCTCCAGGAAAACATCCTCGAATTCTATAATAATTACTGGGGGTGCCGTCTCCATAGCTATATAAGCTCAACCTATCTGTCCTACTCCTCGCTCGATGTTGCCCCGCATATACTTGAACTTCGGGTGACCTGGCGGTCTAAAAGTGACGCTACCTCTCCGACAATCTAGTACGGCATTGTACTGGCTTAACCAGTCCATGCCCAATACAACGTCGAAAGTTGGCATTAGGAGTACCAAAAATTATGCTCTCATCTCTCTACCATATACTACTACTGAGCACGTTCTAATAGTGCTGGTAACCGGTACGATGCCTGCTCCGATAAGAATCTTCTAACTCTTAGGTAAGAGGGAAGTAGCTACTCTATGCATGGCTATGAAGCTACTAGATATGAAAGATAGTGTAGCTCCAGAATCAAACAATGCAGTCGCAGGCAATGACGCAACTAAAATGGTACCTGTGATAGCTTCCCCTTCTGGTTCCTCCTTAATTGTTGCTAATGCAAAGGCCTACCGATGCCTCTACCCTCCAGCCTGCTGTCTGGCTTGGTTAAACTGTGCCTCCTTTGGGACCAAGGGTGGTCCCCTCTAAAATCCTTCGGTAGCTGATAGACGCTGACCAACTGTTGGGGGTAGTATCCTCAGGACTGGTGCTGCTGGTCTCTGTTCGGTCTGCGGTGTTGCATCTCTGAGCTGTGGGCAGTCTCTGGCAAGGTGCTGGCTCGCTCCATATATTATGCATAGTCCGAGCTTCTTCCGGCAATCTCTGACAATGTGTCCCTTCTTGCCATAATGGTGACAAGTCGGAAGCTCCTTGTGCTGGTATGGCACTGTCCTCTGCTGCGTCTGTGCTCATGGACGGTGGATCAGTCCTCCTGCTTTGGACTGGACTCTGGCTGGTATGTTCGGGCTGGAACATTTTGCTCCTCCGCCAATGGCCTCCTGGATCCTCACCTCTAAAAGAACCTCTTTATAAGATATCCTCGCCTGAGTAGTGGTATACCTCTGCAACTCGAAGGAAAGGCCGTGATGGAATCTCCTGGCCTTCTCCAGGTTGTTAGGTATCATGGCAGCACCAAATTGGCTGAGTCAACTGAACTCTACGTCGTAGGCATCCACGGTCAAATTCCCTTGCTCCAGGTGCAGGAACTGGGAGTATAGGGCATTCCTGACCATAACGGGGAAATACTTCGTATTGAAGTACTCCAGAAACTCCTCCCACGTCTGCGTCTTGCCGACGCTGTACTCCATGGAATCCCACCAGTGATGGGTATTGCCCTTGAGTTGGGCCCTCACTGCGGTCATCCAAAGGTCTGGATGTAGCTGCGAAGCCTCCAGTAGCATCTTCGTATTGGAGACACAATCCGAGATCTTCTCTGCAGTCTCCTTGCCCGAAAAGGTTCCCGAGCCCATCTGGCAAAAACCTCGTACAGTGCCCGCTGGCTGGACAGGTGCAGGTGCTGGTGCGGGTGCTGGGGCAGGTATCCTCTCTAGTACCGCCATCAGGCTCTGTCTCAGGGTCTCAGTCTGCTGCCACTGCGCCTGCATCATCGCCTGGAAGAATTGGAACATCTGTGGCTGTCCCTCCGATGGTGGCATCTGGGGTGGAAATGGTGGAGGTGGTGGTAGTGGTACCTCCGGCTGCATTATCGGTGTCTCCTCGAATGCCGGCCTCTCGAACTGCGGCATCGATGTAGCTCTCGATCACTACCAAAAAAAGTCAAATTAGCGACGCCAAAAAACGTCGCCAAATGACAATAAAACGTCGCTAAACTCGTTTAGCGACGTAATTAGCGACGTTTTAACGCAGTCGGAAGAAATCAAGTCGCTGAACGGAAAAACGTCGCTAAACGTCGCTATGCCGACGTTTTTTAGCGACTTTATTGAGTCGCTAAATGTAGCGACGTTTAGCGACGCGGCGTCACGAAATAGCGACGTTTATTAAAGTCGCTAAACGTCGCTCATTAGCGACTTTTATAGCGACGTAACAGCGACGTCTTTAATGACCTGGCAGTACTGCCATGTCAGCAATTTGCGACGTACAGCGACATATTTTTAGCGACGTTTAGCGACGTCGTTAGCGACGGCTACTGACACGTCGCTAATTAGCGACTTGTTTAGCGACTTATAAAAACGTCGCTAGACGTCGCTAAATACGTCGCTAAATTTACAAAAAAAATAAAAAAAAAACTGAATTGTTCCAAACTAATATTCCTCTAATTTATAAATTTGTAATTAAAAATAGACCCGGAGCAACCCTCCGTTGAATTCTATGGGTTCGCCGACCCCTTCGATGGAACACAAACATTATAGACAGACAATAAAAGTATCACAGTTATAAAAGTATCACAGTATCACAGTCACCCAAAATGGGCATAAACAGCATCACAAAATACATAATATATAAGTATCAGAGTATCACAGTAACACAAAATGCATAATATATAAGTATATGAAACATTATAGTATCAATCTCGAGGATTTCCAAAACGGGCTGATACCAGTCCCTCAAATACTGCGCATAAACAGCGTTTATGTTATCAAGCTCCGCTATGGGTGCTGGGTGACTGGAACTCCCCGTCTGAGATACAGCCGCGATAGGTGCTGGATGACTGGAACTCCCCGCAGGTGGTATCTCTTCCTCCTTAACAGTAGGAGGTATCACTTCCTCCTTAACAGTAGGAGGCATCACTTCCTCCTTAACAGTAGGAGGTGTCGCTCTCTTGGGTGCCATCTGGTAAGATAGATGAAAACAAAGAATTAGCAGTATAATAATGATACCATAATATCTTATAATAATGATAATTCTTTGCAATTGAAAATGAAATTGAATTATGAGATTTGGATGATAAAGATTAAAGTAAATAGTAGTATCTAAGACACACACACAAAACCAGTGGCTCGACTGATACACTGAGACACAGTGGTTGAGGCACACTGTGCACACACACAAAACCAGTTTTTACAGTGTGCACTGACTGAGGAGCCCGACACTCTCACATCCCCCAAATGCAAATACCCAAACTCACACTACAACTAACAATTGATGCCTAGGTCTTATACACCTACATACACGAATGGTTGAGCTATTTTCAAATTCCAGTCTTATATACCTACAGACCAGTATTTTGAATACCAGTTTCGGGTGTAAGTTGGTATAAGATACTAGATGCATCAAAGATTACAAAGCTCAACATCTTATATGTCTTAAGACTTGCATTAAAGAAAGTGACGGATTCTGACTAGATTTTACAAGAGTTAAAACCATGTTACAAACTCACTTCTATGTAACCATATTAATTTTCATCTAAAGATTTAGAACAATTAGTTATGGTTATTATCAAATAATCCATAGATCTGATTTAGTACACAATTAGGTATAACTATTTTGTTCACAACCTATAATAATACACTTAAGGGATTCAATTATGAAAGAATGTATCAATATTTAGAGAGTCAAGAAAACAATCTACAACTTTATTATCGAAGTAAGAGTATTCCATGTGATTAGTAAAATAAATAATAGCAATGGATAATAGGTAAACACAGAGTAAACACAGAGTAGCTCAACATCTTATATTTAGAGAGTCAAGAAAACAATCTACAACTTTATTATCGAAGTAAGAGTTTTTTTTTAGATCCCTGCAAGTTTTTTTTAGTCAAGAAAACAATCTGCAAGTTTTTTTTATATATATAGAATGCATAATAGAGAGAGAAAGAGAGAGAGAGAGTGCCAAAACCTAAACATGATCTAAGATAGGATAAATCATGTAATTTTTAATTAAAATTTATTTCATATCTAATTATTCTACCATAATAATCAACTTGAGTATAATAAAATAAAATAAAAGTCTGTAAAACAGAAACTAGCATTCACATATACATAAGATTTTCAATAATTAGTTTATTACTTGTCCCTTAAATATACTTAATATTTAAATCTCAGAGTTTGTAAAAAGAAAACACACTACAATAATACTATTATGCATGCTATAATATGGTAGATAAATTCAAATCCTAACCCTAAACCTAACCCTAACCCTAACCGTAACCCTAACCCTAAACCTAACCCTAACCCTAACCCTAACCGTAACCCTAAACCTAACCCTAACCCTAATCTGCGTCTGTGTGTGTGTGTCTGCGTCTGTGTGTCGTGTGTGTGTGTCGTGTGTGTGTCTGCGTCTGTGTGTGTGTCGTGTATGTGTGTCGTGTGTGTGTGTCTGCGTCTGTGTATGTGTGTCGTGTGTATCTGTGTGCGTGTGTCGTGTCTGTCAAGTGTGTCTTGTGTCAGTGTCATATGAGAGAGAGAGAGAGAGAGAGAGAGAGAGAGATTACCTAGAGCTCGAGAAGGAGGAGGGGGATGCCGGAGTAGCTGCAGCCGTGGATGCGTCGGTCGCCGGAGAGGGGAGGGGCGGGGGAAATCGAAATGTTTTCGAAATTTTTGACAGATCGAGAAAAGAAACCTGAGCCCTAATTAAACAAAATTTAGCGACGTTTAGCGACGTCAAATAAAAACGTTGCTAAAATAAAAATTAGCGACGCCAACGATGTCGCTAAATACGTTGCTAAATGTTTTTGATAGATACGTCGGTAATTACGACGCTAAACGTCGCTAAATTAGATATATTAGCGACGTTTAGCGACCTTAATTGAACTTATAGCGACTATTCATTTAAAATCTTAATAAAAGTCGCTAAACGTCGCTAAATATCGCCATTTAGCGACGACTAGCGACGATTTTTACCGAGTCGCTAATTTAGCGACGTTTTTACTTGGAGTCGCTAAAATACGTCGCTAATCCCGCTTATTCTTGTAGTGGATGTCTGTCCCTCGAAGTGCTGTATCGGGACAGTATGAGAAGTCTGGCCCTCTGGCTGCTGCATCCTGTCATCGGGAGAGGTCTGGTGCCAATGTATCATCGGGGCCTAGGGGATCACCGGTGCCTGTGGCTGAGGCTGCTCTCCGGGTGGTCCCTGGGACGTCTCCTCCCTCGGTGCAGTGGCGGATGGCACTATTGCACCATATGCCTCACGTCCGCTACGTAGGTTCATTTTGCTGTAAGGGATAGAACTTCATTAAAAGAGTACATAATCAATCAAACAGGATACAAATATTTTAAAATACGGAAGAGGTTCAAAGGCGTAATCAAGTGGATGAGACCTAGTAATTTCTATCCTATTGCAGGCTCGCTGGGCACGTTACCATACCACAAGCGATAAATATTTAATGAGACCTGCATGGGCCACCACTAAAACCATGTCATGCCCCAGTTCCAAAATATATGGGACGAGGCCACGTGGCATTGGCCAGCTGACACGTCTCCGAGGATATCCCAATTTAATAGATCCTAGCGAAGCGTACTGCGCTGTCCTAAAACTAACAAGTCTAATACTATCATACAACAAGCAGAGTCTAATCTCATCCATAATACAACAAGAAGTACTAAAATAAATATTGGGAAATAACTACATAGTCAAAATGTCATAGTACAAACCAAATATGTTCGGTGGGAACAAACCCACTACAAATGATAAATAAAAGTACTGAAGACAGAAATAAAGAGAGTACAACTAGAGCAACTGCTATCTAGATAAGAAGCTCCAGTCCTAGGCGAAAGTCCTACCAGGTAATCAAGAAAACTCTGATGGTAGCACCTCTAGCTCCTCCTCGAGAGCGTACCTCGTCTCCAGTCCAGGTCCGTACACAGTGGGATAATATGGCTAGTCCAAATCTGGAAGGAAACCAGGTCCTCAGAGGGATGTAACAAGATACAAAAATGTATGCCATATATAGTACTGAATAAAATAAAGGGGTGTGCTAACCATCTAAGTAAATGCAATATAAGGACAACCTTGGTGCGTATAGGTAGGCGTAGGCATAACGTCTATACTTCGAAGAGCAAGGTATCTGTCCATGTAACGTCCATCATTCCGAAGAATGAGGTATCTACAAATGTATATATGTCCGTATCGCTTCGAAGAACGCGGTATCTGAATAAAGAAAATCATCGGATCCGTGGCTCCTCTAGATTCTACGTAGTCCAATGTGTGTATCCCATACGCCTATCAGTTGTCCTCCCCGCCTAATGCGGATACAAAAGTCGAATACACAACATAAATATCCCGTAACTATATAGCAAGTCTCATCTAACTAGATCATCCTAAATTACGTGCTAAATCGTGATGCATGTCATACGCACCGATAGCTAGTCGGGTATGCGGACCCTTATCCCAACATGAATTTACTATCGTAATGCGTGTACAAGTATCACGGTCTAGGAAGATATCAGAATATCTTTGCAATAGTAGGTGAGTCTGCTAGCAGCTAGATCAAGTACACTACTCATCAACGCATTCGTTGACTGTACCCGAGTCAATCTCGAACGTGCACAGTTATATGTATGTTACAACAGATATCATACAACAGTTATTGAATTAAATTAAACAGTAATCAAGTAAGGTATACTAGCCTGAGTCCTCTAGCTGCGAATGCCAATATCCTGCTCCTGATGTCTCGCCTGTACGGTCTAGTGATCCTTTATATAATATGATAATATAATCATCAGTCACTACAATAGTACAATCACGACATACTACATTGCAGTAATGAACTGACGCAGGGTCACGACTGTCCATCTAGTTGGACCACGTGTGTACGTAGCTAAATGTACACGTATCATTCCTTGAGTTTCGTGTACACCAAACACAGTTCCTAACATATGAGAATACGCTAAAATAACATTTAATACAAGTATACATTTTTTACGATTATTGCTTAATTGGCTCGGATAACATAGTACATATATATATATATATATATATATATATATATATATATATATATATATATATATATATATATATATATATATATATATATATATATATAACATATATACATATTAAGCATAATTACATAAATAAAATACATATGTTCAATTATGCATATTTAAATAAACATCTATATAATTACTTAATAATACACAAAAGCCTTTACATATACATATATATTTAAATAATAACATAAGCATATAAATACATATATAAACATGTATGTACATAAAGTATACGTTTTAAAATATACTTTTGTATATTTATATATATTTATAAACCCAAAATAATATGTATATATACACATAACTAATTAAAAGAATATATACACTAATTAATAAAATACATATACATATATATATTTAAATAATAACATGTGTATACATAAATATATACATAATACAATATAGCTTAAAAATATAATACATTCATATTTATTTATGTGTATATACACAATGTATAGTATACTAATTATACACAATATATAGTATACTAATTATACACAACACATAATATACTATTATACACAATACATACAAATACAGACTATATATAAAACTATAATATGTATATACATATAGTATAAATACAGAATACATATATATATATATCTATTATATACACAATAGTATAAATACCTTAACTTATGCATACACATACATAAATATGTATATATACGCGTATAGTACGCTAGGGGGTCGTACCTCAGTGTCCAGGGGGGAGGGGGTGTCCGCCGGGCATGTCGTCGCCGGTGAGGGAGGTGAGGCGGAGCTCCGGCAGTGTGGGGGCTCGACCGTAGTAGCAACAGCAGTTGCAGCTTCTTGCAGCTACGATTTCGGCCGACGGGGGCGGTGGCCAGAGGCGAGCTTCGGCCGGCGGGGTATCGTCTGCCAGTGGTGGTGGCAGGCCGGGCAGTGGTGGCGAGGCTAGGTGCAGTCGGGTGGTCTGCTTGGGCAGCGGGGGGATGAGGTTGTTGGTGATGATGGGGGTGGGGGTGGCTGCTGCCGGCGGAGCAGTGGTTGATGGCGACGGCAGGGTATGCTGGAGGGGAGGGAGGTCGGTGGGGGAATGGATTCGGGGGTGACCGGAGGCGGTGGTGGCCGGAGGGAGCTGCAAGGAGGGGTCGGGTGAGGGTGGTGAGGTATTTAGTGATTTTAGGGTTTTTCACTTGTAGTTTTAGTTTTGTGTGGGTTTTTAAGTGAGGTAGCGTGTAGTATTTATAGGAGAGAGAGAGGGAGGGCTCCTTGGGATTAGGGCCGGCTGGGGTAGTTTCCTAGGGTTGTGTGAAGCCTCCACATGTTGAACATGTGGCTAGGATTTAAGGGATTTAAAATATGGGGTTGGGACGTGCTCTCAAAAAGTAGTAAAATAGGGGAAACTCATGGTAGACCGGTCAAGGGGAGGGGGTTTCCTTCTTCATGTGGTTGGACCAATGAGAGGGGGGCATCTCATTGCTTAATTGCATAAAAGCCCTAAACAATTAGGAAATAATATATAAATTAGAATTTAGGATTTGATGTGGCAAAATACCATGTTTGGTGTTTTGTAGTGGACTAGAATAGTGTGTGGTATTTAGTATGAGGCTTGAGGGTGCGTGTGTGGGTTTGGGTTGGAGTTGGGTCTAGTTTGATTGAGGTTGGGTTATTACATTAATTTAATTAAAATTAATGCACCGGATGTTCCTAAATTAATTAAAAAATACATGGGGTCTAAATTGAGTGGGCACAAGCATCATGGGCGTGGTAGACTTAGAATATAATAATATTATAATTTGGTTTGGTCAAAACGGGTTAATGTTGGGTCCCGATTTTGATTAGAATGGACAAAGAACGCAAATATGGAATTAATTGAATTTACGTACGAACGTTTGTAATGATTATTGTGCGACCAAAATCAGGCACAAAAATGAGTATCTGTGGGTTGCACAAAGATCATTATAGTAGGTTGGTATATCTAGGCGAGGTGTGTAGAATTTATTTGAGGGTAATAGCTAGTTTAGTGCTCTAAATATCAAAACAACGGTAAGACATCCTAAGTAATGTAAACATTGCACAGTAATTAGAACTCTGAGTATAAATTCTAATTTGCATCTAATTAACCGTAATCAAGCTATCTAAGCTAATTAACTCAAATTTTTGTGGAGGGGGTTTACATTCATGGATGTACAATCGTCATCCTGATGACATGTGCAATGTGTTGGATGAAGTCATACATGAGGTAGAATAATTCTTGCAGTTCACCAAGTCATTCCTTTAGTACATGGATGGCACCAAAATTAAGTGTCCATATGTGAGATATCGCAACATGAAATATCACTCAGAAGTGGATGTGACATATCATTTGTACTTGTAGGGTTTACGCTGAATTACTAGAAGTGGACCTCACACGAAGAACTTGTGTCTTTAGCATCGAAGTTGGAGCGTTATGTGGAGCCATATATAGATGTCCAAGACTACACTGATTATGATAAGGGGTTCATGCCACACTAAGGCTTTCCATTTGAAATACGGAGGCAAACCATCCTTCTTCGATTGTCATTAATAATTCCTGTCGAATGATCATTTGTACCAGAGGAACATGAATGATTTTTGTGCCGGCATTGTGGATAAGGCCAATCTACTACCAAGGTGGCCCGGATATACGATATGGAAAAAGATAAAAAATTTACCAAGTTATATCGAAGAGCCTGCTAAGGGGTACAAGTGTGATGGATTTGGTCGCACTCATAACTGGATGAAGATGAGTATATTCTGGGATCTTCCATATTGGAGCATCAATCTGATCAGACATAACCTTGATGTCATATATATTAAGAAGAATATGTTTGAAAACATAATTAATAGTATAATGGACATAAAGGGAAAGATGAAAGATAATCCGAAGGCCACGTTGGACTTGAAAGAAATATATAGATGTCCTTTCTTGCATTTGATAGAGGAGGGGAATTAAAAGTTAAAGTAGCCTAAGGCAATTTTGTCACTGGAGAAGGAGGATAAAGGAAGACTTTGTAGGTGGAATTAGGGCCTAAAATTTCTAGACTAGTACGTGTCGAACTTGAGAAGATGTGCCGACCTCAAGAAGAACAAACTAACGTGTATGAAGAGCTACGATTGTCACATATTTATGGAGAGGTTAATTCTAATAGCATTTCAGGAATTCTTACCTCAGGTTGTTTGGGATACATTGACAAAGCTAAATATATTCTTCAGAGATTTTTGTTCTATTAAGTTGCTCGTCGATCGTCAAGAAAAGCAAGAGAAGAATATTGCGGTAACACTGTACAAGCTCGAGAAGGTGTTTTCTCTTGGATTCTATGACTCCATAGAGCATTTGCCAATTTATCTTTCCTATGAGGCACGTGTTGGTGGGCATGTCAATTATCGATTGATATACCCATTCGAGAGGCATCTTGATCACCTAAAGAGAAAGGTAAAAAATAAGGAGCGGATTGAGGGTTCTATTTATGAATCTTATGTTCTCGAGGAGATTACAAACTTTTGCTCGACTTATTTCAAACCTTATATTTCTACTAACAAAATAAGAGCACCAAAAAATGACAACAGATATCAGAAATCTAATAATACAATACTAAAATTATTCAATACGTCCGGAAAGCCTTCGATGAAAATAAAGAAGAGACATTTGAATGACGATGAGCTAAGGGATGCTCAGTTGTATATATTATTCAATTGCAATAAGGATGAAGTGGAGAAGCTAGAGTGGTAAGTAATTAATACGTCCACGTTTATGTTATCTCAATATAATAGTATAAGCTAATATTATGCTACTAATTGGCGGTTGCTTTGTTATTTTTTAGCACATATAATGATGAGCTGAGGTCGGATAGACCCTACATAACTGACGAAGAAGTAGAACAAGAAATAAGACATCATTTTCCTTCTTGGTTGAGCGTATATGTAAGAAGCTCGATAATTATTTTTTCTATTTGCACTTGAACAATAAATAACTTACTATCGCTTCTTTGGTATTTAGGTCGATCATCTAATAACACCCGAGACTAAATTTATTAGAACTATAGCCAAGAGACCAATTATTGTCATCAACATATGGCCAAGTTAGCATGTGAATAGGTTTAGGTTCAAGTTAACAAATGCTTCGATCAAAGATAACTTCCTGGATCTTGATTCCATAAAAAATAGTTATTTGTGTATCAAATCTTCGAACAACAAAGATGTTGAATCTTTTAATAATTTCTTTGGCATCTTGTACGAGATTATGGAGTTAACATATAATTTGGCATAGAACCTGCTAAGATTGTGTTATTCAGTTATGATTGGTTCGATCCAATTTAAGATCAGGGTTAGAAAATTGACAAGCATGGTCTTGTGGATATAAACTACAAGCGTAGATATCAAGGCTATAAATTATTTGTCCTATCAAGTCAGGCTCAACTCGTGTACTTTATAACTTATCCTAGACAGGGAACAACGAGGTCAGATTGGTGGGCAGTATATAATACTAAAGCTAGATATATCTTTAATATTGACAAAATAGCTTATCAAGAGGACGAGCTACCTCTTGTAATAAATATTGTATATGTGAACTCAACAAAAGTTACTCATTACAGGAATAATAATGTAGAAGAGGTAGAATTATCCGAAAAGGAGACGAAGATGAAGTAGATAACAGTGAAGATGAGAAGGAAGAGAGCAAGAGGATGAGGATGAGGATGAGGAAGAGGAACAAGATAATTTTTTTTGAAGATGATTAAAAATAAAATAAATTCATTTGGACTTGTGACATGTATTACATTTTGACTATAGAATGTACTATATATTTAGACTTATAACACTACTAGTTATTTACTGTGAAATTCTATTAATACTGTGAGATATATATAATATTTTGACTGTAGAATATATTATATATCTGTTTATTTGTTCTATCATTATATGTTATTATCAGTTATGACAGGACGACACGGAGCGTTCGGAATATCCCGATATAGACAAAGTGCTCATTCGGTACTTCTTACTATTCTAGATTTGTCGCAAAGTTCTTCTGTATATTGATGTCACGACCCGCACTCGGAATAAGGGCATGAGTAGTGAGCAACGCCCAGCCTACGCAGCAGCATCGGCAGTAGAACATTATCTGGGTCAACTCTACTATCTAAATATTTTATATAATATATATATATGGTACCTGTCAATTATTTCAACTCCAAGCGGAGGAACAATATGGTATCTGATAATGATAAAATATACTCAATCATAATGCAAACTAAGGAAGATAAGCACGAGATGGAGTAACAAAGGAAAATAGTCACAATTATCCATAAGTCTAAAATAATATATACATGCCATAAGCCTCAATAACGTCTAATTCAAATCTAAACAAATAATCTAAGCCTTCTCATGCTCTGGTACTAAGTCTTCCTGCTCTAAAGAAGTATCCTCTAATGGTATGTCGTCCTGCGGTACGTAGTACGTGGGACACAGGTCTATGAGCCAATCATCTAAAAATTATATTCAGTCAGGATTGGAACAAAGTACATACCTCTGAAAGTAGTTTTAATTACATAATCGAGCATATATAACAGATAATAGAAAAGAATACAAGATAATTAAACATAGAATAAAACGAACTAGAGTGAACAGGTAATATACTGGAATAAAGAACATATAATAAAATAATTATAATATAATAAAAATAAATGAAACTATCTAATGTGCCATAGAATACAAGTTTATTATGTGATCGGTTTAGATTGAACACAAATACAATATGGTAACTCGATTACACGTGTGATATGTAATCGACATATACACAAATACACTTGGGCTTGATCACATAACCAACTCTTATTCCCCCATCCCCAACCAATACATATGGATCCAATCACAATACATTATGAACACGAATATAGGCACATTGAACACAAGCAATGTGTAAATACGAAGTTCACGATAAATAATATATGATACATACGATAAAATACATATGAAGGAGTACCCGCTGAACATGGTAAGGGAATAATATCTCCTGACAGGATCCATATAGTACCAGTTCATGAAACCACTATGTTAGAATCAAGTATACAGTTCTAGAACATGCAATATATACACTATTATAAAATAAAAGCTAACAGAAAAATATACTCATTTGTGGTCCTGAGCAATGGGTATCAAACTGTGCCCGATCTAGAGTCCAAGTGACCTATATAGGAATTATCATATAAAAATAAGTGTCTTGGAGTCAAAATAAACTTAACTAGCTTGAAACTAGGTCTCTAGGTCAAACTAGGCTATTTGAGTTAAACTAGGTCAATTTCCTAATTTTGGTTCCAAGTTATCAACTGGGTTGGCCTATATAGCTAAAAATAATCAATACTAGGTTTATCAAGTCATTATATGTTAATACCTTCTTATTACTAAGTTTTCTAGGTTATATTAACTATTATAATATACTAACTATCATAAATCATTTATATAGACACTTATTTATCCTAGTATTATGAAGTATCTTATCATTCTTATAACCTATTTACCCTTAACTTGCCTTTGAACTCCATATCTTACTATGATACTCCTCTACCCTCATGTATAGTGATACAATGTTACTTCCCGTATCTTGGTCCTTTGCACCTTAACTTACCTCACCTCAACTCACCTAGAATCTTGACACATACTCAAAGTACCCAAGATACTAACTTTCCTCCAATACTAACCCTCAAGTCTAATACATTGACACGTAATCTAGACATTTACCCAATATCTAGTATCTTACCCTCACTTGACAATTACCTAACAATCAAGATATTTTTATCTTGATAATACCTAAGTGTCATAATACCATATTGATACCCCTTGATATACTCTTAATTCACTAAAGTATCACACCCTAGAGTTGATACTCAAATTCTAACACTCATAGGATTATCTAGTTGATACCCACTTGGATACTCATAATACTAAATATACTACTCTATCTTACCCACAAACCTACACATTTCCTTCTATACTTATTGGACACTATACTCACTGAAATATACTCTCTCATGCACTGTGCATTATACAGGAATAATTATGATATCTACACTCAACTCCCTCCTAGATAAATGTAGTATACTGCTTGAATATGTTGATGCAATTGCTCGGCTTGAGCACTCTGCTGCTGCCACTGCTCGAGCATGTTGTTGCTGCTGCCACTGGCCACTGCTCGAGCATGTTGCTACTGTCACCGCTCGAGCATGCTGCTGCTGCAACTGCTCTCTCATCTCCCACACCCAATACAACACACAAGGGATTATAGATATATAAGTATAGACTAGTATATATATATATATATATATATATATATATATATATATATATATATATATATATATATACAAATATCACATGTAGACATTATATACCTATATAAATATATTCTATTGTTAATTGATCTAACACTTAGAGTGTGTACTTGTGATATTCATGAAACGTATCCAAGTGAAAGGCCAAAACCTAAATTCTCCATAATTAATCAATCCTACACATATCTAACATCTATATATAACCAATATAGCTTGCTACAAAAGAAATTAAAAAGAATTATGCAAAACACCAAAAATAGGGTCTCATATCACACCGTATCACAAAATACTATGATAAGACTATAGAAGCATGAAATATGCTTGGAAATTATTCATATATTCACAGTCAAAACACCCAACATACATGAAGTCCCTGTATGCGTAAACTAGGACTTCAGAGCTGTACGCGTAAAACAGAGCTTCAAGGTTATTTGGCGTAAAATAGGGCTTCAGAGCTGTACGCATAAAACAGAGCTTCAAGGTTGTTTGGCATAAAATAGGGCTTCAGAGCTGTACGCATAAAACAGAGCTTCAAGGTTGTTTGGCATAAAATAGGGCTTCAAAGCTGTACGCGTAAAACAAAGCTTCAAGATTGTTTGGCATAAAATAGCCTTCAGAGTTGTCCGCTTAAAACAAATCTTCAAGGTTATTTGGCGTAAAATAGGACTTCAGAGCTGTCCGCGTAAAGCAGAGCTTCGAGGCTGTTCTACTTAAAAGGTTGCTATACCTTTCTGCATAAAGTTTAAAATATATTGTCTTTTATGCAGCGTAAAGTTGTACGAGGAATTCTTCGTATTCCTCGGATAAATTTGTCAGTCAAATCAGTAAACCTGACATCTGACAAAAGTACTGCACGGTGGTGATGATAATTTTGCACAGAGATCCAGATTGTCATTTTGTGACATATTTTTGATACAAGTCATTTTTACGCATTCAAAGGAAAAAATGGAGTCTTCTGAATACGCTGCCTATTCTATATTGACAAAAATGAGTTTTTACGCTCAAGACAAAACAAAATCAGACGCCACATCAAAAGTTATTTCTTGTACAAAGCTTGAGGTATATCTCTGCATTTAATGTACGAGATTTTGTTTAATTTTTAAAATTTGTTATGACTGGGAAAGCTAAGACTGTGACTAATACGCTCACATCACCATCTTTGCATTTTACGCCAACCAGGCTATTTTCAACTATAGGAGTATGCCGTATGCTATCTGCTCGAAATATGCCAACTCGACTATATTTGCAAAGGTACGTTGACAAGGCTATTTAGCCTAGAATATACTCAAGACCTCAGTCGTGAAGGATAATTGGCTATTTTACGCTAGTTATCTATTATTCATGAATTATCAAGTTTTATGCAGGGGTAGTTACCTACGTGGCTTGCATGCCACAATCTTCGAGAAGTAGTTATATGCGTTACCTTATAAAGGGATACGTGTTATACGCAGATTCAGAAGATTATTTGAATATGGGTAGCAGTTTTCATAACCGCAGCGTAAAGAAGGCAACCTTCTTCACAGTTTGGCCTTTTATGCCAACAAGACAGTCATTTGGCTTTTATGCCAACCATTTTACGCAGGGGCAGTTACCTATGTGGCTTGCATGCTATGATCTTCGAGAAACAGTTATACGCGTTACCTTATAAAAAGATATGTGTCATACACAGATTCAGAAGATTATTGGAATGTGGGTATCAGTTGTCATAACCGCAGCATAAAGGAGACAATCTTCTTCACAGTTTGGCCTTTTATGCCAACAAGAAAGTTATTTGGTTTTTATGCCAACCAGGCAGTTATTTGATTGATCTCTATAAATAGAGACCCCTGGTCACAAGGTAGGAGGAAGAAGGAGTTTTGGCTGACAACTTTGGCAACAGGAATTCGATCCCACTTGCAACTTTTCTTTGGCCGACTTTTGCCTTCAGTTCAAAGAAAGTTTGAAGCTTTTTCTATAGCACTTCTTCATCATCGTGTAGTCCAAGGAACAAAGTGATCGACTGTAGATCATACTTCCATAGCAATACTTCCCCAGAATTATTTTATTGTATTTAATATCCTCGTATAAGATTATTTGTACTTTTTTCTTTTCTCATTTGTAAGCAAAAGTTTCGTATAAACCTTTTGTTTATCAAACAAAATGGCGACTCTACTGGGGATGACATTCTCCTTTGACGAGAAAGCAATTACTCAATATGATGCTGTATCTAACGGATCGACGAAGAAGACTTTGGTCGTCCAATTCGACCAATCTGCCTATGAAGACATGCTTCATGCAGGGGGTAGTTCTCATTCCTCCTCTGTCCAAAACAACAGGAAGCTGCATAAAGTGTGGATGCCTAAGACGTCCTCTATCCTTCCTTTAAGTTCTCATTCATTGATCAACAAAGTTGTGACAACACAGCCAACACGCCCTGTACGTAAAATTTTGTCTCCCGTTTGTGACCTGGTAGACAAAACTTCTGCCAATGTCTCAGTGCCAATCTAAAAGTCTTAAATACGCCCTGCGCATAAACCTTTGTCTCCCGTCTGTGACTCGGTAGACTAAACTTCTAGCAATGCCTCAATGCCAATCCAGAAGTCTCAACCATGCCCTGTGCGTATACCTTTGTCTTCCGTCTGTGACGTGGTAGACAAAACTTCTAGCAATGCCTCAGTGCCAACCCAGAAGTTTCAAATATGCCCTATGCGTAAAATTATATCTCCCGTCTATGATGAGGCAGATGTACCCTTTGATCACATCAAAGGAAAATAAGTGACAAATTCTTCAACCTCTAAGCTTTTACGCCTACAAGAGAAGAAAGTTCCCACTTTACAGATTACGCGTGACGCTGAAAGCCGTTTAAGGACTTTCCCTGTTTTATGCGAACCTATGCAAAAATCCAAATTACTCCAGGATAGGTCTGTCCGCATAAAGAAGACTTGTTTCACGGGATGATACGCTCCTCAGACAGATGATGGATCATATGCTACTCATATGGGTGGACTATTATATTCCTATAGCAGAGAAAGGGTTATGGTTCCTAATCTACACATTCCTACTGATGTAAAAAGGCAGAATAAGCCTCCTTCTTCTTCTGGTAATCTCCCTGATTTGTGTGATTTCTTGATCCAGAAATGCAAAGACAGGGGATCTCCTAATATGTCTATCACACCCCCTAGAGAATATTGTTGTAATAGTCATAAGGTTGTAATTAACTGTTGCTGTTCTAAAACAAAACAGTTAGTGTTTGACCGATTGAACTATTCTTTGTCATTACAGGAAGAAGAACCGATATTTGCTTTAGTAAACATGGCTTCGTATATTCCTAGAGGAAAGTCGAGTTCAAGACGTCATCCCTTCAGAACTCCAAGCCAAAATAGATTTGACAAACTCATCGAGACTTTTGAAAAAGGTATTTTTTGAAACACTCGCTCGAGGTCACGACAATCAGCTTCATATTCTTCAGATTCTGACACTGAGAGTCGCCAGTTTTCTGAACCAGATACTGAAAGTATAGATTTAATCTCTATAGAGATCTAAACTAATCCCTCAGTGGCATCTAGAGAAATGGAAGTTTATGCTGTTGGAGACGAACATGAAGAAGCTTCCCCATCAGGAAGTACTGACCAACGCATCACTACATTGGAAACATCACTTAAGAAATGTATACCATGATAGAGAGTATACACCAAATAATGGTAACTCAACATACAATTGCAATAGCTCTAACACCTGTTCCTCCGACTCAACTACGTGTGGGGGTAGACATACCACCAGCCAATGCAAGCCAAGAGCCTGTTCAAAATCAAGAATCAACTGCTCCTCAACCTCTTAACCTGGAGAATGTATTACCTCCTGTTAGAGTTACAATACATCCAATCTCTCACCTTTCTGCTATCCCTCTCATATCTAAAGATCTAATACAAGCAGTTCAGGAATTGAAAGCTCAATTTGATGCTTTGAAACATAAAGATCAGCTCAAGAAGTTAGAAATTAACCAGCCATATCCAGCTGTCTGGGATGAGATCCATTTCCCACCAAAATATAAATCACATGCTATGGTTTTGTTTGAGGGAAAGACATCGCCAAGCCAGTATATGAACTACTTCAGCATGATAACGATATTGTTACAAGGAAATGATGCCCTTCTCACTCGAGTGTTTAAAGACTGTCTGTCTGGAGTTTAAAGACTGTCTGTCTGGAGTAGCTTACTAATGGTATCGTAGTCTATCTGACAACTGCATTACTTCTTTTGAAGATTTCAAAACTCTATTCTTCGCTCGATTCTATGAGGGAGGAATGGACATGTCTATGTCATCACTCATTGAAGTAAAGCAGAAGGAAAAAGAAAATGTTCGTACTTTTATTGAACACTTTCGTCAGGCTACTTTATAGATGCCTCTTGGAGTTCTAAATTTAGCCTTGGTGGACATTTGCAGAAAGAACCTACTCCCACTGATCTCAGTATTCACGGGACCATATCAGTTCCATGATTGGCCCTCATTTATCATATCGGCAGTAGCCGCTGAAGATAATAGTCGAAAGGCTCGTGACAACGGAATCATGATCTCTACCTCTGATAGAGGGAAGTGTTCATCCTCCAATAATGACAATACTCGTAGTTCAAAAGGAAAGGAAGCCCTGGCAATCAATACTTCCAGATAAAATACTCCGGTAACTACGCAGAAGAATTCTAGAACTTCCAAACCTAAAAAAGAATATTCTTTTGACGACAATGATATTCCAAGCATATTTGATTGTCTAGTCAAAAGTGGCAAGCTTACTCTACCAGAGATATAGCGTCCAAATGAAGTCGGTAGTACAGATAATCCTAAGTTCTGTATTTTTCACATATACATACATCACCCCACAAAGGCATGCTATGCACTGAAAAGGAAAATCCAGGAGTTGATCGACACCAAAGCCATTACTTTGTGTAATAACGAGAAGACGGTCATTGCAAATATGATCTCACGCCAATTTGGCAATTTTCCCCATCAAGAAGTACCGGATGGTGTGGTACCTATTCTATGGGTAATGATGGATATTGTTAATCTCCCTCCTACCAGGGGACAAATAAAGATTTAGTGCCCCTAACTACCAAGCATAGGGAGATCATGTGGGTTCACCCTGATCTAGTATCAGAAATTGAGAAAGAAACTAAAGCTGCTAAAGCTAAGTCTAAGAAGAATTCAAGATATAAACTATGTCATATGGTTGAAATATCCCCGGCATCAGGAAAAAAGGCTTTAACAACCGAAACATGGTCAGGAAAAGCCTACCTCAAAGAATATAAAGGGAATCAAGAAGAAGCAACGGCAGACACTTTAGTTACCAAACCTCCAGAGTCTGAACCTGTAATACCAGAGGCAAGTCCTTCTAAATCAACTTCTGTGGATAAAGGCAAACAAAAAGAAGTTTGTTTCGATAAACCTCTGAAGAACACTCAAAACAAAGGTTTAGAGAAACCGTATAACTTTAAAATCTTGGCTCACTTGGCTAATACTCCAGCTAGATTGTCCATTTTTGAGCTACTTTGTTTATCCAAAGACACTCGTCAAGCCTTGAGTGAAGTATTAATGCAAGCAGATATATGCTTGACTCAGCTCAAGTCCCCTGATAAATAGCATGTGGTATATCCTCAATGCTATAGTATGATGGAATTAATCCTTAATATCACTTTTACTCAAGAGTATATGTTGTTGAAGCATAACAAACATGGCATATCTCTTTATTATACAGGATACGTCAGCTCCATTGAGGTAGACCGGATTTACATAGATCCGGGATCGTCAATCAGTATTATCCCTCATAGTCTGGTAAAACCATTGAGAATTCCTACCAGTGAATTGGCTTACACTACCACTATAATTGTGGGCTTCAATGCCAGGAAAAGCAGACCATTGGAGAAGATTCGTCTGAGAATCCAGATTGGTGATCTTAGATCATTGGCTACATACTATGTCATTGATTCAGAGGTGTCTGACAATATTTTGTTCGGTAGACCATGGATCCATGATCACAATATTATTCCTTCAACTCTACATCAATGTTTCAAATATGTAGATACTCAAGAAATAGTGAAAAAAGAATTTGCTGATCTCAATCCGTTCAAAGGAGTTGAATTCTACTATTTTGATGCCATATTGTACACTCAAGACTATATGAAAGAGGTATCAGGCAAAATGGAGTAAGAATTCTACCATAAACAAGAAGAACCATCTGCTGAGCAACCTTTATCGAGTCAAGTGAAAGGGCGGATTACCAGTCCAAAAGTCTTGGAACCTATGACTATTCACTTGGGCAAAACAAAGTTGGGAGAAGGAAATGATCCTCTAGTGATCAATCTAAAAAAAAAACCTCCACCTTTGGTCATTGACCTTAGGCGCAACAAGCAGTTAGCTGATGTAAATATAATCGAGGACGTGTTTGCTGATGATAATAAAGATTCTCTTTTCCAGTATACTGTTGCCTCATTTCCTAATCAGAAATCTTCTATAGTAATATCATCGAAAAATAATGAAGATATGGATCAAGAGGAAATATGGTATAGTATAATTAACGAATTTTCTCCTCATAAAGATATAGAACCCATAGCACAAAAATTCTTGGAAGCTATATACTTCTATTATCCATATGTATGGAAAGTAGCATCAACATCTGATATCGTCATAACATATGGGCCATATAAAGATTATATCTTTATTGTTCCACCTACTCACAACGATCAGCGTCAAATAGTCTTTGGTCGAATACGGAATAGACCGATTGTACAAGAAGAATCTCACGAGTCTGATGTTGGGAAAATACAAATCTACAGATATAGCCTACAGGCTTTAAAGATTATGCAAAATATGGGTTATAATTTGAAGTTGAAGCAAGGCCTCAATTATGGAAAAGGCAGACAAATACCGTTGCATGGTGATCCTTACTGTCAACAAACTCATTTTGGGTTAGGATATACCACACCTCTTGCAACTCCAAACAACTCTGAGTCAAGTGATGAGACCATTTCTTTTTCTCAAGATAATTTATCATCCTCCGATTCAGATGATGAATTTGAACTGGGATTATCAGTAAAAATGGTGTTGACAGATTCCCTAGAAATAGAGGAACAAGAATCTGAACCATTTAAAAATGAATCTGAGGCAAAGCAAATGGATACACAATGGGAACTCCGGTTCGAACAAAAAGAACCACCCACTAAAGATAAGGTTATCCAAGTTAATGTTGGGGATGAATTTTCACCAAAGCCGATATTTATCAGTAATAATCTTTCTGAAGAAGAAAGAGAAGAAATGATCCAGCTGATAAAAGAATATATCGATGTCTTTGTTTGGAATTATGAAGATATGCCTGGTCTTGATCCAAAAGTGGCTTCCTATAAACTTAATATATTGTCTAATTCAAAGCCTGTAAAGCAACAACAACGCCGGTTCCGCCCAGATATGATGGATGCCATTGAAGTTGAAATTAAGAAATTAATAGCATGTGGGTTAATCCGGGAAGAACAATATCCTGACTGGGTCGCTAATGTTGTCCCAGTTATGAAGAAAAATAGAAAAGTTCGTGTTTGCATCGACTTCTGAGATCTAAATATGGCCTGCCCTAAAGATGAATTCCTTCTTCCCATTACAGACGTCATGATCGAGAATACGTGTGATTTTGAGCACATGTCTTTCATGGACAGATTTTCAGGATATAATCAAATTAAAATAAATCCTGAAGATGAGAAGCATACTGCTTTTCGTACACCATTAGGAGTATATTGCTATAAAGTCATATCTTTTGGATTGAAGAATGCCAGGGCCACATATCAATGAGCTATGAGTAATATATTCCATGAGCATTTACACAAAATGGTAGAATGTTACGTAGATTATATTGCAGTCAAAAGCTGCCTCAAGGATAATCACATTCAAGACTTGAAGACAATATTTGATTTGATGCGCCAACATCAACTCAAAATGAACCCTACAAAGTCCTTTCTTGGTGTATTCAGTGGCAAATTTCTAGAATTTGTCATTACTGCTAAAGGCATTCAAGTTGATCCTAATAAAGTAAAAGCTATCCTAGAAATGCGACCGTCCTGTAATCTCAGAGAACTTAGGGGATTTCAGGGTCGTCTAACTTATATCAGGAGATTTATATCCAATCTCTCTGGAAGATGTTAACCTTTTTCTCGTCTAATGAGGAAAGGTGTGTCATTTGCATGGGATAAAGCCTGTCAACAAGCATTTAATGACATCAAACGCTATCTTACTAATCCCCCAGTTCTGGTGCCTCTTGTCATAGGAAGACCATTTTTTATGTATGTTCGAGCAATGGATCATTATTTAGGGGCTCTCCTCACACAGAAGAATAATGAGGGTCATGAACAGGCTATTTACTATATATGCAGGATGATGGTCGGAGCAGAACACAGGTATAACCAAGTAAAAAAAGAATGCTTGGCCCTAATATTTGCCATTCAGAAGACACAACATTATGTGACAGGCCAAACTAATCATATCATATCCAGAATCAATCCACTTTGGGTATTGATGAATAAGCCAAGTATTCTTAATTCCTGACTCGCGACTTAGGCAATGCTATTGATACCGTATGATATGGTATACGTCCCTCAGAAATCCGTGAAAGGTCAAGCCTTGGCTGATTTCTTAGCTTCCCATCCAATTCCAGAAATTAGCAAATTAAATGATGACATTCCCGACGAAGTTGCAGAATATAATTTGGCAATAGAAGGTGATACATGACAGCTATTCTTTGATGATGCTTTCAGAACTGGTCCCAAGGGAAACGTTGTTTCAGGGGTAGGGATTGTTCTGGTGACTCCTGATAAACTCGTCATTTATCGAGCGTATTCTCTTAGTAAACCATGCTCTAATAATGTGGTAGAGTATAATGCTCTATTAATTGGGCTTCAAGTTGCTAAAGAATTGGATATTGAATACTTGGAAGCTTTTGGTGATTCTCAGCTGATCGTCAATCAGGTCAGAGGAATATATGAAGTCCGCAATCCAGATCTCATTCCTTATCACCGAACAACAATCGAGATAGCAATATCTTTTAAAGGATTCTTTTTAGAACATGTTCCTCAATCCCAAAATTTAGAAGCTGATGCTCTGTCCAGTCTAGTTGCAGATCTAGCTATTCCTGTAAGAAGACAGAATTCGATGATCCTTCTTAAGAGAGATTTATTTTGTGTAAAAAATAATTTTCTCATAGAATGCAGCTATGTTATAAACATGGTTCCTCCTAAGAGAGATCGGAGAAGTCCCTTTATAGACATCGTGTCATATGAAATCTTACCAGTTGATCCTAAAGAAGCAGCATCTATCAAAAGACGATCGCTACGTTTCTATTTTGATGCTTCTTCACAAAGTTTGTATCGTCGAATATATGATGGACTATTGTTACGATGTCTCTCTGGTGATGATGCAAGGTGGGTTATCCGAGAAGCTCATGATGGAGTATGTGGAGCACATCAACCCGGTCCTAAGTTACAGGATCGTATCAGAAGGATGGGCTACTACTAGCCTACCATGATTGCAGATGTCGTAGAATATGCAAGAAAATACAAAGGCTGTCAGGTTCATACATATTTTATACATCAACCTTCTGAATATTTACATCCTACTATTTCATCATGGCCCTTTGAAGCATGGGGTATGGCTATCATTGGTCCTATTCATCCTTCATCTTCTAGAGGACATCGGTTTATATTAGCTATCACTGATTATTTCTCCAAATGGGCAGAGGCAATTCCTCTTGCTGAGGTAAAGACATTCAATGTGATCAGCTTTATCAAGCATCATGTAATTTATCGTTTTGGGATACCCCAAAGGATAATTCATGACAATGTGCCTCAATTCACCAGTCAAGCATTTTACCGATTTTATGATAATAATCGAATACAAAATATGGCCTAAACGACATATAATCCTGCTGCCAATGGTTTAGCAGAAGCCTTCAACAAAACCATTATCAAACTCTTAAAGAAATTTGTCTCTTCGAACAAAAAAGATTGGAACAAAAAATTGGAGGAATGTCTGTGGGCATACTGTACAATGGTACGAATACCAACGGGTTGTACTCTATTTTTATTAGTTTACGGGTGTGAAGCAGTTCTTCCTATTGAAATTCAAATTCCATCACTCAGAATAGTAGTAGCTAATGAGCTGACTAGGAAAAATAATGATCGTTTAAGACTTCAAGAGCTAGAAGGGTTAGACGAAAAATGCCTTCAAGCTCAACAGCGCATTGAGTTTTACTAAGCATGCATCTCCAGAGCTTCTAATCAAAAAGTGAAGGAAAGAGTGTTCAAAGTTGGTGATCTAGTTTTAGCTGTGAAGAGGCTAATGATCATTACACATAAAAGTAAGGGGAAATTCCAGCCCAAATATGAGGGCCCTTATGTGATTAAAATAATATTTTCAAATGGCGCTTACAGATTAGCCAAGCCTAATAGAGATTTGATAATGGCTTCTATCAATGGCAAATTCCTGAAGAAGTATTATGCTTGATCTCCCTTGCTTAATGGAGTATGATGAAGATTTTATTCTGATGATACTACGTACAAAGATTAGTTGAATCATATTCTATCATGTTCATATTACCTCTGAATAGATATGTTTAACTAATTTAAAACTTTAAAACCTATCATGTTCATATTACCTCTGATAGTATTTTGTATACAAATTTAGTTGGATCATATTCTATCATGTTCATATAACCTCTGAATAGATATATTCAGTAAAACTAGTTACCAAAAGTATATCATATCCATATTACCTCTGATATCACTTTCATCTTAGCCTATCATTTATATTCTAATAATAAGTGATGGGTCTATAGAGTTAGAAAATGTGTCTTTATTATCTCTGAGAATAATAAATTACATGGTAAAGAAGGAGCAAAAAAGTACATAATCCATCATTGTGGAGGAGCAGTTAAATTACATATTTGTTGTGCTAAAGCAGCCATCCTTTCGTTCCTGGAGTTTTAAATTTTGGTGTGAGCCAGTTCCAGTCTTGCTTCGTCATTACTTAAGAGAGATAGTTCAGACAGAGAATCAACAAAACTTGCATGGATGACACCCATATGTGTCAAGTTCTGTTGAGCCGTATTCACTTGGCCCTCTAATACATCACAAACTAGCGAAGCTTTAAGAAGCCTCTCCTTTGTTTGAGCAAGTTTAGCTTTCTGTTCTTGAATCCTCACTTCATATCCCTCACATTCGGCACGGCACAGAGCCAGCTGAGGAATACTTTCCACCAATATTGCTTGCTCTTTCTCCATCTCTTGTTGCTATTCCTGAATGGATTTGTTTAAGGTTTCTGCCTTCTGAGCAAATTTTGAAGTTAGTGAGTCATACTCAGCCTGAACCAAGTCATTGATGCTGCTTCTGGATAATTACAAATATTCGTTAATGGATTATTCTAAACCATTAACCATTTTCTCTAGCGCATTAGCTCTATCAGCGTCATTAAAATTTCTAATTTGCGCTATAGTGAGCTAGGAAGACGTCTTCAAAGCATCAAAGCCTAGATTCTTCTCGAGCACCATGGATATTAATTTTTTTAAAGTGAAGTAGAATATGCTGGTATATTGTTCAACTAGCATAGTAAAGCTCGAATTGACATTGGGAGTGGCCACAATATCAGTAAATCTTCTTTCTAGAGTGACTACAGAAGATGTTGCCACAGTCGTTGCTTCAACAGATGGCGCAACAAAAGAAGAGACTCCAACAACAGTTGAAGTTGTTGGCATACTCGACGAAGGTATATTTTTAACGATTGGAGGCACAATCGAGGTGGTTGGTTCATCCACCTTTGATTCTATTTGAACCGCAGCTGGTGGGATTATATCTGAGAATGTTGTGAATGAAGGATCAACATTTTCAAGGTACACTTCTTCGACAGTGGTCGCAGCCATTTTAGTAGCTGGATCCGCAATGAAAGCAGAGGTTGTTTCAGCTCCGCCTTCCCCAGAAATGTCTTTGCCTAAAAATAAGATAAAAGAAAGTTAATATCAATTTGATGTTAAATTTTCTGAAAAAAGCGTAAAGACAACATTTACCCATGTCTGATGGTATGTATATTGCATTTGCAGCCTGTATAGCTAAATCATTTCTTAATGATGCTAAACAAGCTATCGTACCTGGAGAGGAGGGTACACCAACTGACGCTTGAGGGTCGTCATCCCAGTCATCACCCAAATCTACTCGAGGATCATCGGGTGGAATCTCGCTTAAAATATTTATAGATGAAGGAAGGGCTAGTCCCATTATTTGTCTTGTAAGCGATGGTAAAGGTATAGTGATTATTAGAGAGCTCGGCCTCGAAGGCAATATAGAAACATTACCAGTAACGGTGGTAGATGTAATTACGGCAGCAGTCGTTGGCAAAGAATCTCCAGCACTTTCAGCTAGGACTGTGGAGGCTTCTTCTTTAAAAAGTGAAGGATGATGAGGGGATATAGGATCCCTAATCACAGAATCATCCCTAACAGACAAAATAATAGGTTCACTCCTGGAAGAGGCCCCCTTGGTGGAAGTCCTTTTAGGACCATTAGTAGTTTGCTTATTCTTACGAGGGAAAGGCTCTTTCTGTGTAGAAGCCTTTCATTTATTAGAAATTATGAGAGTCTATGCTGGTAGAGCTATTACGTCTCTCGGTAATATCAATAAATAATCATCTGTCTAGTAGTGTCATCGCCTTCATCAGAGGAGACAGATGGTATCTCCTCTCTTCCAGTGGACTTATGGGAGGGCATTCTGAAACTTCTATATACATCAAAATCACGATGGAAGGTATTGATGGACACATAAAACTGTGCATATAAATGAAGAATACACAATTCCATGGAGAGAGAAGTCATGGTACAACAAAGGTTGCTCCAGTACAACCCATGATAAAATAATGCCATCCTCTAGCTCCATCAATAAGCCCACCTTTGAATTTAAAGCTGGTGATAGGATTTCCAACGTGCAACTGATCATATCCAAATTGCCTGGTGAAACGGCTAGGCAGATAAAGTTCCAGGTAGCAGTGGTCCTCACTTCTATACAGCAGGTGTGAAGGTCTAATACAGACCAACCAGTAAAATGCTTCAGGAGAAAGAATAGACTTTCCCTGACCTATATCAAGAAGTTTAGTCCCCTGCTAATTGATATGTACGGGGGGAACGATGCAGAAAAATTTCCGACTATGGGCAAAGTTCAGTGCTAGTCGACAATCTATGACGCTAGTCACATTCTAAGAAGAATTCTTGTAATTCAACAAGAGGTTATTACCCGAACCACTGGCAGATTCGGGAGACATCACTCTGGTATTATGAAGGATTAACCATCCCATTAGTTATAAGAATGGTAATTCCACTCTGGGATATCCTTCGCTCTGAGTGGTATCGGCCAGCAGTCCATCACTAATAGCCCTCAGGCCAGCTTGTATCCTGCATACCATGGCAGGGACTAGGCCCAATCTTGCTCCAAATATCAAATGCACTACGGGCCATAGGATGTTGCGAGGAATACGATCTGCAGACGCAATGCCAGGCACTACCCATTGGCGTAGCCAAATAGAAAGGAAGCCAGCCAATTGAGCTTCTTTTGGCAGAGGCTTTTGGTAATGCATCATATAACTGTAGGCTTTGGTCACTGCAGGATAACTACCTAAATATTCATTAAGAACACAATCTGGAGCTTCCGCATCTTCAATAATGTCATCTATTATATCGGCATTAAGAATACTCAGAGGGTTCAAAGGTTTGTCTTTGCTATCTACAACTTTGTCCTGCTTGGCATTTCTAGCCTGATGGAAGAAAAGGTAAGATACTCATTTGTTAATATGAGCTAAATCAGAAGGCTCTCTATAAAAAATAGTGCATACAAGATAGTGGCTCATTAGTTCTTGGTATACAGCCACTACCCGAGGGTTGGTATCCTTCAACTCTCTATTGGTAACATATTCTTCATAGGGAGTGTCTCCCATTAGTAGTTTTGAGATATCTGCCATCTCATGAAGTGCTAGGCCTAACTCACCTATTGGACTAGCGAAAGTCCCAGTAAACGTGTTATATCGCTCCATCAAAGCTAAGAATAAATTTGTGTTGATAGGCAGTCTATCACTAGTAGCACTGACAACATCAAATAAGTTAATACTTTCTAGCTCCATTTGAAAGTGCTTCAGGGTCCATGCAGTTAATCTGGCCCTTCGAAGATTGTGGGGGTTAAGCCATCCACTGGTGCAAGGGTTAACCTTGGGATATACTCCTTCCTGCCTCATAAATTCATTACAGAAAGTTGCTATTTGAAACAGCTAGATCAAAGAAGAGTCTTCACTAGGGACGCTGCCTGGTAGTAAACCTCTGAAGGGCACAATAGGACCTGAGGGACTACTTACGAAGGATCCTCGGTTTAATCTTTTCTTATAGAATATCTTTCCTGGCTGGCCATGAAGATCAGGAGTCAGAGCCCATGCCATCCTTCTGGGATGTGTGGTATGGAAGAATGCAGAAATGGGGTAGTCTCTGAACATCTTTGGCAAGTACATAATAGTACCCTCAACAGAAAATATCCAATCTTCATTCTTGGGCTTTATTTGGGATTGCTTATCAATAACATCTCAAAATAAGAAAGCTGGTTTCTTATACTTGGTTCCATCTATATATGTCAAGGGTTCCCCGCTGATCATAGTTAGCAATATTCTTTCTCCTTGGGCCAAGATCAGAATTCCCCTTTCTTTAGGATACTCGTTTCCAGAGATGGGGAAAGTTACATGGGATAAGTCCTTCAAGTAGTTGGAATTTAACATTCCAGCAGCAGAACCCATTACTTCAGCCAAAGGGGGGGATCTGTTGGTCCACTGCAAAAAAGTAAGAGAATAAGTCAGTTTTACGCTAGAATTTACTTTCAGTGCGTAAAACGTAAGGTGTTACATTCTTGCAGTATACGCCAAAATTTAACAGTTTGAGTTTTTATGCTAGATTACAAAATATGAAGTTTTACGCTGGAATTACTTTTAGTGCGTAAAATGCAAGGTATTACATTTGAGCGTAAAATTAATGATGACCACAAGTTTTGTAGTATACGCCAAAATTTAACAGTCTGAGTTTTTATGCCAGATTGTAAAATATGGAGTTTTACGCTGACACATTAAAATATGGGCGTATTTGTGTATACACGTATAACGTGTGCAAAAGGTTTTATTTCTCAAAGTTTTACCTGTGATGTGTGGTGCACAGCTAGACAGCGGAGCACTTTGTTCATAACGAGGCTCGCTTGGCCTAGTAGGAGTCGCTCGTGCTTGAGCAGATGAGCGAGATGATGAAGCGGCTTACTTTCCTTTAGCGGCTTGTTTTTCAGAAATAGATGAAGGGTTTTTCAAAAAAAGATAAAGGGTTTTTCTCTCTCATGACCTAGGCCTATTTATAGAGTTCAAATGACTCTCCGAATCCTTAACCAAATCCAATTTTATTATAGTCGGTTATGATTTGGGACCACGTCAGCAGATAATTTGAAAAGAAAGACAGATAGTCATGCTGCATAAAGGATCCATCAGATGCTATGATCTATGAATTTACGTGCAGATTCACGCGCAGAGCAAGGATCTATGATTTTACGCTCAGATGCTACGGATCTATGATTTTATACATAAAACAAAAATCTTAAATTATGGGGGACAGATCAGTTAGCAGAATACACGTATATATTGATAATTTAAGTTTTATAGTCAAATTTGACCAAGGAGTTCCCTGAAAATGTTATCAATCAAGGCAAACCCATTAACGAGTCAAATTTGACCATTTCATGCTTCATTCAGTATTTTAAATTACAAGAAATTTGAAAACTTTGAAGGGGATCTTGTAGAAGCATAAAATATGCTGGAAAATTATTCGCGTATTTTACAGTCAAAACCTCCAACATACATGAAGTACCTGTCCGCGTAAAATAGGTCTTCAGAGCTGTACGCATAAAATAGAGCTTCAAGGTTGTTTGGCATAAAATAGGGCTTCAGAGCTGTATGCGTAAAACCGAGATTCAAGATTGTTTGGCATAAAATAGGGCTTCAGAGCTGTACGCGTAAAACATAGCTTCAAGGTTGTTTGGCATAAAATAGGGCTTCAGAGCTGTACGCGTAAAACAGAGCTTTAAGGTTGTTTGGCATAAAATAGGGCTTCAGAGCTGTACGCATAAAATAAACCTTTAAGGTTATTTGGCATAAAATAGGGCTTCAGAGCTGTCCGCATAAAACAAAGCTTCAAGGTTGTTTGGCATAAAATAGGGCTTTAGAGCTGTCCGCGTAAAGTAGAGCTTCGAGGCTGTTCTGTGAAAAAGGTTGCTATACCTTCTTGTGTAAAATTTAAAATACGTTGTTTTTTATGCAGCATAAAGTTGTACGAGGAACTCTTCGTATTCCTCGGATAAATTTGTCAGTCAAATTAGTGAACCTGACATCTAACAAAACTACTGCATGGCGGTGATGATAATTTTGCACAGACCCAAGTACTGTATGGCGCTGATGATAATTTTGCACAGACCCAGGTTGTCATTTTGTGATATATTTTTGATACAAGTCATTTTTACGCATTCAAATGAAAAAAATAGAGTCTTCTGAATACGCTGCCTATTCTACATGGACAGAAATGAGTTTTTACGCTCAAGACAAGACAAAATCAGATGTCACGTTAAAAGATATTTCTTGTACAGAGCTTGAGGCATATCTCTGTATTTAATGCACGAGATTTTATTCTATTTTTAAAATTTTGTTATGACTGGGAAAGCTAAGACTGTGACTAATACGCTCACATCACCATCCTTGTATTTTACGTCCACCAAGCTATTTTCAACTATAGGAGTACGCCATATGCTATCTCCTTAAAATATGCCAACTCGGCTAAATTTGCAAAGGTACGTTGATAAGGCTATTTAGCCCAGAATACGCTCAAGACCTCATTTGTGAAGGATAATTGGCTATTTTACGCTGGTTATCTATTATTCATGAATTATCAAGTTTTACGTAGGGGCAGTTACCTATGTGGCTTGCATGCCAAAGTCTTCGAGAGGCAGTTATACGCGTTACCTTATAAAGAAATACGTGTCATACACAGATTTAGAAGATTATTTGAACGCAGTTGTCATAACCGCAGCGTAAAGAAGGCAACCTTCTTCACAGTTTGGCCTTTTACGCCAACAAGACAGTCATTTGGCTTTTACGCCAACCATTTTACGCAGGGGCAGTTACCTACGTGGCTTGCATGCCATAATCTTCGAGAAGCAGTTATACGTGTTACCTCATAAAGGGATACGCATCATACGCAGATTCAGAAGATTATTGGAACGTGGGTAGAAGTTGTCATAACCGCAGCATAAAGGAGGCAATCTTCTTCAGAGTTTGGCCTTTTACGCCAACAAGACAGTTATTTAGTTTTTACGCCAACCAGGCAGTTATTTGATTGATCTCTATAAATAGAGACCCCTGGTCACAGGGTAGGAGGAAGAAGGAGTTTTGGCTGACAAGTTTGGCAACAGGAATTCGATCCCACTTGTAACTTTCCTTTGGCCGGCTTTTGCCTTCAGTTCAGAGAAAGTTTGAAGCTTCTTCTACAGCACTTCTTCATCATCATGTAGTCCAAGGAACAAAGTGATCGACAATATATCAGACTTCCATAGCAATACTTTACCAGAATTATTTTATTGTACTTAATATCCTCGTATAGGATTATTTGTACTTTTTTCTTTTCTCGTTTGTAAGCAAAAGTTTCGTATAAACCTTTTGTTTATCCAAATAACGGCCTATATATATCTATTTGTGGACACGTAACTAGTCGCATAATTCTGATCTAAGTCTAATTAGATCCAATTTATCTCATGACACATAATTGATGTGTCAAATTCATAATTCTCCTAACATCCACACAAAACTCCACATAGAACTCATATTACATAGCCAAATAGCCTAGAACTTGTTCCTATAGGTAGTCCTATGCCATAGGGTCATTCCTAATGGTCAAATGCATGATTAAGAAGATATAATGGAAGAGAAATTTTGGAATTAATAATTAGACGATGGATTCTCAATGAAAATATAATTAGACACGATCCAGACACGATCTCTAGCTCCAAAGCTCCTCCTCCTAGTGCTCCTTGCTTCGCCAAGTCCCTAAGCTCCAAGAGTGATAAATTTGAGAAGGGATTGGTGGTAAATTGTGTAAAAAAATAATGGAAAAAAATAGAAAATTGGGAATCTAGAATTTGGAAGCAAAATAAAATACAAATAAGGAAAGAGAGAGCATAACCCCTCTAATAGTGGTCGACTTATTCCCCCTTCCCCAAGCAAAATTAAATGTCCAAGTTACCCTTACATGGTGAATTATGAGGAATAATTAAGATTAGATATTTTTTGAAGTCTCTAACTAACTGTAATTAAACTAATCTCCATAACTATTAGTAAAAATAACTAATGGGCTTGGGTCCAAGTTGGGCTCACTAATTGTCATGACAAGTCCAAATGGTCCATATGTGTCAAGTCTAAATATTGGGCTAGTCTCTCTAACTAAACTAAAGAATACAAGTCTCTAATTAAATAACTAATACTAGTCACAATAATTATAGCTCAACATAAATAAATAATTAATACAATCATCACAATAATATTCAATATTAATTCCTAAAATCAACTACCCATGCCAAATTACTAAACTATCCCTAGCTGGAAAAGTGAGGGTAACAGTCTTACCCACCTTAGAAAATTTTTGTCCTCGGAATTAAGAAAGAACTAACTATCAAGCAATCATACAAACAAGAAAGAATAATAACTCACGGCTAAAACAGATAAGGATATCACTTGCACATCTCGGCCTCTCTCTCCCAGGTGCTCTCTCCTAGCAAGTGATGCCTCCATGCGACGTACACCAAAGAATCTTCTGGTTTTATAGTACCTTCTCTCTGTGGTCCAACATATCCACGGGTTACTCTGGGTAGCTGAGAGTTGGACCAACCTCGATCATCGAGTGATCTAGTAAATGGCTAGGATGTGCCATGTACCATCTTAGTTGTGACACATGGAACATGTTGTGCACTCCTTATAATACAGGCAATAAGTCTAGTCTGTAGACCACTGCACCGATCCTCTCAAGAACACTGAAGGGTCTGATGTACCAGAGACTAAGCTTTTTGCCCCTACCAAAGCAAATTGTATCCCGTATCGAAGAAATTCTCAAAAAAACCAGATCACCAACCTAGCACGAAACACAGTCTTAGCACTATAATAAAAAAAGCAATCATAAGCAATACATAATAAAATATATACCTCAAACTCTAATAGTCTCTCGTGGTTATTGGCCCAATGTCTCTGTTTTTCCTGCTCCACCCAAAGTCTATCCCAGATGAGCTTCACCTTCTTAGCTACATCTACGACTATCTCTGGTCCCAATAAGGCTTTCTCATCAACATCATCCATGATAACGGAGTGCGGCATCTCTGTCCATATAATGCCTCAAATGGTAATATCTCTACATTGGTCTACTAGCTGTTGTTGTAAGAAAACTCTACCAAGTGAAGATGATCCTCCCAAGAGCCTCCAAAATCTAAAACATAAGTGTATATCATATCCTCGAGAGTCTTGATAGTCCTCTCCGACTGTCCATCTGTCAGGTGGTGATATATAGTACTGAACTTGAGCTGAGTACCCAAGCTAGCCTGCAAACTCCTCCAAATATGGGATGTGAAGAGACTATCCCGATCCGAGACTATGCTCACAGGAACTTTATGCAATCTGACTATCTGATACACATATATCTCCGCAAGCTTCTTCGTAGACGTACCCACTTTGAATGGTAGAAAGTGGGCTGATTTGGAACCGATATATGATAACTCAAATCCATCTTTCTCTACTGGAGAACGCAAAAGCCCCGAAACAAAGTCTATCGTCACATGCTCCCACTTCCACTCTGGAATGGATAAAGGCTGAAGCAATCTACCTGGCCTTTGTCTCTATGTCTTTACCTGCTGGCATATCAAGCATCTAGATACAAAGCTAGCCACCTCCCGCTTCATTCCATACTACCAAACATGCTCTCTCATGTCTCGATACATCTTATTGGCACCTAGATGCATAGAGTACTGAGATTAATGCGCCTCCTTAAGAACCTTCTCGCGCAATACTCCACTCAGCACACACAATCAGGTACCGTGCTGCAATGATCCATCATCTGCAATACTGAAGTCCTCTGCCAATCCTATCCGGACCTGAGCTATGATGCTCCTCAGAGACTCATCCTCGAACTGTGTGGCTCTGATCCATTCTATCAACTCTAACTGTACCTGAAGTCACCACATCTGTACTGTAACTCCATGAACTAACACCTCAATACCTAAGCTATAAAGATCGGCAAACAAATATTTGTCCCTCATCAAGTACATAGACACTGGATACCTCCTCAAGGCATAAGTGACTATATTGGCCTTCCCTGGATGGTACTGCAAACCAATGTCGAAGTCCTTTATCCACTCCAACCATCATCGGTTCCTCATGTTGGGATCTTTTTGTGTAACCACATACTTCAAGCTCTTGTGATTTGTAAAGATCTCTATCAGCTCTCCATACAAGTAGTGCTTCCACAGTTTAAAAAAAATAACTGCTGCTAACTCCAAGTCGTGGGTAGGGTAGTTCTTCTAATGCAGGCGTAATTGCCTAGAAGCATAGGCAATCACATTTTTGTTCTGTTGTAACATATAACCCAAACCTTTACCCGATGTATCACTATATATAAAAAATTCTCCTGTCCTTGATGGCAATATCAATACTGGAGTTATTGTCAACCTCGTCTTTAGCTCCTCAAAAGCAGCCTGACAATTATCAGTCCAGATGAACTCCATGTCCTTCCTGGTTAATCTAGTCATCGGCTCTGCAATCCTGGCAAAATCCTGAACAAATAACCGATAATAGCCTGCCAATCCAAGAAAACTCCTGATCTCCGCCACTGAACTTGGGGTAGACCATGACTCAACTGCTGAAATCTTTTTTGGGTCTACTGATATTATGTCTTACATAATCACATGTCAGAGGAATTTAACCTTATCAAGGAAGAACTCACACTTCAAAAGCTTGCCATATAGCTTCTCCTTCCTGAGGGTCTCCAGAACTATCCTCAGATATTTCTTATTCTCCTCCGGAGTCTTTGAATAAATCAATATATCATCAATGAAGACTACAACAAACTGATCCAAGTACTGATGAAATACTTATTCATCAGGTTCTTGAAAACCATTGGGGCGTTGGTCAACCCAAACGGTATCACCAAGAACTTAAATTGCCCATAACAAGTCCTGATTCTTCGGAATGTCTTCCTTCTTCACTTTCACCTAGGTAAAAAATATGTGACGCCCCAGTCCCAAAATATGTAGGACAGGGAATATGTAACATGTCAGCAACGCACTCAACAAGACTCTGGTCCGACTAAAATACGTATAAGCTTTATTATAATGGTCACTATCTAAATAATCAAGTAAATATAAATATCTATGCCTCAATCCACAATGAATAAAAAATACAAGAATGAGATACATGTGGTAAAGTCGGCTGCCAATAACACACAAACTAGAATAGACTCAAGAAAAAGATATGAATCTATAAAACTAGGCTACATCAGTAGATAAATAAATAATATGAATAAATAACCATAACTTCGATAGAAATGATATAAGTACCTGGTACTAGTGCCTGTGAGACAAGCAACTCCATCAGCATCTCCAAAGGCCCCATAACCGTCTAAGATGTAAAAATTGGTAGGGGACTAGGTCCTCAGAGGGACGTAATAAGGTACAAGAAATAGCATGCCAAAAGTAAAATAGTATAATGCCACATACTCAAGGGTAAACTACTGTAATCATCTATGTGATATGCACGTGAGAGCATCACTCGTACTCAAGCTAAAACCACTACAGGCTCTGTGTCAGGGAGCCCATAGCAGCAAGTAGTATCAAAACTCAATATAGGTGCCAAAGATCTGAGACAGAATCCAAGGCACCCCTAGGGTATTGCAACTCCGACGTATGTGCCTCAGCAACTCCAGTAGTATAGTATATATATATATATCAATAATCAGCCTGTAGTATGGTGTCTCTCCCCACCCAATGTAATCTCATACCTCATGTCCACAATGTCTCATGTCCATAAAATGCAAGATCATGACCTCTAGCTAGTGCAACGAGTCATAATAATATCTATATAATATGCAAGTCTCATGTCACAAATCCTGTAAGCCTATACAGGATCACCATGAATAACTTAAGAAAGATTATGTTACATAAATTAGTGTCAATTGTTCTATGGTATGGCGTACTTAGTAAAGCAAGCACGTAAAAATAGGATCGGGGAATCAACTCTCTAAGTGATGTTACTCGACTCTGCGTACGGCGTCGATACTCGAATCTTGTTTGGACGCTAAAAAATGTCTCATGGTCCTAGGGTAAACACGTACATGAACCATATAAAATAACTATAATAACTAAATAATATAATTACAGGCAAGAAACTGTAATACATCATGGCAATGTACACTTGTCTGGGTTCTGAACTCCGTCAACTGCTCTTGGGAAAGCAAAATTTGTACGTACACCTCCAGATGCTGAAACAAACATCACCATTATTCTCAGAATACATAAAATAGCAAGGGTTGACTACCCATAAGTCCAATTTGAATACAGGGGCAAAATTGACAATTTTGGGTCAGGTGGGGTCCACATGTGTCCCACTTTGCACCGTAGAATGTGCTTATAATAAAGTTCTCTAAATTCATCCCACTCAGTGTCTACGAGTCCAGAACGATGATACGAATCCAACGGAACATCCAGAAGTGGATTTCGACGAGTCGATCACGAAATCGTCCGTCATGTGGAACCATGGAGCCCATAAAATGATATTTCATCAGCGTTCTCAAAATGAACCAAACTTGGGTAATAGGACCAGCGTAATGCTACGAATCTAATGGCACAAGTTTCATTACAAATTGACTAGTATACACGAAGTTATGGCAAGTGTCTAAACAGGCCAATATGGTACTTTTGGACGGATACGCGTTGATTTCGGTATGCACGCACATCCAAATCAAGTTTCATAAAATCTCACACGTCTGCGTTTATGTTATGCGCCTTTTGATACAACTTGCACACGACGAAGTTTCCTCGTTTGGCGGAATGCACCGCGTATCGCGAGAATTTGGGTATTTTAAAAATAAGTTTTTGGTTATTTTGGAACAAGAATAATTTTATCATTAAAGCAAACTAATAGAAACTAAAAGAATAGTAAAATTCTTGATTATATTATGAAGAATTAACTTGAATTATATTTTGCAAATAATTAAGGAGATGGTAGAAAATTGGACATGAACATGTGTACTTGGACTAAATTTTGAAACTATTTCCTAACGATTTTTTGGCCAACATCCGGTCGATTTTTTGATCAAACTGGGGTGACTAAATTCGTTCTACTAGAAGAAAATCCTAGAGGGTTAGGTTATGAACATAACAATGAAGATGGGACACAAATCGGACGATCGAGGAGGGCAAAAGCTGCACACAAATGAGGGCCAAACTGCTGCTGTGTGTGCGCGCGCGGGGGGGCCTATGCACTGCTCCGGCGCTGGGCGGCAGGGATGCATCGCGACGGCGGGGCTGCGGCTCAGCGGCGGGACTGCAGGCGGTCGGCGGTCGCCGGCGGCGGGGCTGCGATGGTGAAGGCGTGGGATGGTGATTAGGGTTAGGGTTTTGGTTTTACGTTAAGCATTCATATATATATAAAGGGGGTAGTTGCTCTACACGGGTTGGGTAGATTTTAGAGTTAGGATTTTATTTAGGTTAGTGGGTTTGGGTTTTGGGTTAATGGGTTTGGGTAGGGTTTAGGTTTTATTCTTTCATTATTTTATTTTGTCTTATTTATATATATAGGTATATGTATATTTAAAAAAAGTTTTGGATCTTAATAAATTCCCGAAAAATTATACAATACTCTAATAATAGTTTTACACCCAAAAATATATTTTTTGTATAATATTAAAAATTAATTAAATACACATAATTATAAATTCATGAATATTATATATTATAATTAGCTAAAAATAAAAATAAAATTCCCTTAATCACAAAGATTCATAATACCAAAATATTTAATTCTAAAAAATTAGGGTGCTTATAATCTACCAAACTTATAAAAAATTGTCCTCGAAATTAAAAATAAACATAGTAGAAAAAATTTTAGTTAAGAAGATTGCACTAAAGATGGGGACGCAGTTACCAAATGGAGTCCTAGTTTGACGTCATATTCTAAGAATAAGGTACGCTTAATCAAGGCTCTACACAACTTATAAGATTGAAGTTGGTCGCAGGAACTATAGTCACGATCATATTTCTAAGGATTTTTAGAAAGTCTAACTTCAAAGAAGGATTCGAGATGGTAAAAATTTTGTGACCGTTGTCACAGCCTATTAAAGTAAATCTATGTACTACCATGGCGTTAATGAGTTAATAATTCTATAAAGAAAGTTTTACCTGTGCTACTTGCTTCTAATTAGGTCATGAGTCTATCAGACAATAGGAATTACCATCGCCAAATACAACTAGGGTAAGATGGTACCGAGAAGTTGTTCATTGCATATCATGGATGCCGATGAATGGTTCAGCAATAAGCGTCAAAAGGTGATATAACTCATTAAGGTATTTTATATTTTGTAAAGAGTAAAAGGGTTTCAATTTAATGCAACACAAGTTAACCTTCTTAACACCAAAATAAATTCAAATTTACCCTAAATTTTTAGAAATAACCCTACACTAAAACTAGGGGCTACGATCTACCCAACTTATAAAAATTACGTTTATATTAAAACTAAGGTCATGGTCCTGCTAACAAGATTTCTGGAAGAGACTATTTTCTAAATAAGGATATAAGAATTCTAGGATTTACTCGCCGAAATCGAGGATTTTTTAAAGGAACCTAGAAACTATTAGGGTGATATTGATCAACAACTTTATAAGAGAAATTACTACACATCTATTACTGCTCTTGTATAGGTTAAGCTTCTACAAGAAAAAAAATGACTGAGTTAGATCTAATTAAGGCAAGGTGGTAGAGAGGCTTGGATCATTGATTAATATTGATGACGAAGAGACCAAAATTTAGGCCACGATAAGAATTTTTTTTGATAAGTCTACATGGTTGAATAAGGCATGATTAGGCAGGTATTTGGAGAATCGAGTCATGATGACTAGATCAAGGGTATTATAGTAGAAAAAACTGATACCTATGGTGATATGGATATTAACACAAGAAGTGGTACCAACTAAGGGATTAATTTTGTAATTAAGGTACAACTAGGGAAAGAGGAAAGATCTACTCATTATTATAATTAGAAAGATTATTGAGGCAAAAGTACGAGGCCATATATGCAACACAAGATAAGAATTTAATAAAAAGGATTGGGATGCAGTCGAAGGGGTAATATAACTAATCCTTAAACTCAATACTATATAATTCTCATGCAAATAATCTACACTAGCTCTAACATATAAGAATAACCTATCTATCTACCCTACTAAGGGTAACCATCTTCTTTAATAGAGCTACTGCCTCCAGGCCACGAGAGAGAGGTAGCCGAAAAGTAACCAAAACGGTTTAATCAGGACCTGCATGGGCCACCACGACCTTAGCCCCGCATGACCGACCGACCGCCTCGACGCCGCCTCGCGTCGCACAGCCGACGGTGTCCGCCGCCGCCGCCGTCCATGTCGCACGCGCGCGTGCACAGTAGCCCGAGTTTCCACCTTGGAGGTATCATAGCTCCCTCATTTTTGATTCTTTTTACGAGTGGTTTATCCATGTACATTCACAATCTAACTCTCTAGGATTTTTATTCAAGCGGGACGACTTTTCGTGTCCTGGATTAGTCAAAAATTTGACCAAAAATTGGCCGAAAAACTGACCAAAAATAGTTCAAAAATTTGACCCAAACCTCCATGTTCACACCCAATTTGCCACCAACCTGTTTAATATTTTTAAAATCTAATTAAAGGATTTTATTCTCAATATAACCAAAAAAAATTCTATTCTTTTAGTTTTTATTAATTTATTTTATGTGTTAAATTATTCGGCCTTTAAAACGACCAAAAACTTGATTTTTCAAAACTAAAATTTTGTGATACGAAGTACGCTCTGCCAAACGGGACTATCTTATCACGTACCAATTGTACCAAAAGACGCTTATGGTATATCCTGACGTGTGGACTTTCGTAAAAGTTGATTCTGGCGTGTATGCGCGTCGGAATCAACACGTATCCGTAAAAAGTCCCTATATCGTGATTTTTGTAAAATATTACCCCATTTTGTGTACGCTCATCGGAATGCGACAAAACTTGCGCCATTGGATTCGAGGTATCACGCTAGTCCTGTGACCCAAGTTTCACACAATTTTGAGATAGTTGACCAAGCCGCCTATTCGTGGGTTCCAAGGTTTGACTTTAAGGGCGAATTTGTGTTTGGCTCACCGGAATTCAAAATTGGACATGCCGTTGAGTTCGTATTATCGTTTAAAATTTCTTTGAACTATAATTTGTCCCATTTAGACATCTTTACCTATGGCACACTTTTTGGTACAAGGTGGCCCCACATGTGGACCCGCTTGACTCAAAATTACCATTTTGTCCCTGTGTCCAAATTGGACGAAAAGGTAGGCTTTTCTAACTATCTCGCTTATTCTGAGAATGTTGGTGATATTTATTCTAGCATCCGGAGACGTTCATTTAGATGCCATAGTTTCTGATCCCTTGTGCTTGACGTCTGGACGTTTACACTTTGTAGCTTTCTTGGCAGGCAAGTATACCTTACCATTATACTATGATCTACATTCCATATTGTGTATGCATTTTAATTTTGTTATTTAGTTCATATATTTTAACTGCTATATAAACTGCGAATCCAAGAATAACTTGGGTGCAACGGTGGTGGCGTCGTATTTTATCTTTATTATATATTATACATGTTAACCTAGTTTTACGAGACCACCCCATTATCATGAGACATTCTTATGTTTTATTTGGCCGTGACACATTTCTTACACGAGTTGTGAGTCTTATATAGATCACGAACTTACGTATGGACTGATCATCATTACGTATGGGACGTACGATAGTAAATAACTGCTAATAAAGATATGTTAGAAGACTTGGCAGTTATTAGAGGTCTCATCGTGTCATGGTTATGGCATGAATAGAGCATAGGGTGGAAAGAACAACAAGTAAGGCGTTTGGGCTCCTTTGTACTTTCCTTGTGTAACCCGCACGCTCCGTCAGAGATGCATGGTCAGATGACCCCTATATTATCTATAGGCGGCCTCTGACGTTCAAAAGACGTCATGCTTTTTAGGCTCTTGATTTTTTGAGAGAATCATACCAATTCCATTTTAGCCATATAGCCTACGTGTTGGAAAGTTGTTCTCAAAGTGCATTTACATATGTGGTTAGACGACCCTTTGGATATTTATTTTTGATACTTTATTGGCATGCTTCTATGTATCTTTTTACGTCCCTCAGAGGACCTGGAACCTTTCCAGGTGTAGACGATCATGACTATTTACAGGAGCACGGATCAGGACTTGCTACTTATCTCTCTTTCGAGGAGGTCTTCTCTTAGAGCCTCATTGTTCATTAGATGTACTTATTTTGTTTCTCTTATATTCTCGTTTGGTAGTGGATTTGTCTCCACCCAACTACTTGTTCTTATCAAGCATCTTCTACTTGATTCGGTTATATAGTTGATTGGTTATTTATTTTTTTATGATTTCTGTGGATGAGATTTAGTTATGCCCTGTGACTTGTGACAATTATATACCACTTGTGAATTATTGTTCATAATACAGTGTACGTATGTGTTATGGTTTTTATATATTGGAGTTGACATATAAATACGGCTAGCATGCTAACGTATTCCTAGTCCTATATATTTTGGGACAGGGGCGTGACATATTTTTAGTGGTGGCCTATACAGGTCGAGTTAGCCGTTTCGGTTACGAAACTGTACCGAGCAAGCCTGCACCTAGGATTAGAGTTTTAGGTCTCATCCACATTTGACTATGACACACCTTCCTTCCAATCCGTTCTATTTAAATAATTGCATCATGCTTGATTCATGTACTTCCCTAATAGTTTCTTGAGTATAGCCTTCTGCTAGAATATAAGAATCCTTATTGTTAGGATAATAATTAGGGTAACCTTCCTACTAAGAATACAACTAGAATATTGATACATCACTAAGTTTAGAATACCTAATAAACCCTAGCATCCCTTACCTGTAGATTAATTAACCATTATCCCTTGATATATTTATGAAGGACTTGAGAGTAGTATAGGCACTACTAGGGTTAGTTAGAAATTTGACCATATTTTTTGACCCTAGTATTGAGGAACCAATAAAAATCTAAGGTTGAATATTATGACTAAACCTAACTTTCATAGTGAGATAGTATTAGAGAACTATAAATTTAGCTTCTTATCTTGATATTGGCATAACAGTACCTTAGGAAACCAAGAGGAATGAATAGAATATTTTTCTTGATCATACCTCTAACACAGAGATTAGCATACCACCTTTCCTTAAGAAACCATGGTATTATCAAGAGTCTCTCTATTTAATTTTATATCTTGTTTCTCCGAAACCTTAACGCTCATTATTTGTGCGATAAATAGTTTGCTAGGATTGTAGTTGTTAATCTTGAATTTTAAAATTATGATAGGACATATAATTTGCTAGGATTATAGTTGTTAATTTTTTTTTCATCTTTCAATTCGTGCCACCTAACCCTTCTAATTGTAGGCCAAGTGATTTTAATTTTATGATAGGATATATAGTTTGCTAGGATTATAGTTGTTAATCTTGAATTTTGAAATTATGTGCTTAGTAGTTAGAACTTGATAGTTTGAGTTGTTCATTTAGATTATGATTTTATGATTATACTTTAGTTTCAAATCACATAATTTGTATCCATATCTCAATACAGGTTATATCCTCTTTCACTTAAGAGCCAGTAACTTCTCCATTATTAATATTAATACTTTTATTTTATAAATACTATGATTAAGACTTAAGATGACCATTACCTATGGAGTTTTATAATGCAATAGGATACCCTAATAGGTACCAAGATCTTTTTCTCGTATACCCTAATAAGAGTTTCTACTTTATCCCCACAAGGCAGTTACAGTATTAGTTGATTCTTGTAAGTTGGGTAGTATGCCTCATAACCTAGTATCACATAGTCCTTTTAATTCATTAATGAAGTATAATTGAATGACACCAACTATAGACTCGCATAAGAAGATAGTATTTATCCAGACTGAAGAACTTAGAGGCCCATACCCCCATTTGGTCGACTAGAGACTTAGACAAGGAGTTAGTATGGCAACTATAGAGGCACAACATTAGACGAGTTATCTTCCTTGTGAATTTAAATTATTTTGTACCTTCTTTTATCATAATCCAGCATACTTATATTTTTTTGGACTACCTCGACTTATGTTGCTATTATAGCCTAGTTTTGCAAGCTTATTCTTTTATCATGCTTGATCATGATATATGTATTATTGGGTGCACACACTAATATATTGTCTAAAATCAGAATCAGTGTATTATGGTCTAGCTAACCTTAGTGCGCTTGGTTCGCTCTTTGCATGACTACTTTACGTGGATTAAGATATAGTTGACTCAGCATATTATAGGAATATACTTGCCCTCTAGACAGGTCAGAGCATATCATATCAGGTAGATAACTGTTCTGATATAAACATGTGAATAAGAATTTACCAAAATAAGATTTTAATCTACAACTGCCTTGACAACTCCCTTTTGAATTCTTTAATCGCTTTGAACCCCGTACTTGTATTCTATCACCTCCCCCTTGAATTATTTATTATTGTTCTCCATCTTCCCCTATTTTAGAAAGACGAACGCTCATGCTTGGTATAAGTTTGATACACAGAGAGTACTAGATATACCCCATAGGCCAATCATATTACTTTGTGACTATCTATGGGGTATATCTATGGGGACCGTCTCGTCGCATACCAATTGTACCAAAAGGCGCGTATGGTATATCCTGACGTGTGGGCTTTCGTAGAAGTTGATTCGGATGTGTGTGCGCGTCGGAATCAACCTGTATCCGTAAATAGTCCTCGTATCATAACTTTTGCAAAACACCATCCCATTTTGTGTACTCTCGTCAAAATGCGATGATACTTACGCCATTGGATTCGTGGTATCACGCTGGTCCTGTGACCCAAGTTTTACGCAATTCTGAGACAGTTGACCAAGTCGCCTATTCGCGGGTCCCACGGTTTGACTTTAAGGGCAAATTTGTGATCGGCTCACCGGAATCCAAAATTGGACATACCGTTGAGTTCGTATCGTCGTTTAGAATTTGTTTGACTGATAATTTATCCCATTTAGAGACTTTACCTCTGGCATACATTTTGGTGCAATATTGTGTACCCACTTTGACTCGAAATTACTGTTTTACCCCTGTATCGAAATTGGACGAAAGGGTAGGCTTTTTTGACTATCTTGCTTATTTTGGGAATGTTGGTGATATTTATTTCAGCATTCGGAGACATTCATTTAGAGGCCATAGTTTCTGATCCCTTGTGCTTGACGTTTGGACGTTTACACTTTGCAGCTTTCTTGCCAGGCAGGTATACCTTGTCATTGTACTGTAATTTACATTCCATATGGAGCATGCATTTTACTTTTGTTATTTAGTTCATATATTTTAACTGTTATATAAACTGCACGTCCAAGAATAACTTGGGTGTAACGACGATGGCGTCGTATTTTGTCTTTATTATATATTATGCATGTTAACCTAGTTTTACGAGACCACCCCATTATCATGAGTTATTCTTATGTTTTATTTGGCCGTGACACATTTCTTACACGAGTTGTGAGTCTCATATAGATCACGAACTTACGTATGGACTGATTATCAGTGCATATGGGACGTGGGATAGAAAATAAGTGCTAATAGAGATATGTTAGAAGACTTTTCAGTTATTAGAGGTCTCATCGTGTCATGGATATGGCATGAATAGAGCATGGGGTAGGAAGAATAACAAGTAAGGTGTTTGGGCTCTTTTACACTTTTGTGTAACCCGTACGCTCTGCCGGAGAAGCGTGGTTAGATGACCCATATATTATCTACAGGCGGCCTCTGACGTTCAAAAGACGTAATGCTTTTCAGGCCCCTGATTCTCCGAGAGAATCATGCCAATCCCATTTTAGCCAGATAACCTACATGTGGGAAAGTTGTTCTCAAAGTGCATTCACATAGGTGGTTAGACGACCCTTTGGATATTTATTTTTAGTACTTTATTAGCATGTTTTTATGTATTTTGTTACGTCCCTCTGAGGACCTGGTCCCTTTTCAGGTATAGGCGATCATGACTATTTGTAGGAGCACGGATCAGGACTTGCTACTTATCTCTCTTTCGAGGAGGTCTTCTCTTCGAACCTCATTGTTCATTAGATGTACCTATTTTGTTTCTTTTATATTCTAGTTAGGTAGTGGATTTGCTTCCACCTAACTACTTATTCTTATCAAGCATCTTATACTTGATTCGGTTATATACTTGATTGGTTATTTATTTCTTTATGATTTGTGTGGATGAAATTTAGTTATTCCCTGTGACTTGTGACAATTATATACCACTTGTGAATTATTTTTCATAATACAGCTTACGTATGTGTTATGGTTTCCATATATTGGAGTTGCCATATACATACGGCTGACATGCTTACGTATTTCTAGTCCTACGTATTTTGGGACAGGGGCGTAACACTCAGTCACTTCATCACCCATGAGGGCAACAACCTCAGATGATGGTCCAGCACCTTCATTTTGGACGTCGGCTACACCGGTCCAGGTGGTCGTATCGGCAGCAGCTTTCGGAGGTGCTCCACCTCCATTGCCGAGGACAGGGTAGACAGTTTTCGAGGATCTTTTACCTCCACCACCTGTGGTTGATCAAATACAGATGTTCGCAATCTTCTAATAGATGATAGAGGTTCAACAACGATAGTCAGAGGTCTACGATAGAGCGTGGAGAACGCTCACCAGATCGCACTTACAGTAGTGGAGAGAGCTATTACAGCCCAGCCACAGACGATACCAGCTCAGTTTATTCCACATCAGCTGAGGTTGGGTACCATTATTGACTTCAAGAGGATAGGTCCGAAGGACTTTAGAGGAACAAAGGGGATTATCTATGCTGACAAGTGGATTGAGGACATTGAGCGGAACCTACGGCTAGCGCAGATTCCAGAGGTGCTAAAGATAGAGGCAGCGGGTTGTATGATGTTCGACATTACATTGACATGGTTCTGGACAGACCCGAGAATTACAGTACCAGGACTCTCTTGGGAAGCCTTCAAAGAGCTTTTCAAGAAGAAATTTTTCCCAGATGTGGCTCTTACATCTTTGGAGAGTCAGTTCTAGTACCTTGTCCAGGGAGGTATGTCAGTGAACGAGTATGCGGTAGAGTATTGCCGACTAGATCACTTCGTGGAGGGCTAGAATCCTTTAGGCAGAGCAAGGAAATTCAGGAAGGGCCTGAACCGAGAGGTCAATCCCCACATCAATGAAGATCCTACCGCCACCTTCGAGGAGATACTCAGACAGACGCAGAAAGCGGAGGATGACTTAGAGCTTGGCTCTACTAAGAGGCCGAGGGACACAGGAGGATCCAGCAGCAATATAGGTCCAATGAAGAGGCCTCATTTCCAGCAGCAGCATCAGAGGCCTTACTAGCACCAGAGGCAACAGTATCATGGGCCAGCTAGAGCGTCGGCTTAGCAGATGCATCAGATCCAGAGGGCAACAGTTCCTTGCACTTTTTGTAAAAAGCAAGGACATAGATCAGATTTATGCAGGATGAGGCTAGACCAATGCTTCTTCTGTGGATCGAGAGCATATGTTACGGGCTTGTCCCAAAGTCCCATCTCGTCCAGCTCAGGGTGGAGGACAGGTACAAAGGGCACCCGCTAGACCACCAGCGGGCCAGCAGAGAGGACCTCTTCCACCACAGCAGTAGCAGTTTGCCCAGCATCAACAGTAGAGAGGAGCGCCGTAAGAGGGGCAAGCTTTTGCCTTGACTGTCGAGAAGGAGAGCCGATTGGCAATGTTATCTCAGGTTCAGTTTATCTTGATTCCTTTCCAGCTCATGTTTTATTCGATTCCGGTGCTTCTCATGGCTTTGTATCTGTATCTTTTGCTTTGAGGCATCGTCTTGAGTCTGAACCGTTGGCGAGGACTTCCAAGATCACGATCGGGGGTGGCATTATCCTGGTCAGTGATATTTTCAAGAACCAGAGAATTTATGTAGGTGGTCGTGAGCTGAGCATATATTTACTCGTATTACCACTTTCAAGTTATGATATAGTACTCGGAATGGATTGGTTGAGTAGACATCACGCTAGTATCGATTGTCATAGAGGTAGAGTTTTATTTCAGTCGTCAGGAGAGCCAGAGTTCGAGTTCATCCGAGGAGCAGAGCAGAGCGAAGGTAATTTCTGTAGAGCTTTGGTAGAAGAGCAGGAGCCACCACATCCGCTGATTGTGGAGTTTTTGGATGTCTTTCCAGAGGTGTTGTCGGAGTTGCCGCCAGACAGAGATTTGGAATTCTCTATAGATTTGGTGCCAGGCGCAGAGCTGATCTCTCAGCACGTCTATAGAGTCAACAACAGCGAACTGGCAGAGTTGAAGAAGCAGGTGGATGAGTTACAAGACAAGGGCTTTATCTGTTTCAGTTCATCACCATAGGGTGCTCCAGTACTTTTTGTACCGAAAAAGGATGGGTCGGTACGTATGTGTATCGACTACAGGGCACTTAATAACCTCACTATCAAGAACAAATACCCGTTACCGCGATTTAATGACTTGTTTGACCATTTGAGCAGAGCGAAGGTATTTTTTAAGATAGACTTGAGGTTAGGGTACCACCAAGTGAAAGTGAAGAGGGAAGACATCCCGACAGCTTTCAGGACTCGCTTTGGGTAGTTCGAGTTCTTGGTTATGCCGTTTGGGTTGACCAATGCCACGGCAGTGTTCATGAACCTGATGAACAAAGTATTTCATTAGTACCTGGACCAATTTGTTATAGTCTTTATAAATAATATTCTGATATATTCGAAGACCCAAGAGGAGCATGAGCAGCACTTGAGGATTGTTCTAGAGACCCTCAGGAAGGAGAAGTTGTATGACAAGTTATCGAAGTATGAATTCTTTCTTGATAAGGTTGAATTCCTTGGGCATGTCATTACAGGAGATAGAATCTTGGTGGACCCTAAGAAGATCTCAGCAGTTGAATCGTGGTCTACCCCGAGTTCAGTAGCAGAGATCAGGAGCTTCTTTGGATAAGCAGGCTACTACCGGAGGTTTGTTCAGGACTTTTCCAGACTTGCAGAGCCGATGACTAGACTGGCCAGAAAAGACGCAGAATTCGTCTGGACTGGGGATTGTCAGTCAGCATTTGAGGAGCTGAAGAGAAGATTGACTAAATCTCCCATCTTGACACTACCATCAGGAGCAGGAGAATTTTCTATTTACAGTGATGCATCAGGGAAGGGTTTAGGTTGTGTGTTACAACAGCATGGTATGGTGATTGCCTATGCTTCCTGGCAATTACGCCCACATAAGAAGAACTACCCTACCCATGACTTGGAGTTGGCAGCAGTTATCTTTGCTCTCAAATTATGGAAATACTATTTATATGGAGAGAGAGTAGAGATCTTCATAGATCATAAGAGCTTAAAGTATGTGTTTACACAGAAAGAGCTCAACATGAGGCAGCGACGATGGTTGGAGCTGATGAAAACTTTGACATATCTTTGCAGTACCATCCAAGGAAGGACAATGTAGTCGCGGATGCTTTGAGCAGGTATCCCGTGGCTATGTGCTTGACCAGAGACAAATATTTATTAGCAGATCTTGACAGTTTGGGCATTGATGTCGCAGCACAGATATGGGGACTTCAAGTTCTGTCGGAGCTGATGGACCGCGTCAGAGTTGGACAGTATAAGGATGAGTCTCTGAGGAGCATCAGAGCACAGGTTCAGGTCGGGCTGGCAGGGGACTTTATCATCGCAGATGATGGATTATTGCAATATGGTACCAGGTTATGTGTACCGAGCGGAGCATTGCACGAGGAGATTCTGCAGGAGGCACATCATTCCTAATAGTTTATGCATCCTGGTGCCAATAAAATGTATAGAGACATGAGGGAGCATGTATGGTGGTTTGGCATAAAGTGAGAGGTAGCTAGCTTCGTGTCCAGATGCTTAGTTTGCTAGCAGGTCAAGGCGGAGAGATAGAGGCTAGGTGGATTGCTTCTGCTTTTGCCCATTCTGGAGTGAAAATAGGAATATGTGACTATAGATTTTGTATCAGAACTTTCACGTTCTCCAGGAGGCAAGGATACAATTTGGGTCATCGTGGACAGGTTGACCAAATCAGTCCACTTTCTGCCATTTAAAGTGGGTACATCTACAGAGAGACTTACGGAGATGTATGTGCACCAGTTTGTCAAATTGCACGGTATTTCAGTGAACATAGTCTCTGATCAGGATAGTCGCTTCACATCCTATTTTTGGAGTAGTTTGTAGGCTAGCTTGGGCACCCAGCTCAAGTTCAGTACCGCTTATCAATCTCAGATGGACGGACAATCGGAGAGGACTATTCAGACTCTCAAGGACAAGCTACGTACCTGTGTTTTAGATCTTGGAGGTTCTTGTGAGGATCACCTTCACTTGGTAGAGTTTTCAAACAATAACAGCTACCAAGCCAACATTGAGATATCACCATTCGAGGTATTGTATGGACGAAGATGCCATACTCTATTATCCTGGGATGATGTTGGTGATAGAGCTTTATTGGGACCAGAGATGGTAGTGGAAGCAGCAGAGAAGATAAAGCTTATCAGGGATAGACTTTGAGTGGTACAGGACATGCAGCGGTATTGGGCCGATAGCCACCGAAGACCTTTGGAGTTTGAGGTTGACGGTATAGTTTTTTTGAGGATTTCTCTGACACGTGGCACGATTTATTTCGGTGGAGGCAGTAAGATTAGTCTGTGATTCATCAGTCCTTTCAGTATTCTTCAGAGGTTCGGTACAGTTGCATACATACTAGACTTACCACCTGTACTGGAGGGAGTGCACAACGTGTTTTACGTGTCGCAGTTGAGATAGTATGTAGCAGATCCCAGTCATATGTTGGATCACTCGGAGATAGAGGTGGGCCCTACTCTTAGCTATACAGAGCAGCCAGTGGTGATTCTGGATCAGAGAGAGAAGGTGCTGAGGAACCAGACGATTCCTTTGGTGCACATCGCGTAGAGGCATCACACGCTAGGAGAGAGTACTTGGGAGCGAGAGACCGAGATGCGCGAGCGATATCCATATATGTTCGACCCGTGAGGTATAATTCTTTCTTGCATTATATTATTGCTTTTGGTAGATAGTTTCTTCCTTAATTTCAAGGATAATTTTTTTTTAAGGTGGGTAGGATTGTTACCCTCACTTTTTCATTCAAGGGTAGTTTGGTAATTGACAAGGATAATTTTAATTTTAGGATTAATTATATTTATTATTTGTGCATGCATGATTATTTAATTATTATATTAATTATTATTTGCTAGTAGATTTGTTTAAGACTTGTGTAGTAGACCTAACCCATTTATTAGAATGCATGAACCAAACATTTTAGATTAGTTGGTTTGAGCCCATGAATTAGGCACATGGATTAGGAGGTTTGATTAATTAGAGAAACCATTAGACTAGAACCTTCCCTCCCTAATTAATTCTTCATGAGAGACCCCAAGGGGAATTTGTGACATTGTACATTGCTTGGGAAGGGGGTTACATGGCCGGCCATTGCAAGAAGAGAGAGAATGCACCCATTTCATTTTATTTCCTAAATTCTAGATCTATAATTTTCCCTCTTCCAATTTCCTCCATTCCCTCATTAATTCTCCACCAATTCTTCATCAATCTCTTTCTAAATTATTTATTGAGGCTTCTACATTAAGGATCTATAAGAAGGAAGCAAGGAGCAAGGAGGAGGAGGCCAAGATCTACAAGGAGAGGAGCTAATTGGCAATTGGGGACTTTTTATTAGGAATCCATCTTCCAATAGGTATATTTTAGTTTTCTCCCTTCTAATAGACTCTAGATCTAAGATTTAACTATGATAAACTAACCCACATGCATAGGCTACCCATAGAAATTAGTTTTAGGTTCATCGGAGACCTACGGTGGAAGTTATGTCCATTTTGGTATCAATTTTGGGGAAATTCCGAGATTGGCACATGTAGTGCTTGTCATTGGGTCTAATAGATATAATTGATATTTGATTGCTTGTTTGAGTGTCCTGTCCATAATTGGATACCTGTAGGTCGTATCTCGTTAATTTGATGAAACGGATTAATTTTGGGGGTTTTCCTCTAACACGGGGCCTTGTGCATATCATATTATGACACAGACACGTAGATACTCTAATTACCATACGTATTATTCATAATTAATATATTAGACTTGCTCGTGTCCTCCGGGATGCGTTTGGTTGTGTGTTGGAGCCGTATGTATCATAGAGAAAGTGTGATACGGGTGCGGTGCACTCCACGTGTTTGTTATTTTGCTCATTTTGCTATACGTGCATGTGTATTTATATATATGTGCTACCTACGTAATTTATAGTGTATATTATATTTGAGTATATGAGTGTGTCTTTGAGTATATATGTTAGTGTTTATAGTTATATTTAGATCTATATATATATATACACACACACACACTTACCCATAATAAAAGCTCATATATATATATATATATATATATATATATATATATATATATATATATATATATATATATATATATATATATATGTATGTATCAATACATAAGTAGTTGTGATACTTTGATAGCATGTATCTATATGGTTATACATACATATATATAGCTATTTATATATTTTGGTAAGTGTCTATTGAGTTTATATATATATATATATATATATATATATATATATATATATATATATATATATATATGTGTGTGTGTGTGTGTGTGTGTTCGATTGTATGAGAGTATAGCTATATATATATATGTACTTAGAGGTAAGTATTGTGTTAGTGTGTGCTTGTATCTGTGTTAAATATGTGTGGAGGTGAGCTTGTCAGCATCAGCAAGGAGAGGAGACTCAGGTAGCTACAGTAGTAGCAGGTCACAATATCAATACCTGTGCAGTCTGCAGCAAGTATCAGTAGTTTGCTGCATCAGCAGCAAAAATGGGGGTCTCGGGCATGACTGAAGGGGGCTCGTGCAGCCAACTAAGAGGAGCTTGGGATGAAGAGGAGGCAGCAGCAAGTAGTAGCTTCAGCGGGTAAGAGGGGCTCGGGCAACTGCAGGCAGTAACTCGTGCACCAGATTGCAGGAGGGCTCGGGCAGCAAGTAGTCGAGCCTCGAGTAGTCAGTGTTTGTTCAACTAGAGTTACACAGTGAGGAGTTGCAGCCCTAGTTTAGTATTTACTACAGGAGGAGGCTTCATTGCTGTATAGTATTAGCTTTAATGTTGAGTTTGGGTATCGAGCAGTATCAGTAAGGTTCAATTCTGTTAAGGTATTGGGTTTAGAGGTATTAGTTGAGGTTTGGTTAGGAAGTCAGTGTATCATTTCTCAGATTCAGGTAATTGGTATCAGGGGTTTTGGTTAGTAGTTTTAGTATAGTTAGTATATATATAACTATAATTACTAGTTATATTATTGGTTAATAAGTATTAGGTAAGTAGTTAGTATACTAGTTAGAAATAGTTAGTTTAGTAATTGGTAAATAACTAGTTATAAATATATTACTTGTTATATGATAGGTAGTTAGTTGTATTAGCTATGTTAGTATTGGGTTGCTTTGGGATACTAAGGTATTAAGTTTGGGTATCGAGATTGTACGATACGCATTGGTGCAAGGCCAAGGTATCCTATTTAAATTGATTTGTTATGGTATTATAATAATTGACTTGAATATATATATAAAATACTATTTTTATATTCAAAACTTGCATATCTTAGGATACAGCTCTTTGAGTGCCTTGTTGTCTCTTAGATTAGTTGTATAGCATAGCTTCATAGAGTATCGACTTAGTGACTTAGTATTAGACTTTTGTAACCTAGAATTCATTGGTTTGACTTAGAAATGACATATCGACCTAGAATTGCATCAACTTCACATATTTTTATTTTAGAACCTTGTATTGATGCAACATACCATATATAGGTTGTGAGACACCGGCTTGGGCATCGAGAGACACACCTTGCTCAGGACTTCAGGTGAGTACATTTCTATGATTATTTTTAATTCATAATATTGTATATATGCATATTCTAGAATTTTATACATTGATCTCGACACAGTGATTTTACGGACTGGTACTATATAAATTTTGTCAGGAGATGTTATCCCCTACCGTGTTCAGCGGGTACTCGTATACATTGTATCTCATCCTGTATATTGGATATTGATTATATTTTGTGTTCACAAATTGCTCGTGTTCAGTATGCTTATTCGTGTACACCCACCGCTCATGTTCGATGGTTATGATATTCGTGTACACCCACTGCTCGTGTTCAGTGGTTATATTTCATGTTCGTAGTGTGTCATGATTGGATCCATCGGTATTAGTTGGGGGTGGGAGAATAGGAGTTGATTATGTGATCAAAGCCAATGTTATATACCTCACTTATAATCTATCTTACCTGATCATGTTCACCCAACCCGATCACATAATGAACTTGTATTCTGAGACACATTAGTTTAGTTTAGATTGCAGTTATGTCATCATATTGTGATATTCATATTGTTGATCTATATTCTCGTACATTACCTGTATATCTTGTTCATTCTTTCATATGCTTGTGATCTTGTATTTTATTTCTATTATCTATTTATATGCTCGATTATGCTATTAAAACTGCTTTCAGAGGTATGTACTTCGCTCCAATCCTGACTGGATATATTTTTCCAGATGACTGGCTTATAGAGCAGTGTCCCATATTTTACGGGCCTCAGGATGGCGTACCTTTAGAGGATAATCTTATTGACCAGGAGGACTTAGTTGCAGAGCCCAAGGAGGTCTAGATTATTTGTTTTAGATTTTATTAGACTATTCTTTTTGTTGATTCACAGTTTGTATTATTATTTTTTATTGTGGATTGTATCTTATTCTTTCCTTCGCTATTCCATTCGTGCATTATTCTTTCTTAGTTTATTTTGTGATTGAGAATAAATATACTTGTAAGATACCATATTACTCCTCCGTTTAGAGTTGAGATGATTGACAGGTACCATATTATATTTCTGAGATGTTAGATAGTTAGAAATGACCCAGACAGCGTTCTACCGCCGATTTTGCGGCATAGGCTGGACATAACCACGTACTCGTGCCCGAATATCCGGGTGCGAGTCGTGACATGGGTAATGACACATTTTTAGTAGTGGTCCATACAGGTCTGTCTAGAGTCACAATTAGAGCAATATTGTGGTAGTGCTCACCTAGAGTACTGCTCTGAGCCTGCCTTAGAAAATAAAATTTAGGCTGAGAGTTTACTCAATCACAACTAGGAAATACTTCCAATATCAATTTTACTATCCTTATCTATTGAATGTTTACTTTGCCTTGAATAAATTCTGTCCTTCTTTGATGATAGCGTATCTTACTCAATATTGATTCCTTATTTCAATCTATCTTCGGGATGCCGTCAAAGATGCATTCCCAGCGCTCAGATGCTATGTCAACGTGGTCAGTCACTTCATCGCCTATGAGGGCAGCACCATCGGATGATATTCCAGCACCTATATTCCAGAGGTCAGCTTCACCGATCCAGGTGAGCATTTCTGCAGCAGCTTTCGGAGGTGTTCCACCTCCGGTGCAGAGGGAAGCACCGACAGTTTCAGGGAATCTTCCACCCCTACCACCCGCAGTCGATCAGACGCAGATATTTATGACCTTTTAGCAGATAATGGAGGCACAACAGTATCAGTTAGAGGTCATGTGATAGAGCATTGAGAATGCTCACCAGATTACGCTTGCAGCAGTTGAGAGAGCCGTCTTAGTCCAGTCACAGACGGCACCACCTCAGTTTACCCCGCAGCAGCTGAGGCCGGGGACCATCATACACTTCAAGAGGATGGAGCCGAAGGACTTTAGAGGCATAGAAGGGATCATTTATGCTGATGATTGGATAGAATACATTGAGCGGAACCTACGGCTGGCACAGATTCTAGAGAGGTTGCAGATAGAGGCAGCGGGGTGCATGATGTTCGATATTGCGTTGACTTGGTTCAGGACTGACCCCAGGATCTCAGTACCAGGACTTACTTAGGAAGCTTTCAAAGTACTCTTCAAGGAAAAGTACTTTCCAGATGTGGCTCTGATATCTCTAGAGAGCCAGTTCCAGTACCTTGTTCAGGGAGGTATTATCACTACCATATTTTCTAAGAGAGGGTATTTTGATTATTTCATAATTAATTAAAAGTTATTCATATTGAATAATTTTTTATTATATTATTTAATTATTGTTATATGTTAGTTTATTGTTTTTGACTTATGTTAGTGGACCTAACTACTTTAATTTAGACCCATGGACCAACATTTATAATTAGTTAAAATTGAGCCCAATTAGAAGCACATTCATTGGGAGGATAATTAATTTAATTAAACAATTAGACTAGAACCTTCTCTCCTTAATTATTTTTTCATGAGAGGCCCTAAGGGGTATATTGGATATTATATAGTAGCTTGAGGGAGGGGCTAAGGGGACTGGCCTATTTAAAAGAGGAAAGAAATTTTTTCTCTTCTCTTTTCATTTCAAATCTAGATTTAGAATTTCTCTCACCCAAATTTCTTCATTTCCATATCACTTTCCTATCAAATTTCTTTTCATTTCCTTAATAAATCACCATTGGAGACTAGTAGAGTAAGGATCTAGAAGGAGGAAGCAAGAAGCTACAAAGAGGAGCAAGGATCTACAAGTTATAGGCCAATTTTACCAATTTTGGAGGTTGCATTGGGAATCCATCTCCCAATAGGTACAATTTAGTTTTTCTCTTTAATTAGGTTCTAAATCTGAGATTTAACCATGAGAAACCACCCCATATGCATAGGCTACCTATAGGAATTGGAATTAGGTTCATATGAGGCCTATGGAGAAAGTTATAGTATATTTTGTGTCAATTTTGGAGAAATTTCGAGATTGACACATGTTATGATTGTCAATTGATCAAATAGACCAAATTAATATGTGTTTGTTTGTTTGTGGCTAGTATCGTGTCCACAATTGGATACGTATAGGCCGTATCCCAATAATTTGGTGATACGTGTTGATTTAGGAGTTTTTTCCTCCGACACGGGACTTTGTGTATGTCATATTTTGACACGGACACGTAGATGTGTGTTTGACTCTTCGTATTATTCATAAATTGTATTTTAGACTTGCTCGTATCCTTCGGGGTATGTATAGTTATATGGTGGACTCGTATTACAAGCGTATCATAGATCTAGTGTGATACGGGTGCGATGTACTCCACGTGTTTGTTGTATTACGTTTCTAGATTTATATTGCATTGATCATAGCTATTGGTAATGTATATACTCCTATGTGTGTGTGTGTATATATATATATATATATATATATATATATATATATATATATATATATATATATATATATATATAGTGTATATGTGTATATGTAGGGGTGTGTGTGTATATATATATATATATATATATATATATATATATATATATATATGTATTTGTCTGTAGTTATCTATATATCTATTATAATAGGTATATACTTTTGTATGCATAGTTCCATATATGTATATATGTGATGTATGATATATTTATATATACTTGGGTAAGTACCTACATGTATATGTGTATGTTATATATATATATATGTTATATGTGAGAGTGAGTGTGTGCAAAATGAGTACTTGATATGTTTATGTATCTAAATATTGGAGAAGCATATAGTGTGTGTGTGTGTGTGTGTGTGTGTGTGTGTGTGTGTGTGTGTGTGTGTGTGTGTATATATATGCATCTTCTAGTATTGTGTGTGTTGAAGAGAGTGGGGCTCGGTCAGTGAGTAGTGTAGCAGCCATTCAGCATGTACTAGCAGCAAACAGCGACAGCAACAGCAAACAGTGACATCAACAACAAACAGCAACAGCGACAGCAATAGCAAACAGCAACAACGACAGCAACAACAAACAGCGAGGCAGCAGCAGTTGCACGAGCAACTACACAGCAGCAGCAAGGAGGTTTAGCACAGTAGCAGTAATAACATAGTTCCAGTTAGCTTGTTAGGTGTTTCAGTCAGTAGTTCAAGTATTGGTTAGCAGTTTATTTGGTTAGTAGCTAGTATATAGTTAGTAGTATCTAGTTTAGATTAGTATCTATTTATCTATATATCTTATTAGGTAATTATTATTTTGCTGCATATATACGCACTCTATTCACCCCCTCTAGAGGTACTTATTCGATCCTATAATTGGTACCAGTGTCGGTTATAATAATTATTCTTAGACTATACACTCTAGAATATATATGGCTAACATGATATCATGCCCTAGTACCAGGTTACATGGATGGTACTGCAATAATATGTCGAAGTCCTTCATCAACTCCAACTACCATCACTGTCTCATATTTGGCTCTTTCTAGGTAAACATGTACTTCAAAAACTTGTGGTCTGTGAATATCTCCAAATGCTCTCCGTACAGATAGTGTTTTCACAGCTTTAGAGAAAAAATGACCAATGTCAACTCCAAATTGTGGGTGGGATAATTATTCTCATGAGAACGTAATTGCCTGCAAGCATAGGCAATCATCTTCCCATTCTCCTGCAAGACACAACCTAAACCTTCCCTGAAGCATCACTATAGATAGTGAATCCACCTACTCCTAATGGCAACGTCAAAATTGAAGCTGTTATCAACCTCTTCATTAGCTCCTCAAAAGTAGCATAACTCTCCTCTGTCCAGATAAACTCTACCTCCTTTCTGGCCAGCCTAGTCATCGGCTCTATAATCCTAGAGAAGTCCTGTATAAGCCTCCATTAATAACCTGCTAGCCCTAGAAAACTTTTGATCTCTGCCACTGAACTCAGGGTAGCCTAAGGCTCCACTACTGAAATATTCTTTGGGTCCACTGAGATCCCATCACCTGTGATAACATACCCAAGGAATTTAACCTTATCAAAGAAGAACACATACATCGAAAGCTTGTCATAAAGTTTTCCTTCCTGAGAGTCTCCAGAACTATCCTCATAAGCTTCTCATGCTCCTCCGGGGTCTTCGAATATATCAGAATATCAACAAAAAATACCACCATAAACTTATCCATAACCTGGTCGAACACCATGTTCTTCAGATTTATGAATAAGCCGGGGCATTAGTCAACCCAAACGACATCACCATAAACTCAAACTAGCCATACCGAGTCCGAAAAGCTGTCTTCAGAATATCTTTCTTCTTCACTTTCACCTGATGGTAACCTGACCTCAAGTCTATTTTTAAAAATATCCTTACTACGCTCAACTGATCGAAGAGATCATCTATCTTCGATAGCGGGTATTTGTTCTTGATAGTGAGGTTGTTCAGAGCCCTGTAGTCGATACACATGCATACCGACCCATCCTTGTTCAGTACAAACAATACCGGTCCCCATGGTAATGAACTGGATTGAAAGAAGCCTTTGTCATGAAACTCATCCACCTGCTTCTTCAACTTTACCAGTTTCTTGTTGTTAACTCTATAGACGTACTAAGATATCGGCTCTACGGTTGGCACCAAGTCTTTAGAGAGCTCAACAACTTGGTTTGGCGGCAAACCTGGCAAGTTTTCCAAAAAAAATCCATGAATTATACTATCAAAGGGTCTGACAACTCCTTCTCTTCCACCATGACTCCACATGTGGCATCCTTGCTCTGCTGTGCTTCTCCTCTAGCAATCTCAAACTATGGCTCTTCTAGCGGTCGAAATAAAACTCTGCCTCCACTATAAATTATACTAGCATGGTTTCTACTCAACCAATCTATCTCGATTACAATGTCATAGCTCGAAAGTAGCATTACGAATAGGCACACGCTCAACTCCCAGCCACCCAGTATAACAATATGATCCTTGCAAAGATCACAGATCAGAATAATGGAAGATCCTCCGTAACCAAGAAGTCTCTTGCAATTATTTAAAATAAATACACATAATACTTATAATAACTAAAAAGACAAAAATATCCCTATTTTAGGATATGGTAGTGATAATTACTCACATGCTCAACCAAGAACCACGTAGAGACTCACAAGCCCCATTCTAAATAGCTAATACTGGTACTCAAGACTCAGAACTAATTATAAATCACCAACTATTATATTATCCAAGAATCCTAATGAAATGATGTTCCATAAGGAACTAGACTAAAGGAACTGAAGGTATCCCAATTCCTAAGCTAATAATGGTGATGGAACAGAATCCTATAATAACAGAAGTGGAAAAAGATTTGAGATGATATGTTAAGAACCCATTTAAGATACAATATGATAATCAAACGCGGCCGTCTGAATTCATGATACAAAGAATTACCGTGCCAGTAAGCATAACTATGGTAAATGATAAATTCTATAACTAAGGTATGCAACTCTGTAATTATATCATCTAGAATCCTCACAACGCCAATCGGTATGGCTGCAAAAAACTCTAAATTTTATAACTAAGTTATATACATCCGAAATCAAGTCCCTATATTTTCGTCACACCAGCTAATATGGTTGCGATAAACTTTAGGCTCCATAACCAAGCAGACGTTTTACCTTTCTCTCTGTCTGCATCATCATATGTTATCAGAAGATACCAAAATTTAGTCCATAAAATCCATCTAGATATGATATCAAACTCAATAAAGAACACCAAGAATTAAATTTAACAACGAATTATCAAGAATCAAAATCAATAACAAGAAGTGAGAGCGATTGGAAACAAGAAAAAAGATCTTAAATTGGAGTTCATAATAAGATTCTCAAGGGCCGTCCCAAGAATCTCTCAAGAAGTCCTAATTTATGATTGAGTATTCTCATCATAATATCTTATATCATATATCCTATTGCAGGCTCGCAGCAGTACAACTAAACCGTTGCACTACCACGACATCGTACAACTTACAAAGCCTGACCTGCATAGGCCACCATAAAAATATGTCATGATCCGCACCCTCATGATCGAGATACGAGTGCGTGGGTACATCTAGCCTATTGACAATAATTAAATAATAAAATATTTATCATGTATAATAATTAATAATTTTAAAATACCATTTAATATAATAAAATTTTGAAATACCAATATTATAATATTACCGATAATAGGAAATGATAAAAATATTTCTCTCCAAAAAAGTGGTAGTGATACTAGCCTATGTTTATTTGGACTTATCATTAGTGGACCCATTGGATTGTCATGACATATTGAGCCCAACACTAGACTAAGCCCATTAGACCCTCTTTCTTAGTTTATTAAGAATATTAGCTTAATTTGCATTAGTTTAGAGACTTTTCAATATAGCGCTTCCTAATTATTCTTCATAATTGACTAGTAGGGGTACATTAGACATTGTACGTTGCTTGGGAAGGGAAAAAGAGGGTACCGACCATAATATGTTGCTTTTCTCTCTCCCCTATTCATATGTTCATTCCATCTAGATCCCTAAATTAGTTTATCCCCAAAATTACTTCATCCCTCCTTCAAAATTAATCTAATTTATACCCATTCTATCTCAATTTTATCATCTAAGAAGCATTGGAGTTTGGATTGCAAGGAGCACTTGAAGAAGAAAAAATTGACAAGGAGATCGTGTCCTAATTGTGTCATTTGAGCATTTTATTGGGAATACATATTCCAATAGGTAAATTCTGAATCCACCTCTTAATTTAGATTATAATTCATGTATTTAATATTAGGAATCATTCCTTGGTTTAGGGCTATCCATAGGATCAAGAACTAGGTTCATATGATATGTATTATGGAATCTACATAGTAATTTATGTCCAATTAAGGGAAATTATGAGATTGACACATCAAGTGTGTGTCATGAGACCAATTAGATCTAATTAGACTTAAATCGGAATTATGAGACTAAGTACATATCCAAAATTGGATACGAATAGAGCGTATCATGGTATTTTATGATACAGTATGATACGGGACTCATTTTTTGGTATTTTATGTAAATTCTCCTCAATTTTTATTGTAGCAAGTTGCATTAGTTAGAAAATAGTGTATTTGATATATATAATTGTTTATTATGGTGTATTATGAGTTTTGAATCTTATTTGGGTACGTATCAAAGAGTATCTTGCTAATGCACTATAGGTGTATGAAAAATGGCTATTAGTATGGGTTTTGGTGTCATTCAACCTTATTTTATATATAAATATAGATGTTAGCATACATTAAGCTTATGATATATAAATACATGTTATTTGTGTGACAGTATGTGTTGGTGGGGGAAATTAAGATCAATGAGGAGTGAATTAGTGTCTTTGATCAAGTGTTAGTGAAGGGTGCACCGTTGAGTATCTGTACCAGGTTTTTGAGCAGTAAGGGGTCAGGTTTCATTTCATCAGTAGCAACATCAGTTGCCTATAGGGGATCAAGTATCCTTACTAGGATAACAACAGTAGTAGCAATAGAAATACAGTAATAGCAGTAGCAAGATGCAGTAGGAGTAGCAGTAAAATACAGTAGCAGCATAAGTAGCAAATTGCAGTAGCACCTGCAACAAAATAATGTAGTAGTGCAGCTATATTTTATAGGGAATAAGAGCAGCAATGTGCAGCAATGAACAAGCCTTGACACACCAAGTGCTACAGCAGTTGGAGAAAGGATTGATAGTAGATAAGTAAGGTATTGCTTATGCCGTGTAGTACTTTAATAACAACAGTAACAATAAGGTGATAAGGGATTTGGTGCACATCGAGGTTTAGAATAATATTTACTTGTTTATATTATTTCTCTGTGGAATAGTTGTATATGCAGATAGTGTAAGGAGTGTATGAGGTATAAAGTATCAATAATTGGGGGTAAACTTGTATGTGTCTGTGCATCAGGAGAATGGGTATAGCAAGTTGTAGGAAGCAACTGTAGGTTAGGGGTGTTCAAGCACATATAGGTGTACTGATACATATAGTTGGTGCATATGCACTTGTAGACAGTTCGTGCAAGTGCATAGGTGCTTGTATGAGTTGCAGGTTGAGGGCATGAAGGATTGAGTAAAGGTAATATAGTCAGTAGGTTTGGGTATCAGTGAGTATCTTGGATAATAGTGTTAGACACTAAGGTATTAATATGGGTACTAGAAAGAGTTAGGGTACTAGATATTTGACTAGATAAGTAAGGATTCATACCAAGGTGAGGGTACCAAGGTAAGCTAAGGTAATAGTATTAGATCATAAGTAAGATATTAGCATAACTTAAGTACTAGAATATATAGGACATATATATTAATATTAGCTAGTAAACTAGTATTAGCTATATGTACCTTAGCTAGTATCAATGTAATGACTTTTATGATCTAGAAAACCTAGATATATAAGATATTGACCTAGTGTAGCCAATACAAGCTAGAGTTAAGTAATAGTGATCTATATGGACCACTTAACTTGTGTAGGACCTAGTTTATCTAGAGTGGCCTAGAAATGGCCTAGAAGAGCATATTTAATGCATTTTATTTCAATATCACTTTATTACACTAAGTAACATGATATTCCTATTTAGGTGTGTATGACACTAACTCGAATACCAAGGTATATCATTTGCTCAGGAACACAGATGTCACGACCCGCACCCAGAAAATCGGGCATGAGTCGTGGGTACATCCAGCCTACGCCGCAGCATCGGCGGTAGAACGCTGTCTAGGTCAACCATCTAGATAACTCACAAAAAAATCTGCCATGACCTCTCCAAAAGGAGGGCAACCACGCAATCAATATATAATCCTGTCAAGATCTCAACTCCAAATGGAGGAGCAATATCATAATGATAACCACAATATACTCAATCACGAATCTAAGCACAATAAGATGACAAAGAAGACTAACTACTCCAAAGTCTAACCAACAACAACAACTACAACCACCACAACATCAATAATAATAATACAATATCCAAAATAATATACAATACAAGGTCTCAAACCAAAATCGGAGACAAATTCGGTGCTAAAAGCTAATAAAACAACAACAAGATCCTAGAGATCCCGGCTACCAACCCGGAAATCACCCCTAAAAATCACCCCTAAACTAGAGGGTCCCTGTCTGCACCATCGACAGGCTCAGGTCCATAAAACGTCGGACACCACTCCTCCGGATACTCTGAAAAAATATGTCCAGTCAGGACTGGAGCAAGTACATCTCTAACAACAGTTCCATTTAAATGATAAAAACTATAAAACAGTTATAGCAAGTAGCAAGAAAAATGAAGCAAGTATGAGACAAGAAATATATATGTATCACTGGTGCATAAAGGTAAAGATGCATGGATATCAGAAACAAGATAGTAATAACTGCAGGATACAGGAAATCTAAGCTAACATCAAGTCTGTGCACATGAACGTGTAGTGAGTCCAACATAAAAAATATGTAGTGAGTCAAGTCTAGAAATATGTAAGTGAGACAAGTCAAGAAATGCATGAGAGTCCAGACTATAAAGAATGAACTCGGTGTCTTTGAAATACTTGTTTCGACATGTAAATGGCTAGGGGTAAGTACGGCTCACCGCGCACTGAGTGCGCGGCTACTATCATTCCAGATTAGACCAGAGGGAGTGATTCCTGATAATTCCAGATGGGAATGTTTACATGTCTACTCGAGTATTTCCCCGCCCCGACTAATACAAGTGAATCCAAGACCCAACACATAAATCAAGATGAGTCCAGCCTAAAACATGAGTGATGCCTGTAGTGATGCCTGTAGTGATGCCTGTAGGTGATGCCAATAGTGATTCCAGAATAGAGGCCAAAAACATGAAATGTACGTGTCACAAGTAAATGAATCCAGAAATACCAGTCAGTATCCCGTGTTATGCCAGAATAATCAGATGATACTATACTAGAAGCTGAATCATAATAATCATCAGATAATAAAAACTATCAGAGAATGTACTCGCCTGACGTCCTGAGCAACTGGCGATCCGAACTGGTATCGCAAGGACCTATTACGAAAAGCAAGGTTAAACAGGGTTCTAATGAGTTAAACAGATATAAAATAACTAAAAATAGACTTCTAGGGTCGTTCTAGGTCAAACGGGTCAAACCGGTGAAATCTGGGTCAAAAAGTCAACTCTAGGTCCAAAAAGTCAACTATGGGTCAAAACTAGGTCAAAAAGTTGACTTTGGCGGTCAACCGAGTCAACTACGGTCAAGTCTAGGTCAAACTAGGGTGCTCCAAAAATTCTAGGTCAAACCGAGGTCATTAAGCTAGAAAACTCTCAAACTCACCTCCTTGAGATACCGGGATACCCTCGGTATCCGATACCTCAACCTAGGCTACGCACCCCACCTGTACCCTCTAAAACCTATGCTAGCACGCGTAAATATATACACATAAGCATATAAAAATTACTCCAATACTATTCCTAGGATATTGCTCAAAAACCCCGCTCGAAACTCAATACCTTGGTTATCTCAAGGTATTGAGATACCTCGGTATCTCAAGGTATTGAGATACCTCGGTACCTCAAGGTATTGAGATACCGCTCTAAACTCAACCCGACTACCCCTCTAGCTAACTAACTATGCATAAACATATATATCTAGCTATATTCTAGGCTAAAATATAGATATCTAATACATATAGGCATATACCTATATATCTATACCCAATACCTTACCTTACCTTACCTTACCTTACCCTCCTCATAAATATATATGTATATCTATATCTAGATATCTAAACTATCTACCTAGCTATATGTATATACCTATACATATAGATCTATATATCTAGCTATCCCTCTACCTATCCATCTACCTATCTAGTTATCTATCTAACTATCTAACTAGTTATCTATATCTAGTATTTACCTATCTAACTATCTATCTAATTATCTATCTATTAATCTACCTATCTATGAATCTATCTATCTAGCTAGCTATATAACTATATATCTATCTATCTTTCTATTACCTATCTATCTATATGTCTATCTATCAATAATCTCTAATATCTATCTAACTATAGATCTAGTTATCTATGTATCTCCAAATATCCATCAATCTATCTAACTATATACCTATTTATCTACTAAACTATAGATACCTATCTATCTATCTAATATATCTATACATCTAACTATGTATCTATATATCTACCCATCTTAGCTATCTAGATATCTATCTATCTATCTATCTATATATATATATCTATATCTAGCTATCTATATACAGAGCCCCCTCTCGCTACTGCGCTAAGTTAGGCCTCGCCACGCTTGCGCAAACGCCACACCCTGCTGCCGCGCTTGCTGCTGGAGCTGCTGCTGCTGCTTCTGCTGCTGCCGCGACGCTGCCTCGCTCGAGCGAGCTGCTGCCGCGGTGCTGCC